>ML663006.1:6895075-7244741 GCA_007570785.1 Antilocapra americana
TATATATAAAATAAAAATAAATACATAGTGGGTGGAAGGAAGAGCAAAAGCAAAGGCCTTGAGGCACCTGTGAACATGGCTACAGTCCAGTTAATGAAGGGGGCACAGCACCAAGTACAGTGGCAAGGTATGCAAGAACTAGATTATGTACAGTCCCACCAGTATGGTATGTAATTTGAATATACATTCACATACACTTACAAACCTATTACACATATTTGGTGAGCTAATCTTTTCATTAGATTACAAACTCCCCATGAAATTTACTTTTCAACCTAAGTTTCAGAAGAAGATTGCTTAGTCAAAATCTGGAGAAGGCTACCGTGATGTTTGTTAGGGGTAGGCTGAAAGCTTAAAAAAAAGTAGGGGAAGCTGCCTGTCTGGCCAAGGGTTGTCCTTTCCATAAGAGGTGGCATCTGTGGGAGGAGAGAGGTAGGGCCGTCATTTTTGCAAGTCTTTGGCACCCAAGTGAGAGGCGGGGAGAAGACCTGCTTAGCCAGGCAGATCTTCAAGAAAATTCAGATCTGAGGCAAAGAAATGTGGGGTTTAGAATTTTTTGTTCCCCTCATGGTAGAATCATCTGAAAGTCTGAAACACTTCTGTATGACTTCTGTATGTCTGCAGTAGTTGTGCCTGAATCTCCATCATTCTCGAATTTTCCTAAATATTATGCAAAACCGTTCTTCTTTCCAAACACATTTCCATTCCTAAACCCTTCCAATATACAAATGCTAGAAGGGTCACTGGATTTGTGTACTTCAGTTTAATATATGTGTTACAGAAAAATCATACGTGACTCGATTAATTTTTTCCAGGCTTTTTTTTTTTTTTTTAAGGAATAGTGGCGTTTTCTCTTCACTGAAAGCGGGGGAGAAAACTTTCAAACAACCCACTTGTAATTCTCCGTATGTTAACTTCGGTCTCTGGTCTGGGAACTCCTCCTAGGTCCTTGAAGCTAGGCAGTGAAGTAAAAGAAGCCACTACAACCTTCGGACTGCAACTCCCAGGAGCCATTGTGACCACATTCTCTGCGCAAGCTCGACCTCTGTGACTGCATAGGGCATCGAGCCGAGGAGGCGGGGCTTGAGCCTAAGCCGCGGGTCGTGGGCTGGGCTAGAGGCGTGGTCATAAGGGGGCGGTGCTGCCGGCGCGGCCCGGAACACGCTAGTGGAGCGGAAGATGGCGGCGGCAGTGCTGGCTGCAGCCGGGACCCTAGTCGGGCTGAGGCGGAGAAGCCGCCGGTTCTGACCTCGCTCTGGCTCCAGTGCGCGCGGCGGAGCGTGTGCGAGGCCCCGCGCGTCGGGCAAGGGCGGCGGCGGTAATTGCGCGCCGCCTTGAGGAGCGTCCCGGCGGCGGCTCGGCTGCGGCTGAGGAGAGAGCCGGCTCCGGGCCTCCGCGTCCTCCTGTTCCCCGGGCCCCCCGCCTCCTCGGGGGGGCGGCGGCGGCGATGTTCTCGGTCCTCTCGTACGGGCGACTGGTGGCCCGCGCCGTGCTCGGCGGCCTCTCGCAGACCGACCCCAGGGCCGGAGGCGGCGGCGGCGGCGGCGGCGGCGGTGACTACGGGCTAGTGACGGCCGGCTGCGGCTTCGGCAAGGACTTCCGTAAGGGCCTCCTCAAGAAGGGCGCTTGCTATGGGGACGACGCGTGCTTCGTAGCCCGGCACCGCTCAGCAGACGTGCTCGGTGAGTGCCCGGCCGGGTGCCCCCTCCCCAGCCCCGGATCCGCCTCCTGGGGACTCCCCTGCTTGGGGCTTTTCCTGCTCCTCCAGGCGGTAAGAGGAGCCAGTGAGCCAGTAGTAGCTCGTTTGTACGGAGTGCTTACTAGGTGCCAGGCGCCGTGCCAAGCGCTTGAAGGTGCGTTTTCCACTTGATCAACCCCCATTTTAGAGATGAGGAAACTGAGGCGCTGAGCGGTGGAGCCACATGCTCAAGGTCACACAGCCTGAGAATGTGACCAGTTTGTCCGAGTCCGGAACCGCACTGTTAGTCACTTGGCAGTGCCAGCCCCAGACGACCTCGTCCCCTCCCCCGGCGACACCTGCAGGCTCCGAACCTCGCTCTCATTCCCTTGCTCCCTTCCTCCTCCCCTCTGCGTGCCCTGGGGATCCCTGCTTCTTCGAGCTCCTGACGCCTCGGCCCGGCTATGGGTTGTGGGGTCCCGAGCAGACTGGTGTCGTAAGCCCCACACAGCTCAGCCGCATTCTTTCGCCGCCTCGATCCAGGACCAGATCTCCATCCTTGTCGGAGTCTCTCGCAGCAGAGGCCGCTGGCCTGGTAAAAAATCACTCGCAGTGTATTCTTCCAAACTGATCTTGGCCACTTGAGGTCACTTAGGGTGGAAGAGAGTCTCCTTGACCCAAAATAGAATGGTCAAACCCTCTTCTCCACTGCGGCCAGGAAAGCCTTAAGAACTGGTTAAAGCCATTTCAGGCCACAGGTGCTTCGGAGGGCCTAGTCCAGTTACATCTTAGGGGTTGGGAATCTATAGTTAGAGCTTGCAGAAATGGCTAAATAGAATGCAGAAGCGATCAGAAACTTTATCATCATGCATGTCTTTGGAGGCAGTGCTTATGCCATAGACTCCTATGCTATTTAAATCTCAATAAATAGAGCACTTCCTGTGAAATTGAAGGACAAGTTGTCATTGAACTCAAGTTCAAATGTTGCTTTTTCACTTCTCAGGTGAGATTGAGTATTTTGACTACTTTAAATTGAATATGCTGAGCCAAAGCTTGGCAATGGAACACAAGGTCCTGTACCTTTATGATATTAATTACTTTTTAATTTGGTGTCAGAATAAGTCTATTATCCTTGTTTCTACTCATGTACTGTGTATGAAGATAGCACTAGAAAAGTTGTTTTCAGTTTAATTTATGAAAGACTCCATTAGATAGGTTGAAAAAAATTTAGGCAAAGACTCCTTAGAAGGGAACTTGTAAGTTTTTTTAAAAATTTTTATTGAATTATAGTTGATTTACAATGTTGTGTTAGTTTCTGCTGTACAGCAAAGTGAATCAGATATACATATACATATATCCACTTGTTTTTAGATTCTTTTCCCATATAGGTCACTACAGAGTACTGGGTAGAGTTCCCTGGGGGAACTTGAAAATTGAAGTCGTACAAATCCACTCTAAAGTCAGCTCACCCTGACTAAAGGTTTATTTATTTATTTAATTTATTTTTGGCTGTGCTGGGTCTTGCTGCACTCAGGCTTTCTCTAGTTGCCGCAGGCAGGGGCTTCTCTTGTTGAGCATGTACTCTGGGCATACTGGCTTCAGTAGTTGAGGCACATGGGCTTGGTAGTTGTGATGCAGAGGCTTAGTTGCTGGTGGTATGTGGGATCTTCCTGAACCAGGGATTGAACCCATGTCTTCTGCATTGGCAGGCAGATTCTTAACTGCTGGACCACCGGGGAAGTCCCTGATATCTTTTTTTTTTTTAAAGGTCTGTCAGTGCTTCTTTTTTCATTACAATCGAGGCACTTCACAGTTAAAAGTTGGTGACCTGTACTGCTTTTTCGGGTTGCTGTTACAGTGCAGTAGAGGATATTGAGCCACTAAGGTTTCCCCTTAAAAATCTGCTATGTGCTGGCTTAAGTGAAAGATCAGTGATTTGATTAATGATTCAGGGGATAGTTTAGTGTGTCAGATGCCTATGCTGAAATTTGATTTTAAGGTTTGTGAAGGCTACCTTCTTAGTGGAGTGGGGCATTCATAAGGATATGTGAAACTTTGGTCAAACCCATTCTGAAAAATATATAAACATACCATCCTGGCAGAAACCCAGCCTTGTTTGGTGCTCAGCTTTACCACTCTGTGATCTGTGGTTTTGAGCAAGAGCCTCTCAGCTCATTTTCCTCTAGACTAGAGGATGAGGAAAGTGGACTACCTGATCCTCAAAAACTTCTGACCATCATATATTTTCTTTTTGTTTTGAAAAGATAGCATTCTTTGTTATTTTTCATCTCACATAGTGGACATTGCTTCCTATTCTATTCACATGGTCACTTTCAGTAGATATGTTGTTTTATATCTGGCACTGAAACCACTGGTTCTTAACTTTGCTTGGTTCACAGCCTCTTGGTTCTCTCCCTCCAAAAATGTGCATAGAGACAAAATTTTGCATAGGCCTTTGGAGACTTCAGAGACCCCATGAAGTACATGGGCCACCTAGAGGTCCATCTAGAGGCCCTTGGGTGGTACCAGATTAAGAACTACAGCTCTTTACCCCTCTTGAAAGGAATGTTCCTAGACATAACCAGACAGATGATGGCTTATATGAACTAGGGATGGTCTTTGGCCATATCTGACTAAGAGCTGTTTTGAGAGAGAATTGTATGCAAATCAGGGAATACAGGTTCTCTAGGACTGTCCTGTGTTGGAGGAGTTCTTCCAGAAAGCCATCTTGATAGCCACTTGATACAACTTCTGAGTTGGCCTCGTTTGATCTTTGGTTTCCACAGACCAATACATATGATGGTGACTTCTCTATTTTAGTGACACCATCCCATTATAGGCAGATCTGGTTATCTCTTTCGGTGGAAGAGGTAATGAGTTTCAGTGAGTTTTTAATACTGCTTTTTACTCTGGAAGTTGGAGTTGTAACCTGAATTGCATTAAAGACTATGTTGAGGGAGTTCCCTGATGGCCTAATGGTTAGGACTCTGCTTTCACTGCCGAGGCCCAGGTTTGGTGGTGGCTCAGTCAGTAAAGAATCTGCCTGCAGTGTGGGAGATGTGGGTTTGATACCTGGGTTGGGAAGATCCCCTGGAGAAGAAAATGGCAACCCACTTCAGTATTCTTGCCTGGAGAATTCCATGGACAGAGGAGCCTGGAGGACTACAGTCTGTGGGGTCCCAAAGAGTCGGACATAACTGAGCGACTAAACACAGCACAACACAAGAGAACTGAGATCCTGCAAGCTGCATGGAACAGCCAAAAAGAGGCTGTGTTGAGTAATGTTATGTTGAACCTCAGTGCTTTGAACCTTCTAGTTCTATAGATAATTAGTTTTCTTTGGGTTGACACTATTTATTGCTAAGTTATCTGTGCAACTCACTGTCGTCATCTAGGACTCTTTGGAATGAAAGCTGTTTATTTCTTTTTGTGTTAGAAAGAGAAAGCTGTTTTATTTCTTTAATTTAGAATTGATCTGTCCTATTAGTCATGCAGTGACTAAAAGTACTTGCTGCTTTACGACGTTTTTGTAGAGTCCCACTGGATTTCTTTTAGGAAAAACCAACTATGGTGAGTGTGGTGAGACATAGGAACCACTCCTATCCCCTGGAAAATTGGCAAAGGTGCTTTCTCTTTATTAGGCCCAACAGGAGTAAACCAGTACCAGCAGGAGCCATGTGCACTTTTCTTTTTCCTTCTTCCCTGTGACTAATACTGGGTTCTCTTGTTACTCTATATGGTGTGGTTGCCTAAGTACATAAAAACATGAGACCTGCCTAGTGTGTAATTGCTGGGCCTCTCACAGCCCTAAGCCACTTAACAATAGAATCAAAGACTGTTGAGGGTTGTAAGATTTAGAAACCTTGAAATCCAGTTCTTTCATTTTACTGAACAAAAGACAGAAGTCTATAGAGGGTCAAATGACTTGCCAAGGTTACTCCACTAGGAGTAACTCTGCAAGGTTACTTTGCCAAGGTTAATGGCAGAATTAGGACTACCACCAAGATTCCATTTTCTAGTCCTCTTCTGTTACACCACTGGTTAAGTGTTCTTAACAAGATAGGTCTGTCTTCTGGTACCGTTAAATCATTCTGGTAATGCTTTTCTCACTTAAGGGTGTGTATGTACTTCTTTATTCATTCTATGACTCATAGTTAAAATGTAGCAAAAACTCCTCTGCATACTAAACCACAGTTTATTGAAAAAAAGATAGCATGGTGTATGCCATCTTAGTTCTGACTTTGAGTTGTAAAGTAGTTCTTGTAAAACTGGACGATGTTTATTTAAGCTTGATTAGCTTGAAACCTTAAACAGAAATAAAAGTCTAGACTCTAGATAAAATTTTGATTGTGACCAGGAATTTGAAATGTTTCTATGAGTTATGCCAGTCTTAAAAGTAGTTTGTCTTGGGACTTCCTGGCAGTCCAGTGGTTAGGATTCCACACTTCCATTGCACAGGGCACAGAATTTGATACCTGGTCAGGGAACTAGGATCTGGTAAATCACTCAGCATGACGGAAAAAAAAAAAAGAAAAAAAATATTTTTAAATAAAAAGTAGTTGTTTTAAAGTATGAGGATTACATGGACAATATAAAGATCAAAATTTTATTTAGGAAGTGAATTGGTTAGGTAGAATTTGATGTTTTCCAATAATCATAGTAATTTTGATATACTTGATCAAAAAACTATCTGCAAGTGAGTTGCCCTTTTAACAAAGTACTAGTCACCTTGGGAGGAGTGTGTATATGTGCTAATTTCAGCCTTTCAAGAAGCCCTCTTTTGAATTTCCCCTATCTAGATTTCAAGCTGTGTCAGGAAACCAGTCTCATCATTTATATAGTCATAATTTTCTGAAAGTCAGAATTCAAGCTGATCTGCTGTCAACATTCAGCTGACATGACCCTGACTGAATTTTTTTTAATATACAATTCACCTGCCATGACATTCACAGTTTAAAGTGAAAAGTTCAGTAACACAGCATTCATAAGGTTGTGCAACCACGCCACTGACTAGTTCCAGAACTTATTTGTCACTCTGCAAGAAAACCCCTAACGATTAGTCACTTCCCAGCTCCTCTCCCTCAGCCCCTGGCCACAAAAAGAAGATTCTGACAGTACAAATGTGTCTCTTTTGGGCATTTCAGGTGAATGAAATCATGTAGTACGTGGTCTTTGGTGTCTGACTTTTTTCACTCAGCATAAGATTTTAAAGATTTACCCATATTGGGACTTCCTGGCAGTCCAGTGGTTAGAACTTTGCCTTCCAATGCAGGAGATGCCAGTTCAGGCCCTGGTCAGGAAGCCAAGATCCCACATGCCTCATGGCCAAAAAAACCCAAAATATAAAACAGAAGCAGTACTATCAGATTTATTTACACTGTAGTGTATATTCCTTTTTATGACTGAATACTATTCTGATATGGGTATGCCACATTTAAAAAAGTCTGTTAATGGACATTGTGTTGTTTCCACTTTGGGGCTGTTGTGAATAGAGCTGCTATGACACATTTATGTATAGGTTATTTTGTAAACATATTTTCTATTCTCTTGGGTATATACCAAGAAATGGAATTGCTAGTCATATTGTAACTCTGTAACTGTGAGCAATATAGTTGTCTTTATATATCTATTTTATATCATTCTAATAAAATTATTACTAGAGGGAGAATATTTTTTAAATGTCAGCAATCAGATATGTAAGTTCTGGGATCAATTAGTACTTTAAATATGCTGGATTTCATAATAGTCTGTTTGCTTTCGAGAGAAAATTGTGGAATGTTAAGGAAGTATGAGAGTTGTTGACTCAGTAAAAGAGCCTTCCAGGACGCATAGAAACAGCAGGGTTTAAGAAGCTACTCACCAAAAAATAACCACTGACTAGTTGCTCTTCAACTCTTCATGGTATTCTCTCATTCTATAATAGATAGATTACAGGGTTAACAGATAGAGGAATTTTGCTGTTTGTTTCTTAAATCTTGTTCACTGATATTTTTCTCATTTTGCTACATAGGTATATTGTACTTTTCATAAGTTATAAGGCATATTATTTTTAAAGTCATTTTCTCATTTGTTATACTGTCAGAGCTACTTTCCTTTTATTCAGTCTTTAATCTAGGAATTCTCGAGCTTAGGTTTTAAATTTTCCTAACTTCCCGCTTCTCTCTCAGTTTGTTAATAATCTCCTTAAAGGAATCTGGATGAATCTTTTTTTTTTTTAATAGAGCAAGTAATTGCATTTTAAATGCATGACTGTTAATACTTTTTAGAAAATACACTTTTGTTAAAAGGTTTTAGATTGTAGCAGAAGGTAAGAGGTAGCTATTAGCTGGTTGTGCTGTGGGTGTTTTGTGAGGAGGGGAGTTGAGGGAACCTGGATTAGAGGAGGCTGTTCCTGAACTTTAGCCCTGCTTCTGAAACTGACCAATACATGATCTGAATGGTTGCAACCGTGTCCAGGTGGAGTTTGTACTCCTGTGACTCAAGAGCCACTACACCAGGTCAGAGTATTTGACCTACAACCATGTCCTTTGAATAAACACTTATGTCAAGTTCAAACTAAATGTCAAATTCACTTTATAAAGGTCCCTGTGCCTTTTAGAGAGGCCTTAACTGGGACTTTTAAGTCAGAATTTTCAGGAAAATGCTTTGGAAAAGTAACTTGAGTTTGTTCTGTCTAAAGAAGTTTTACTTTTCTATCAGTTGAAGAATGGTGTGCCAAGTTTGCCTTTCAAAGCTAGTGTTAACTTTTGGTCTCATTTTGAAAACTGGTCACCTATATCCTCATTTTTGTCATTTGTATTAAATTCAGTGATCTGTCTTGTTTGAGAGTTGTCAAATATTTTTAAAATCCAATGATTTTCTATTTCTCTGAGATCTAAAAACATTTGTTTCCTGTTATTAAACAGTTCACAGAATTGCATCATAAATCAAAACATTTTTTGCAAAAACTGACACACTGCAGAAGGCATTGGGCTGATAACACACACTTACTCATTTAAATTTGAGTTAACAAGTGGCACCAATCTTCCAGTTTAACATTTTAAAGAAGATGCTAAATACCTTTGAATGGGATCCCAAATGGGATTTTAGGGGAATGCGGTGGTAGTGGTGGTGGTGGTGGTGGTATGGTGCAGGTGGGGTGGTGGAAGAGCAGAAACTTTTCTTAAGAGTGAAGATACTTCATTGTTTTCTCCTAAGCCTTTGTTCAATATCTGACACAAAATATGATTCAACTTATCAGTGTTTTATTCAGTGCTTTAGATTTTACAGTGTATTTTCATGTTTTACCTTATTTAATCTTTTAACTATGAGATAGTTGCTCTTATCTCTGCTTAATCTCTGTCTGTTTCCTTATCTGTAAAGTTAACTGATCAGTAACATTAGTACAGCTAGTATACTGATACTAAGCTGGGACTTGAACCTAAGTTTTCTCTTGCACATCTAATGCTTTTAAATAAATGATTTTGTTTTGTGCTTATAAAAGTAACATGTTTACAAAAGCACAGTATGAAATACTTGTAACTTATAACTCAGTTACAGTCAGTATGGTTTCCTCTAACTTTTGTGTATATACAATTGTATGTGTACAAATTAGCAAGTAAGATCAGGTTACTATATATTCTGCTCTGTAATGTTATTAATAAGTAATGTAACGAGCATATGTCCATAGTAAAATCGTAGGTATCATATTTTACTGCATATATAGCCCATGAAGTCCTCCATTTTTAGTTATTTAGATTATTTCCAATTTTCTGTTACAAGTAACATGAGTAAATATCTCTACATTTGAATATTTCCTTAGGGTAAATTCCTTGAAGTGGAGTTCCTGAGTCTAAGGCTGTGAACTTTTGAAAGGCTTCTGATTTAAATAGTAATGTAGGTCCCTCCAGAGAAGTTATACAGATTCATACTTTTCCATTTGTTACTCTCATCAGTAAACTTATTGTTGGAACCTCCCTGATGGTGCAGTGGATGGGAATTTGTCTGCCAATACAAGGGACACAGGTTCAATCCCTGGTCCAGGAAGATACCATGTCCTGTGGAGCAGCTAAGCCCCTGCGCCACAGCCACTGAGCTCGAGCTCTCCAGCCCTCCAGCTACAGTTACTGAGCCCCCATGTCAAAACTACTGAAGCCCAAGTGCCTAGAGCCTGTGCTCTGCAACAAGAGAAGCCTGCACGCTGCACCTAGAGTAGCCCCTGCTCGCAGCAACTAGAGAAAACCCGTGCAAAGCAACGAAGACCCAGAGCAACAAATAAATAAGTAAAAATTAAAATATCTATATATAAGCCTATTGTTGATCTTGAGTCTGTCACATTTGACAATTTATGAATTTACTAGGTTCTTAAACAGTTGTTTTTGAGGTGAATAAGTTTGTAGCTGGTGAATAGTTCTAGAATTGATTGAATTGTTGGTATGAATCCCACGGACTACAAAATGACTGCAAAAACTTTGCCAGAGACTACAAAAGTGACTTACTACAAAGAGTGCTTTCTGTTTAGCGACTGAGTACTATTTTGACTCAGGCCAGTTCCAACACATTTTTGCACTGATTTTTCTTTTACTCATTTCTTTTTGCTCATTCTCTCATGATGAGGGAACTTCTTTCCTTTTGTATTACTATGACTGTACATTTTGATCTTTCAAGGATGCTGTCTCCAGTAGGCTTTTGACTTATCAAAGTAGTCTGTGCTGTCATTTGAGGTAGATGCAAAAGGTTAGCTATGCTGAATGAAGCAAACAAAGAGTGCTTCTGTTTTTACATCAGTGTTTGGGTAGCAGTTTGGGATTAGAAAATAGATTTGAGCTATTTACACAAGAAAACTGTTCATGGCCTCTAGGTTGAATGCTAATTGGCAATATGGTCATCAGTGTTGCTATGAAATGAGAAAGTATAAACAAAGATGTCTTATACATGTATTGTTTTTAAAAATCCACTTCCTAATTTTTGAGAAGCCACATTCATCTTAGTTTTCTTGTTCATGTACACTGAATCACTGAACAATTAATGGTCTATGGTGTGTTTTATGAATAAATTCTACACATATATATGAATTCATTTACAGGTCATCTGAATTCAGTGAAGCCAGTTAGTCTGTAGCTGTCTTTTATTTTATCAGAATTTCAAATTGAAAAATAGTTGGCCTTTTTGTCAGTGGCTTAAAGGAGAAAAAAGTTCCCCAACATTCTAGTCAGGTGGTTAAAACTGAAGTAAAAGGACATGGGACATTGTTTTTACTCTCTAAATCATTATTGAAATTCTCTGAACACATACATGAGGTGGTATACTAATGGGAAAGGATAAATTGAGAAGCCTGCAACAGAATGTTTGCTTCAAAACTAGTTCGTACAGTAAATGTAATATTCTTTCCAGGTGGTGCTAGTGGTAAAGAACCCACCTGCCATTTCAGGAGACACAAGAGATGTGAGTTCGACCCCTGGGTCGGAAAGATCCCTTGGAGAAGGACATGGCAACCCACTCTGGTATTCTTGCCTGGAGAATCCTGTGGACAGAGGAGCCTGGCAGGCTACCATCCATAGGGTTGCAAAGAGCTGGACATGGCTAAAGTGACTTAGTACGTGCCTGTTAACTTCTATCTTATAGAGTTTCTAAAACAGGCTCCCTTGTCTTGCATTGTGACTTAGAATCTGAGAAAAAGGAACTCTGCAGAGAATTTGTCCTCCTGCCCTTTATTTCACAGGTAAGAAAACTAAAGTTTAGAGAAGTTATTTGGTCAGTGTCCTACAGCCAGTTGGTGGCAAAGAAGCTGGGAGCTGTGTCGTTTCCAAGACTCCCCTTTGAGTGTCTTTGCATCCAGGCTTAGTTTAACATTCTGTGAGCGGAGGGCTCAACACTTTGTGTGCTCCAAGAGGAGGTAATGGGCTCATTTCCTCTCTTTCTCTCCCTTTTTTAAAAAAATTTTTCTTGGAATAAAGTTGATGTACAATGTAGTTTTAGGTGTACAGCGAAGTGTATCAGTTACATATATAACCACTCTTTTTTTAGATTCTTTTCTCACATAGGCCATTACAAAGTATTGAGTAGAGTTCCCTGTGCTATACAGTAAGTTCTTATTAGTTATCTATTTCAGTAGTGTGTATGTCAATCCCAGTCTCCTAATTTATCCCTCTCCCCCACCCCCAATGGATTAATTCTCTTTTTGAAGTGCTCAGGTGAGAGTTGGTGTACTAGAATGTTGGTATTCTAACTTACCAGTACAGTCAACTGAATTCATTGTTTACTGGTTGTTTCCTGTTAGTCCCTGATAGATGCTGTGGAAAAGACCCTAGAACAAAACAGATTTCGGCTCTGAAGTTTCATAGTCCCGTGGAGAAGTCCACATATGCACAGAACAGTATAAAAGAATGCATACACTTTAGGAGATGTGGAAACATGGAATCAGGCTTCCAGAGGTCGGTTTTCCAATAAATCAAGGGAAGTGAGGGGCTTGGTAAGGCTCTCCAGATTGAGTGATAAGCAGAGGCACAGAAGACTTCCCAAATATAGCTGTTTTGAGGCTACAGAGTAGATTGGTCTGGCACGGTGGGAGATGGAAGGATGACTGAGAATTGATGTTGAAAAGCAGGTTAAGACCAGGTTGTCAAAGGTCACAATTGCCGTGTTGGGTGTCATTTTGTTTTTCGATTTTGGTAGAAAGCTATAGAAGGTGTTTTTGCTTTTGTTGTTTTGGGTTTAGTTTGATTGTTTTTGAAGAAACAGCACATTTGGATGGTACAAAATACCAGAAGGTATTGAAAATTCAAAAGTATGCATACAGTAAAGTTTCCCTCTCACCCTTCCTTGTCTCCTAGCTGCAGAAGTTCCTCTCCCAGAAGAAACCAGTGATATCAGTTTCTTATATATTCTTCTAGAGAGTGTTCTTAGAAATACAAATAAATAAGTGTATATACATGGAAGGTATTTGACAAGAAATACAATATGGACATAGCAATCTTGTTTAAAAAAAAGGTATAGAGGATATAATGAGAGATCAGAAGGCAAAAGACCTATTAGGAAGCTCCTGAAATGGTCTGAGCTAGAATGGGGTTTAACTAGGGACACTGGGAAGTAGCTGGGCTTCAGGCACAATGCAGACATAGAATCAACAAGACTTAATGATAACTGAACAAAGAGGGTGAAGGAGAAAGAGAAATTGGAGTTGATTTTGAGGTTTTACTTCTAGAAGCTTCTTTAAGGTTTCAAGCCTGTAAGTGTGGCTGGGTTTGGCTGCCTGTAATTGGGCTAGGAAATGCAAGAGAAGAGTTGACTTTGGAAATTGAAAACGGAATTGATTGGTAGAAGAGGCATTTCAGAGGCACAATCATTTGGCTTGGGCATGCATGTGTCCATCTGGTCTTTATGGAGTCCTTAATGTGCTGAAGAAGCTGAATCTTGTTAGAATCTCCTATGCAGTTTGGATTTTTATACTTTGTTACAAAGCCCAGGCTTACCCTGGGCCTACTGGCTTGGCAGGTGGGATTTGGGTTCCGCAGTGTGGAACATCTCAGTGTGCAGCAGGAATTCAGAACTGTTGTGCCAGGAACCCCGTTAGCACTTGGGGATGAAAGATGTTACCAGTATGAAAAAGTCTCAGCCCTGAAGGGGGTCACAGTAAGGAGAGGAAAGTTATGACAGAGGCATTGCTGTTACCATAGTAAGCTCAGGCGATCGTTAGGTACACTAACATCTATGCGTTTGTAGTTGTTGTAAAATTCCCTATTTAAAATGATAAATTTCAAAGTGTGAAATTTGGCACATTATAGGCAGCAGGTGCTTAAGAGATATTTATTAAATAAGGTTACTTCAGAGTCATTTCTGGAAAAAGGAAGCTAGTTTATTTCCTCAAGATGCAGGTGAATCTTTTTTTCTTTGTGTATTTTTTGGGGACAAATTGGTGCTTGAAAATGTTGCTGTTAAATGCTTAATGGAATATTGAATGGTGATGGATGTGTGACTGGGAAAGCTGAATGGACCACTCATCTTTTAGATGTTATTCATGAGTGGGAATTGTCGGTTTGATTGAAACCACAGTCCAGTGTTTGTCAAGCTTACAGCCGACACTGACCAAAGAACTCTTTTTTTCTGATTGTTGCAGAGTCTGTATACACAGTTTATAACTTGGCCTTTTTTAAAGAGAGGCGTAACACTCATTTACTGCGTGTTGGCCATGAGCTGAGCACTGTAATGAGGCAACCTTTACACCATTATCCTTGATCCCTCATACTAGGACTTGATGTTCATGAGTTGATGCCCATTTACAGGTGAAGATAATGAGGCTCAAAGTGTTACCCAAGGTGCCCTTAGTACACCTCATCCGACTCCTGGTGCTGGAATTTGAACCCAGATCTGACTCCAAAGACTGTGCCCTTGCCCAGTGTGTTTATAATGACTTTAAAGCCAAAAATGATCACTTAAAACTTTGTTTAAGGGCTTCCCTGATGGCTCAGATGGTAAAGCATCTGCCTGCAATGCAAGAAACCCAGGTTTGATCCCTGGGTTGGGAAGATCCCCTGTAGAAGGAAATGGCAACCCACTTCAGCTCTTGCCTGGAAAATTCCATGGACGGAGGAACCTGGTAGCCTACAGTCCATGGGGTTGCAAAGAGTTGGACATGTGTTTTACGGAGATAATCTTTGCTGGGTCTAAGTACTGTTTTTTTTTTTTTTTTAAATTGTTCAGTCATATCTGACTCTTTGTGATCCCATGAATTATACAGTCTGTGGAATTCTCCAGGCCAGAATACTGGAATGGGTAGCCTTTCCCTTCTGCAGGGGCTCTTCCCAACCCAGGGAGCAAACCCAGGTCTCCCACATTGCAGGCAGATTCTTTACCAGCTGAGCCACAAGGGAAGCCCTTTATTGTTAAGTTGCTCAGTCATGTCCAGCTCTCTGTGACCCCATGGACTGCAGCACGCCAGGCTTCCCTGATCCCCTGTTGCCCCCTTCTGCTCTCAATCATTCCCAGCATTTGAGTCTTTTCCAATGAATTGGCTCTTCGCATTAGGTAAACAAAGTATTGGAGCTTCAGCATCAGTCTCCAGTGAATATTCAAGGTTGATTTCCTTTAAGATTGACTTGTTTGATCTTCTTGCTTTTCAAGGGACTCTCAAAAGTCTTCTCCAGCACCACAGTTAGAAAGCATCAGTTAGTTATAACTATTCCTAGGCAAATAATTGAGCAAAGCCCCCTGATTAAAACAGAGAAAGACCTCAGTGAGCCTTGCTGAACTGTCTGTAGGCCTCTGGAACTTTGGTGGCCACAGGCCAGCCCTTTGCTTCTGAGGGACCTCCCAGATGCCTTAACTCCACAGTGCATTGTTTGGCTAATTGCTGGCTAGAGGTTCGTGGTAGGGGGGTTATAGGTGTTTACCTGAAGGTGAGATCTCTCTGCTCTTAGAGCTGTAACCTCACCTTTGTTACTTGTACTTTAACCATATTAGTAAAAATCACAGGGAACTGTCTGAAATGCCTCTCTCGTCAGGTTCCTCTTGCACAATTTGTATTTTCATCTTTCCAGGCTCAACTCAGACACCTCTCCATGAATACTTTGCTGATTTCTTCTGCCGAATGTAATCTGATCTTCCTTAGTTTTGGTTTTAGTGGTGCATATTTATTTTGTTTTATTATAGCCGTTTATCTTAAGTCTCTCAACCCTACTCCCCCCATCACAGCACCTGATTTTAAGTTCCTCTGGGCAAGAAATCTTTTACTATATGTAAATCCCTTTGGCTCCCTTTCACCACAGTGTTTTACATATAGGAAATACTCAATAAAATGTTGAACAGCTTTAATATTTAAATGTAAAATGCAGTTCTCACTGAATTTGTATAGTTTATCATTTCTCCCTTAAAGGTATCGTGTACTTATTACTGAAAAAGATGGGTAAATATGGAAAATAAAAAGAAAAAAATTACTTGTTTTGCCACCTGAAGGTCATTACTTATTGAACAATATATTGTTTCAACAATATATTGAAAACATAATTAGTATTCAGAAATTAAGAGTCAGTTCCTCATTTGGCAGCCTTAATCAAAAGAATTGTTTTCACTTTTTAATTTAAAAAAAAAAAGCATTTACTGACTTGACCTCTCCCAGAGGGTGGTATTTTAGTAAAAAACAGCTATTATTTTTATAGAGGGGTGAAGAAAGTAGAGGGTAAAATAGTATCCTCTTTGGGTGTTGTTGTTTAGTTCCTAAGTCATGTCTGATTCTTTACAAGCCTGTGGACTGTAGCCCGCAGGCTTCTCTGTGCATGGGATTTCCCAGGCAAAAACAGTGGAGTGTGTTGCACTTCCTTCTCCAGGGAATCTTCCTAACCCAGGGATGGCAGACACATTCATTATCACTGAGCCACCAGAGAAGCCCTAAGGCTAAATTGTTATGAATGTTAGGTTAACCTTTAAGACCAAAATTTTAGATCTAATCTTATAAATAGAAGGAAAATTTTTCTGTTAGCTTAAAGGGCCAATACAAGGCACACTTCAGATGGCTGGACTTTCATTGCTGTTACTTTCTTAATTAAATGTTAAATTATTAGGCATTGTGTAACATTTCCTAATATCTAGAAATGGAAAATCCTCAGCTTTAATAGAAGCCATTAATTCTGTAACACACTAAGGGCCCTGTGTCTACTGTTCATAACTTAAAATCAGTGTGACCACCCCCCACACCCAGATGATTTGTCTGTTACTTCCTCCTGTCCAAAAAGCATTGCCAACAGCATTTAGCATTTGATTAAGATACTATTGCAGCTCAGAAAAGAGTGAAGTGACCTTTATCTGTGACTTCCCCCCTCAACTTTTAAGATACCCAAGGTCCTCAGCCACAGTTAAGTCCAAACACATCATTCCACATTAAATATTTGGTATTTAAACAGAAGAGATAAAGGAAGTTAGAGAAAAGAACATTTTTTCTTTAAAAAAGATTGACTTTGAGTTTCTCTGCCTTCACGCTGTCATTTCCTAATCATCTGGAGATTACAATCTCTAACTAATGAATTATTCTGGACAACAGGTGTATATGTATGTATGTGTGTGTGTGCATTTTAATTTGATTAATTATTGAGTAATTTCATGTTTACTGAGCTCGAAAGGAATAGCTATTTTCCTTAGAATCCTAAAACATAAAATAGATTATTTATTCCTCCTTTGAGTCCATTTTTGAGCTTTGTTAACTGTTCTAGATAGTACTGTTTCTTTAGCACAACTTGAACTTTGCTGACAGGTTCCCTTTTCACACATTTTATCACAGAGTTTGAACCATTCTTTCTTCCATCCTTTCATCTTTATTGCCTCAGCTTTGAGTTAGCTGTTTTACTTAGAGATCTTGAGTTCTTGACGTAAACTTGGTATCTGGAGAATTTGAAGATGCCTGTTTCATCATGACTAATGCATAAAGATTACTTTGGGGAAACCTTGCAAAGGGAATATATCACTTGCTTGTTAAAGCAGAAAGGACGTCATAATGTATATAATTTCACCTCTAGAGAACTGAAAGGAGTTTTAGTCAAAGCAAATTGTGCTTTTCTGAATAAATCAACTCTTAAATACATTTTTCCAGTAATCCTTCTTTTTGTTCCCTTCAGGATAATTATTTGCAGATACATTTCACAGTCCTGAATCACAGGGGAGTGTTCTTAATGCCCAAATAGTTGAGGCTTCAGGATTGTTGATACAAGTGTGATCTGTTCCATTTGCTAGAAAGTGAGTTTATATTCCTTTCTCATTTTTCTCTAGTTATAATGCTTCAGGTTGTGATGTCTCTCCACAAATAGTGTTGGCTCTGAGAACACTAGATTTTGTATTTGAAGAAGAGCCTCAGCATCTGAAAAGAAGCTAGCTGTAGCACTGCAATAGGTACTGCCTAACCAGTTCCTCATTAGATGAGCACTCACTGCAGAAAGGGTAAAACCAGATATCCTTATCTGTTGCGTACAGAGGGTCTCCTGCTGCTTTTATTATTCAACTCTTGTGATCCAGCCAGATACTTACTCAGTTTCTCCTCTGGAGTTTCAGTTCACTATCAAGTAACCATTCTAGTAGATAGGAGGTGTGTTTTACTGATGGAGAAACAATCCCTGTAGAACCATCTTGCTTCATTAGAGAGTAAGAGGCTCAGTGTAAAAGTCCTCAAGATCATCAAAGATGCAAGGAATAAAACACTATTACCTTTGGGTGCTACTTAGCATTTGAAATTCTGTCAGAGTTATTGTTGGATAAAAACAAATGACCAATTTTTCTTCACTGATTTTTATATTAAAATTGAAACTTAGTATTTATTTTGGGGGCATCACTTTCTTCTAGACAATGTCTTATAACTAATCGCATGCTGATCTGAAGATGAGTATAGTAGGAAGAGTTTAAGAAGAGTGGCAGCCTTGTGCTGATTGCTAATAATGCATAATGATGGAGAAACTCAGGTTGGTGGGGTTCACTTAGTTCAAAGTCGTGTTCAAAGTGAGCCTTTTACAGCTACACAGTTAGGTGGCCGTATGCAGTTGGAAAGAGGATATTTAAGCTGCCACAGTTTTAGCTTACTTACCAAATCTTTTTTTCCCTTGAACTTTTGGCTAAGAATAAAAGTAAAATTTTGAGTTAATAAAAAGCTAAGTGATTTTTTTTTCAAGTACAGCAAAGGTTTGTTTTTATGTGGTTATAACCATACGCAAAGACAAAAATGTGTTCAGTTAGAAAAGTAAAAATTGTTTGTTACTTTAAGAGTTTTCTTTCTGTAAAAAGATACATTTAAATAATGGGAGGTATACCAGGGAGGTATGTCTCCTTTCTTTTAAGCCTACTGTAGAAAAGCAGTCTTTGGAAAACATAGCAAAATATTTTATAAAAATCATAAGTATAAATATTCTCTAGTTGCGTATTTCCCACTTCATAAAACTTGACATTTCCTGTTGTAAATGGTACAACTAAAGGAATGTTCTGTGCCCTATAGTTGTTTCCTCTCAGCTTTTTGCTCAGCTCTTTCAGATATGTAACCATTATCTTAATCTAATAATGATTTTAATTGGATCTTAGGTTAAAGCAAACACTTCAGCTAGACTTGGGCTGACAGAATGTTATTAATGGAGACATAAGATGATTACAGTGAGTTAAAAGAAATAGCTTCTATATTCAGTGCATGTTCTTTATCATGGCATTCAAAGCCTTTCTGTCTACCTTTTCAGCTTCACTTCTCTTCATCTCTAAAGAAATTATTGGTATATCATTGTGACAGGTTGGGTTACTTAGCTGTTCCTTAAACTTAATCAGTTATATCTGATTTTGTAATTTGATGCCTAGAATAAGAATGCAATTCACAAATGAGCTATTTGGCCAGGAATTCTTATTCCTAGGGTTTCCCTGGTGGCTCAGATGGTAAAAAAAAAAAAAAAAAAAAAAAAATTCCTTGCAATGCAGGAGACCAGAATTTGATTCCTGGGTTGGGAAGATTCCCTGGAGAAGGAAATGGCTACCCACTCCAGTATTCTTGGCTGGAGAATTCCATGATAGTGGGCAAAGAGTCTGACATGACTGAGTGACTTAACATTTCATTTCATTTCTTATTCCTAAGATAAAATTCCCCTTTAAACTTCTTGCTCTATTCTCCCTGAGCATCCATGGGGTCAGTACTAGACCTTTGTCAAAGATCTGGCCCTGATTGCCTTCCTAGCTGCAGAATCTAAGGTCCCAACTTTATACAAAACTTGTCCACAAAAATACCCCACTGGTGCCTGAAAATCAGCATTCTTGAGACAGAAGTCAGTATCTTCTAAAAGCATTTTTACCCCCTCCTAACTGGGGAATCATGTAATCAATACTCATTCCTGAAATCCAGAAATCAACACTCATACTTATTGATACAAAACGTGTTGATGTAGAGCCCTGTTGTCTTCATGTTCTTTGTATTTCCAGTGATTGTCTATTCTACTTTTCCCATTACCTTTAACCTAAAATCTCACAGCTGATGCCTGACTTCTTACTTCTCTTAACCTGTTCTTTCCACTGCTCTCAAGATTACTTTTCTAAAATATATATTGGATTTTACTCTGCTACCCAAAAACTTTTGATATTTTCTGTTGTCGAGAGCAGCATTCTTCAGTAGAAATACATTGTAAACTGTATATGTAATCTTAAATTTTCTAGTAGCCACATTTAAAGAAGTAAAATGAAATGGATGATGTTAAAGTTCTTGGACTGCAGTTTTGGGCCCACCACAACTTTAGCTCCTGCCCTGCATACTTCCAACTTCTCTGCCACTCACCCAGGCCCCAGCAGCACCTAATTTGCTGTTCTTTTCCTTTAATTACCCTTCCTTGCACGTGGGAATCTGGCTTACCTTCCAGGGCCAGATCTGAATGCCACTTCCTAGTAAAAGCTTGCTCCACTGTCACAGTGCCGCATAAGCATTAACCACTTGCTTGGAGAAGGCAATGGCAACCCACTCCAATATTCTTGCCTGGAAAATCCTATGGACGGAAGAACCTGGTAGGCTACAGTCCGTACGGTCACAAAGAGTCGGACACGACTGAGCAACTTCACTTTCTTTCTTTGACTCTTAAGTAGCAGCGGTTGTGGGAGCTGTTTGTCTGCTTCTGTGAGTGAGTGGTCTAGCTGCCCACTAGAAGGTGAGCTTCCCAGAGGCAGGGTGCACCTCCCTCAACCTCTGTTTCCTACTGTAGCCATTTACTCCTAGGGATATTCTTATCCTTTGTTGCTTGATATCTAAAGCAGTCTCTCTTCTAATAGTTGTTTACTTCAGTGAAATTTCCTTTTATATGTGGATCAGTTCCACTATTTACTTGGAAGTGTTCTTTGTGGATTGAAGCTTTTGCTTATGCAGGAGAGGAAATACTCGCTTTCTTGTAGAAATAACTGCCTAATATGAATAAACTAGGTTTCAAATGTAGGTTACTCTGGTTTTAGCCTGGTTCTAATCCCAAATGCAACTCGTTCTGTTATATAACTTGTTCTGTGTAAGTAAACTTTGTATGTGTACTAAGTTTTCCCCCAAAGATTTATTGAAAAGTGTACATGCTTTTTGAATCCCTTTTTCCCCTAACAAGATTTGCAAATAGAGTTTTGTCTAGATTCTTTTTCCCATATAAAAGCAAACAGGTGCCTGAAAGGTTATGCTCTATTTTGGGAGAAATTTGATTAATGTTGAGGGGCTGTGCCAGGTCAGACTCTGTAACCTGTTGACAGATTGTTTAGTGAGTGCGAGGATCAACTCTCAACATTATCTCAGGTTTTAATGGTTTTCTTCTGAAGGGCATTTGTAGATGAAACCAGTTTGTATTTAAAGTTAATTGTGGCTCTCAGATCAGAGACTGGTTAAAAAGAAACTCTTTCCTCGAGCAAATAGTAGTTTGAAAAGAATGATTCATCAGATGGACTATAATTGCGTTCTATGTTTTAACACAAATTATTGCGTTTAAATCATGGTAAAAATCTTACCCCTGGTGAAGTAAGAATTCCTCAAAAGAAGCTCCCACTAAACTTTCGTAAGAATTTCTAGATAGCCTTACAACTGTCTGAAAAACAGCGATACTTCTCACTGGGAGGGTAGACATCAGCCATCCCTGAAGCTTCTCTTTCCGCCTTCCTTTTTGCACCCCATTAGTCTACTTGTGAGTCCTTTTGTTTCACTGGATTCCAAATCCCTACACTCTGACTGTACTGCCTCTTTCCTGACTGAGCCACTGAGACTGTCTCCGGACTTATCCCTTTACTGCTTTTGCTCTCCACATGGCAGACAGAAGGATCTTTTTTCTTACCATTATTACTGTTTGAATTTTATATAATGGAAAATTTAAAGTATATATCAAAGTAGAAGGATGAGTGTATCTCTCATTCAACTTAAGTTACCATTCATGGCCAGCCTTATTTCATCTACTCTTCTGTCACACACACACATCCCACTAATAATTTGAAACAAATCACAGACATATCTAATCAACTAATTTGGATTTGCCCTAAAGTGAAATTTTGCCTTATGACTTCCCTGGCAGCTAGAGGTTAAGGCTTCTTGCTTCCACTGCAGGGGGCATGAGTTCAATCCCTGGTTGGGAAACTTACCACAAAGCATGGTGAAAGGAGGAGGAAAAAAACATGAAATTTGTCTGTTGGTTGGTTATAAGAGATGGGAAGGTTTCTGCCACAAAGTGATGTTATTTGTCAACCTCTTTTCTGTCTTCCAGCTCTGTTTCCTCTTATTTTTTCAGGATATATTCTACTTCTGTTTATTAAGTGCCATTACCAGAGAAACAGTTTAATGTGTTCATTTTACGTTAAGTCAGTTTTTCAGAGATGCATATATAAGCACTTTGCTACTTTTGTACCAGATATGTTCTTTGAAGTGTGTAAGTTGAAAGTACAAAAAATATACAGATAGCCCATTTACACTTCAGAAGCAAGCTCATAGAAAAAGAAATCAGGTTTGTGGTTACCAGAGGCAGTAATGAGTGAGGGGTAATTGAATGAAGGCAATCAGAAGGTACAAACTTCCAGTTAAATTAAATACTATGAATGTAGTATACAATTTCAATTATATGATAAATGGCCAGCTGTGGCTCAGTTGTATTCTCACTAGCATCAGCACTTTTTAAGAAAATCAGTTTTCATTCTTATAAAATACAACAAAGATTAATAACACAACTACTTATGTACAAAGATGAAAATTCTGCTGAAAACAACCTTTTGGCTGGGAGGCAATGCCACCCTGTGGTAGCTCACGTGTTTATTCATCAATAGATGAAAGATTAGATTCTAAGTAGAGAATGTAGCTTAGGAATATTAATGTATAATACATTAAACCCGACTGCTTTTTATTTAGAATTTCATGGTAAATTTATGTACTAGTATGTAGTAAAATTAGTAATAGAAAGACGGGGTAAGAATTCCTGAGACACTGATTAGGACTATCTTTTGAATGTAAATTGTTTTGTTTTTTTTTTTTTTTAGGGGTTGCAGATGGTGTAGGAGGATGGAGAGACTATGGTGTTGATCCTTCTCAGTTCTCAGGGACTTTAATGCGAACATGTGAACGGTTAGTAAAAGAAGGACGGTTTGTCCCGAGTAATCCCATTGGCATCCTCACCACAAGCTACTGTGAGTTGCTGCAAAATAAAGTACCTTTGCTTGGTAAGTAGATATCCCATGTGTTTTCCTCTATAAAGAAACCCCTCCTGGTGGTTCAGACAGTAAAGAATCTGCCTGCAAAGCTGGAGACCCAGATTTGATGCCTGGGTTGGGAAGATCCCCTGAAGAAGGCAATGGCTGTCCACTCCAGCGTTCTTGCCGGAGAACCCCATGGACACAGGAGCCTGGTGTTAGTTTCTGGGTGTTATTAAGACACAACCAAGCCCCTAACATTTAAAGAAGCCCAGAAGATGGTTAACAACAAAACCAAGAAAATCACTTACCTGCCCAGCTATTTATCTGAGGCTCTTCCCATTAAACAGTTTAATGGAGAAGCTATAGGCTACACCAGAATACTTAATAGTGCTTGAGAGAAGTACAGCCACTTTGGAAAACATTTTAGAATTAAAGAATAAAGTTAAACATGAATAGATAATATGCCCCAAAAGTTCAACTTCTGGGTCTTTACCTTGAGCTAGAGAAGCTCTTGCACATCTGTGTGCAAGAAGCTCTTGCTTATCAAGAGATGGGTGCAAGAATGTTCATAGTAGCCTCACTTATAATAGCAGAAAACTGAGAACAACCTATAAGTCATTTATAGGAGTAAAATGCATTTTGAAACAGAATGAGTTAAGGTTGCATGCAGTACTCAGGAACATGTTGTTGAGGAGAAAGAGGATTTTGCAGAATACTACCCACCAGTCTTGAGTCCATAAATTTCAAATTCAGAAACATAAAACTGTATCATTTAGGGGTTTCTAAAATATAAAAGAAGAAAGAAAAGCAAGTGGTTGTATAATTGGGTAAGTGATTCTCTCCCAGGGAGGAAGAAAGGGGATTGAGGTCCCACATATAAAGCTTAGTTAATTATTTGTGGGGAGTTCAGGTTGTAGATAGGCTGCGCAGTTGCTTGCAGTTGGCAGTTACATTAGTCTGTATGCTGCTGCTGCTGCTGCTAAGGTGCTTCAGTCGTGTCCGACTCTGTGCGACCCCAGAGACAGCAGCCCACCAGGCTCCACCGTCCTTGGGATTCTCCAGACAAGGACACTGGAGTGGGTTGCCGTTTCCTTCTCCAATGCATGAAAGTGAAAAGTGAAAGTGAAGTCACTCAATTGTGTCCGACTCTTTGAGACCCCATGGACTGCAGCCTACCAGGCTCCTCCATCCATGGGATTTTCCAGGCAAGAGTACTGGAGTGGGGTGCCATTGCCTTCTCCGAATAGTCTGTATAGATCCCTGTTAATTTTGTATTAGAAAATATACAAATATATAGTGTTTGTTTATATGGCATGCCGACGAAGCATCCTTTGGCCAAGCTTCTCCATTTGTTTGTTAAATAGTTTCTTGGGCACTTACCCAGCCTTCTAAGCAGGCTCTCAGAAAGGGTTTTATTAAGTTTCTGCTAATTGCCAGCATCTTTCTGGTTACTAGAATGCCCCGTCCCTGTCACCAGGCACATTTAAAATCAGCCTTCTCTTTTCATTGTTAATGGAGATCTCCATTTTTGTAGAATTTACCTTCAATTTGAAACCGTTGTAAGAAGAGGTTGTTTCCATCATGCTTCTGTCTTCCCTGTGCTATGATTGACCTACTTGTTCTCCTTCTAACTGAAGAGAAATCTTGTCTTGAGGTTTCAATATACTACTCTGTCTTAATCTGCTCTTTTGGACTTGTAATCTTGAACTTCCCCAGTACCTTGAAACATCCTAGATTCTATTTCTAACACCTCTCCGTCAACTTGCCATATGACTTAAGGCAAACCATCTAACCTCCAACCCCCTTATTTCATGTTAACTAGATAAATCATTTTTTGTGAAAGCTGTGACTTAAAGCTTCTTACAGTACTCAGAAACATCTTAAGGGAAAAGAAGACACATTGCAGGGTACCATCCTACAGAGAGGTCGACACGATTCCAGGGGCCTGACTCCTGTACGTCCCTGTGAGTTTTCTGCCAACACCACTCCAACTCCAACCCTGCAGTGCATGTACTAAAATATTGTGGCTTGGAATAGACTGTTACAGCCTATAACAACTGTCTTCATTTTGTGCTTTGAAAGCTTAGTTTTTTTGCTGAGTTTCTTCCTTATAACTGCTTTTTCCCCTATTCACCTTCATGTAACTGGAGATCTTAGTAGAATAAGTTTAAGGACATAAAAGAGGTTTTTTTACATTGAATGTTATAGTTAACCACTTTCTCCTAAAAGACACTTTGAAATATTCCTTTGTTACTATGTTTGAAAACATACATACTTCTCTCTTACCTTATCTACATATCTCTAAGCTGTTTGTAACTAAAACTCAAGTATATTTTGGCAAAGGCGGGCTGCTGAGTTTTACTGAACCTCAGCTGTAATTACAAATAATAACTTTATAAGATTAGGTAATCTTTTTAAAAAAATCTTACAACTTTGAGAAAGCTTAATTCCAGTATAAAGGGTGAGCTGATAGCTGTAACCACTTATTTCTTGAGAATTTCTAACTGCTTTTAAATCTGGATTGGCATCACAGGCTAATTGTTGACATATATTATTTCCTCAGAAACCCTTAAGTGGATTTAGGTTTTATGAAACCAACATATCTTAAGAACTTGAGGGGTTAATCCTTGTAAGGTTATCCCTTTCTTCCATTGCTGCCCAAAATGCTTAACTGTAGTTAAGGGAGTAAGGGCCAGGTGATAAAAATACTTCCGTTTTTTCATCAGGGATAGGCTTGGAACCTGTCTGGATTGCTCATCTGAATATTCAGCATGGTTCTTAGCAGTATTTCCTTGCTTCTTTGCCTGTTTGTTCTTCATCAAACATGTAAGAATGCACTCTTCTCCCCATGTTGGACTGTCAGGGCCTGAGCCGCTGTACTCATCAGTAATTTGAAGAGGCCCAGATGATTATTTAAGGCCAAGCTTCCCTTCGTTGGCAGTGCTTTGCATGTTAAAGCTCTGTCTATCGCTCACAGGACCATTTTGATTCTAACACAGCGGGTGACTGCCACAAGGGTAGCAAAATGATAGCCTAGATTTGTCAGTGAGTAATAATGAGTCAACATGAGTCCTTCCTTCATCTTCAGGACTGTGCTTCTCATCTGTTATTTTTTTTGTTTTTAGTTGAGTTAATCCCATCAGCTTTCAGAAGATCTTTTGTGTGGTGGTTCTGTTAATGATGTAAATGATTGGATTTTTTTGTGCATTGGATCAGTAGGAAGGAAGGGTAATTGGTGACTTTAGCTCTAATGTAAGCTATAGAATAGGTTCTCAGACAGCACCACCAGTTAGTTTCAATACCTCTGTTTTTCTTTTCTTTGACATTTAATGGGTAGGGACTAGATAATTTACCATTAACGTGTCAGATTTGTACCCGTGCATATACTGTAGATAACAAGGAAACAGAATTTCTGAACATTACAGTGACACAAATGCTTGTATTTAAGTGTTTTTAAATTAAGTTACACATTTTCACTAAGGAAACAGTAACAAAAATTTAAATTACTTATAATCCATTAAGAAAACTATTAATTTTTTAGTGATTATGCTTCCTGACCTTTTTTCTTTGTGCACAGAATAATAGTAACAGGAATTCAGTCTACTCTGTGCTCGCAGTAGCCCTAGTGAGGTAGATTTGTAGGTACTTTTATTCCCCATTTTGTTAGGAAGAAGCTGAGGCCTAGAGAGAATAAGTGGTTTGCCCACGGCCACATCACATGGCTAGAAAATGATAGAACACTGGGATTTAACACAGTTGGTTCCACAGCCTGTCTATTTTCTTCTTTTTGCCCTTTAACTGTCATTTTAGCAGGTTAGCTTTTGCCTACATACTGTGCTGTTTTAAAAAAGATTACAGTAAATATCGGTGTTTCTGATGTACAGTTCGTTACATTTGGTATCACTTTTTAAAGGTAACTTTAATACGAGCTTATAATCTACTTGCTTCACTTATCTTTCATTTTCAAATATATTTCTCTCACACAATTTTAGTTGCTGTCAAATAGCCAGCTAACACTTATTATTTGTTGTAAGTCTTTGACATGATTTAACTAATTTTATCTTACAAACAACTCTCTGAGGTAATTACTGTTATCCCTGTTTTTATAGATGAGGAAACTAAGCCACAGACAGGTTACAAAATTTGTCCAGGTCACACAGCTAGTAAGTGGCAGAGCTAGCGTTAAGATGCAGGCAGGCTGTCTCTAGAGTCTGTATTCCTAAGTATTATGTGATAGTGCATAGCCTTCCATTGTATGGAGGAGCTGTAATTTATATAACCAACCCCTTAATTTTAGATATTGAGGTTGTTTCCAGTTCTTTGTGATCTTACACAGTGTTTTATACTTAAGTCTTGTTTGCATCTCTATTTTCTTATAGTAAATCCTCACACATGGAATTGCTAGATCAAAGGATATGTATGTTTTTCAGGGCAATATTGTCCTTTAGAAAGATTTGTTTAAGTTTTACTCTCCTCACCACGGAATGAGAGTTACCACGTTCCCTATACTAGTGCAGTGATCATTAAAAATGTATATATTTACAGACCATTTACATGGTTGTTGAACTGCTTATTTTTCAATTTTGCCATTTCCTGTAGGTATAGGTTGAAATTTTAGCATTTGAAAGCAATCTCACTAACTGTATTACCAGCCTCAGGCTGAGAAAGATCCTGTGAGCTGTGTGCTGCAAAGGTACACAGAAGCTTTTGCTTGGAATGTTTCCTCTAAATGTTAGTAGTCTATGTAAAGTGAACAGGTTGATTCCCCACCCATGAAACTTGGTTTTGTTACTCCATAGTGAGTCTGCAGTAAAAGTTTTTCATGACCTCAGCAGATGGAAATCCCATTAAAAATTGAAGTTATGTGCTCTGTCTTAAATGTTAGTGAATTTCACAGGGAAGTCTTTCTGCCAGTGACTAAAGAAAAATGTCATGGAAACGTGACATTCTCATTTTGGCATTTAAGTATTAAAAGTTAATATCTCAACAACATCCTTTTGAAAATTTGGCATAGATTATAACACTATTGAAATGAAATAATGTGGTTAAATACCAGCCATTTTTATTATTTCTTATCTCTGCAAGCGGAAGAATCCAGATCATCAGTGGCCCACTTTGTGTGTGTAGTATAAATCCCTTTTTCTCTCCCCATCGTGTTGATCATGATCAGGTTACTACTGACATGGGTATGGAGCCGTAACTAAGGACGGACCTGTGTCGGCAAAGGAGGTCCACATTATGGTATGTTCCTCCTCAGGATGATATAATAAAAATGTGTATGCAGAGACAGTCTGGGAAGAGAATATAAATGGACATTGTTTTTGTTTCTAGGTAGCAGTACTGCCTGCATCGTGGTGCTGGACAGAACTAGCCACCGCTTACACACAGCAAACCTGGGTGACTCAGGCTTTCTGGTTGTCAGGGGTGGGGAAGTTGTTCACCGATCAGATGAGCAGCAGCATTACTTCAACACTCCATTCCAGCTCTCAATCGCACCCCCGGAAGCCGAGGGAGTTGTCTTGAGTGACAGGTAATCTCCCCTCTCTCACCAACAGATTCCCTCCCATTGCCCTTAACTAGGCTGTTGCAGATGGGCATTTTCCATTCTCACGTGAGAAGAGGAGATGCATTGAAGACCTTTAGTCTGACATCGAGAGATTTTCTGCTTGAACTTGATTTCCAGCCGAGCTGAATTCTGATAAACACCTAATAATTTGACCTGACTGTGAAAATACTATTTCAGGCTTATAGAATATCAGTTTTTCATACCAAGACCACATGGTACATACAGTTGTATTTGTTAAGTAGTGCTGGAGGAATGAGTCATTGTTCGTGTGTGCTGTGCCTTATACAAGATTTTGCATATGTTATTAGGGAAGAATGCAAACAGACATCTGCTTTATTTATCAGAATAACTTCCTGACTCTCAGAGCTGCCTATAATGCGCATCAAGTGGAACTTGCAGTCCTTGCAGAACTTGTCAGGCAGAGTTAACTTGCAGGAAATGGACTTAAAGGTGGTCTTGGGAATGTTCTCTGATGGTGCTCTTGAGATGTGTGCTTTTTTTTTCTTCCAACACCTCAGTTCATCTTAAACTGTCAAGACCTTTCCAGGACAATCAGTACTTTTTTGAATCAGCTTTTATAGTTTATCTTTTCTCAGATCAGAGTACAGAGTAATACTAAGACAGTCTCAGATTTCACTGCCTTTAACCACCTTATAGGGTTTGACATAAACATTGTTGGCAATTCATAAATGTGGTAAAATAGGTAATGAACCTGTTGTAAGAGTAGAAGCATCCTAGCAAATACAGATTGTCTCTACCTAATAGTTCTTATTAGGCCAAATCTTAAGTCCAAACTAAGGTAAAATGATGATGATTACTGCCATCTTTTAACTAGAATGAGCATATTATATAAGTGCTCCATATTAGCCATCTAAAGTCTATTGCTGACTCCTAGAGAGAGGGAAGTATTTTTTTTTTTTTTACTTTCAGAGTAAGGCTGATTACCATAATTGGAAGAAAATATGATTATAGGCCCTTCTTCAGTTGGCTGTAGTAGCACATCGATATTAGTCACATTGGAGTGAGGCAAACGCAGAACCCCAAGACCTTGGTAAATGTCAAGTTCAACTAACAGTTTTTGGAGAAACAGTGTTTTTAATTTTCCTTTTTTGATCCTTGTTGTTTTGGCTTCCCAGTGCTAGAGCGGCCCTGCGGTACCTCACACACTATCTTTGGGACAGTTTGGTCAGGGCAGCACTTGGCCTGTCCTGCCGGTGAAGTGGAGGTTGCTTCCCCTGGAGCCCAGAGACAGTTTGCTAGCATGTGATTGCAGCTTGTGTTTCAGTGCAGTCAAAAGTTTCCAGCAGCACAGTATGTTCAATCAAAATGGGCAAAACTGCAGCTGGCAGAACACCAAGCTCATGGGTGGGAGTGTTGGGAGAAGAGGACGAACTGTCCAATGGCAGCGAGTCTCTCACAGGCAGCATAGCAAAAGACACTCCTGGGGAAAGAAAAACCTCAGCATAAAATAGAGCTTCAGTGCCAACCTGGTCATTAATCTAAACTTCTAGAGTCTGATTCGTTTCCAAAGACTGAGCAAATGTGAAATGTCTTGTATTGTTTCTCTTTATTCCATGGAAGAAAGCGACCAGGTTTTACCAATTTACAGTCTGTTATAGTGCGTGTCTTTTTCTCTTGGCTGCTTGTTATCTCCTTTGTTATCAGTCTCTGTTATCTATAAAATATTTTAACCTTAACTTGCAATTAAGTTAAGGTTTAATAGCTGTTTTGACAACAGCTATTGTTGTTAAAACAGCTATGTTATTGTATAAATGTATAAGTGAAAGCTAGTTTGTCCTTGTCAGAAGCCTGTTACAGAACTTTTAGGTGTGGTGCTGCTTTCCTCAGTCAACAGAAGACAACTAGAAATTTTCTTAGTGTAAATCCCCAGCAGGCATGGGTAGGCTGTTTGTTTTTAGGTTTTCCCTTTACAAGTTTTATAACACATGGCTTAAACAATTTAGTTATTTTTTTTTTTTGGTGAGGCTTAAGGTGCTTTGGTTCTGGCCCCTCCCTTCTGGGTCAGTGTATGAATTTTTTCCTGGCTCTTGTTCCCTAATTACACGTTAAGGCAAATTATCAAATATCTCACCTTTCCCTCACCTTGGAGGCCTGGAAGTGGTAGAGCTGGCCTTTCACAATGGCTGAGAACCAGTCTCCAAGGGGGCCATGAACTCTTTGAATATATTATCTTCTCTTTTTCTCCCCACCTGGGCTTCTGTTTTCTTCAGGTAAGTCTCCCCTCTTATCTTTTTAAAAAAGTTTTATACAGATGTAATGAAACATCTGCCACCTGTCCTCAGAGGCAGCCAGCTGTGTTTCTTTGAATCCTTCCAGGTTTACTCTCTGCGTGTAGCGGCTCCTATATATATAGATCTTTCTTTCTCACACACACAGTACCGTGTTCTTTTCATTAACAATATTAATGAGTCTTTACCCAAATTGGAGGGTTAGTTACTGTGATTCTTCATTCATTAACTATTTCTTGAAGATACATTGTGTGCCAGGAGCCCTTATAAATAAGTAACCTGTGCATGATGAGAACTTTGTAAGCCCTGAGAGGCACAGTCTTTACTCTGCCAGAGTAAGGGTGATTTATTAATACTGATTTGGTGTTACTAATAATATACCAGTAATTACTAGTATTATAGTAAGAAATACCATTGTAGATATTTCACATGAATTAATCCTTGTAGGACTTGCATGTGCTCCTCCGTAGTGCTCAGTTATTCCACTAGAACACAGCCTCCAAATTCAAGCCTGCAGGGAAACTGATGAGTGGAAAGTGAGTAAGAGAGGATGGAATTTGGCACTAAAGAATTCGGAAACAGAGACTCATTTCCACTAGGATTCTAGAGGCATTTTAGTGTCTGACTCAGAAAAGAACCCTTCCTCCTTTTAAAGCACATGTGACTAATCAAACTCAGTTTTACTTGATAGTTTTTGTTAAGCTTTTGAAAGATTTCTATCAGAGTTTTCAGTTCATTTTTTCAAGGTTAGGAATTTCAGAATAGTGGTTTTTATTATTGACTGCTACTATAAATTAGTTTTCCTTAAAGCCTCATTATATTGTAGCATCATCCCCATTGGAAACTTTTAACAGTATCTCTAAAGGGCTCTGCTAACTTTGCCCCTATCCTGTCCTTGTCACAGCCCAGACGCCGCTGATAGCACATCTTTTGATGTCCAGTTAGGGGACATTATCCTGACAGCGACAGATGGACTCTTTGACAACATGCCTGACTATATGATTCTTCAGGAGCTAAAAAAGTTAAAGGTAATTAACTCAAAGGTGGGCCTTTAGAAACAGTGACCCTCCCTCGGCAGCTGAGTTTTTATTAATTCAATTGCATAAGCCCTTTTTGTAGTTTTGGAAAGGACTATTTTGTGAATTTAGGAAAATGAAAATGGTTCTGATCTTGTTCTAAACAATTTATAGACAGAAATATTCACAATTGGAAAACCTGAGGAAAAAAGAAGCTTCTCATCCAAGCCTTTCTTTAGTAGGGTGGTAAAGGTAGGAAAAACCCCAATGGGAGATTTGTTTGTGTTTTTAATTGTGTTTTAATGGTATTTAATGTTGTTAGTTGCTGGTTATCTTTTTCATTTTTTAGTTTCGTAACAAACCCAGGAGGTGTTGAGGCTGGGAAAAATAGGAAATCATCATACCAGAGCCAGCCAAGGCAGCAGCCAAGGGTGGGAGGCAGCTAGGGGCCTTGATGTGATCTGAGCTGTCACCAGTAAAGAAACAGTTCAGACTTGGCCCATACAGTGAGTGGAAGGAAGTGAAAGCCAGTCTGCATATTCTCCTGGCTTTGTAAAGTACTGACTCGGGGGGGATTGATCTTCTCTTGTGTTTTTACTGTTAACCAGTATGACCTTGAGTTTTCTAAACTTTCTTGGCAGTGTTTTTCTCACCTGTAAAATAGGGGTGGGGTGGTTCAAAGACCCTGTTTTGTAGGGCTGTGATGAGGATGAACCAAGACCATGCAGTAGAAATCCTTAACACCATTCTGCATCCGTGGAGCTTAGGAAAGGTCAGGTGCTGACACTTGCTGGCACTGTGCCATGTATGTAACAGAATGAGAGGCGGGAATGACACATTCCCTGACTTTATGGGGCTTAGAAAGAAAGAATAGAAATAGTGTTGTTGCTAAATAAAACAAGAAAAAGCATGGAGAAGAAATAGCGAATAGAGAGGGCTTTTCAGTGGGGCACCTGGCAGCGTTTACTTAGAGAGCAAGCACACTGTGCTTGGCCAGGGGTGCGTTCCCAAGCAGGGAGACTTTTGAGGTCATCCTAAAATGCTATCAAAATCTGCCCCTTCAATCCCATCCCGTTTTAGCAAGAATGCCTTAAGAATTTCATATGGGAGGGGGGTGAAGATACGAAAATTCAGACGTCAGGACCCATGGCCATCCTCAAAAAGAACTTTCTCATTGACGTCCTGTGCAGGCAGCACGGTGTTCTCGTTCATTTTAGTCGAGGTATTATGTTTCAGTGTCTTCTCTAACTGTAATAAAACATAAATGGTGAAAACTATGATTAGATAAATATTACTGTCTTAAAAAGTGATGTTTGCCAGTGATGTTTACTTGTGTGTAGAAATCATGTGAGGCATTTTGGTAAAAATATCTCCCTTATATTTTCATATTAGAATTCAAATTATGAGAGTATACAACAGACGGCAAGAAGCATTGCTGAGCAAGCTCATGAGCTGGCCTATGACCCAAATTATATGTCACCTTTTGCACAGTTTGCATGTGACAACGGATTGAATGTGAGAGGTAAGCATTCTTTGGGAAGTTCATAAGGACTAATTGGGGACATAGTGGGTGGGAGCATTCTGGGCTGTGTGTGAGGCCAGCTGCTGCGCTGGGATGAGGCTGCTGAGGGGTCCTCTCCCGGCTGTGAGCCTGTGGTTCTGAGCAAGGTCAGCAGGCCTGCGCCCTGGAGGACGTGTGTTCCCGACAGAGGTGCCCTTCGGAACTGCGCTTCATTGGCTGCAGAGGCAGGTGGAACCTGAAGCCCTTTATCGCCGCCAGTGCTCTGCTTGGACCCAAGCCCAGAAAACCTCCGAGCTCTGCCTGGAGGGCCTGGACATTCCTAATGGTTTAAACATTCTGCCCTTCACAAGTCTGACATTTCACTTCTGCCTTCCTCTGGCTCTGTGGGACTCATTCACAGTATTTGCCTACCAGATTGCTACAGCAGGTTTTTTGTTTTTTTTTTTTAATTTTAATTGCTTTACAGTGTTGTGTTAGTTTCTGTCGTACAGCAAAGTGAATCAGCCCTGTGTCCCCTTTTTTGGATTTCCTTCCTATTTGGGTCACGACAGAGCGCCGAGTAGAGTTCCCCTGTGCTATGCAGTAGGTTCTCATTAGCTATCTGTTTTATGCATAGCAGTGTGTACATGTCAATCCCAGTCTCCCAGTTCATCCCACCTGTGTCTGTAGGATGTTTTGAAAAGGGAAGACTGTCCTTGCCTAGGGTCTTCCTATCTACTGAGCAATGTGTGACTTTGGGAGCAGGCCAGTAGCTCAGCTTTGAGCCTGGATAACATGTTGGTGCTAGCGTATCAGCACTTGTAGAGTTGGTCAGTTTCTTGCAGGTATAATATTATGACATGTCAAGCATTTCTTAGCTGTCTGGGAAATATTAAATAGAAAAAAAGCACATGCCATAGCTGTTTGCCAGATTAGACCATAAGACCATCAGCTAGTTTCAAAACATGGGTATGTTTGTTCAAATTAGGATTACGGGGGGGTGGAACATAGAACTTTCTTGTTAGGCAGAATAAATCTTAGCAACATTTTGTCTTTATTGTGATTGCTATAAACAGAGGATGTGGTGGTGGCCATTTTAACAAAGCTCCTGTTGTAAAGGAGCAGAGAGGATTTTTATTTTTTAAGCTTCAGTTAAATTAGATGTAATTTCTTGGTGTGTTTTAACTATCGATTTCCCCCCCCTTTTTTTTCTACTAGAGTATATTGACAAACCTAACCTGCCTGAAATGCCAGTATTTGTCTCCTGGTACTTACTTACTTAGGCTTACATTTTTTTCTTGATTTTTCCTTTTAAAATGTATGAATACATTTTCCTTTTCATTGTAGGTGGAAAGCCAGATGACATCACCGTCCTTCTTTCAATAGTGGCTGAGTATACAGACTGACTCGCCTAGGTGTCGACTCCTGCCTCCCCTTCATCATCCCAAATTCTCCCCTGCCGTGTGTGCTGATCCTGCTGGCAGGACCACGTTTCTTTGCCACTGATCTCAATGGCCAGTGATGTAAACCATTTGCCTGTCTTTTTGAGATCCTTGTTGAGAACCACTACTGTCATTCTACTGCTCATATCTGCCAGCAACATTTGAAGAAAATCAAGATCTGAAGATTGGCCTTCCATGATGGGATGGATGTTTTCAAAGCCAAAATGACTGTTACTTTTTGAGAACGGTTGAAGTATTGAAAATGAGTAATATTGGTAAAGTGAATTCAAAATTACAGTGTGTAAAAGGGATTTTAAAAGCCTGACTCAAATTGTATGTTACGATACATCTACTAGAAACATACTCATCAAATGATGTGTTACACGTGTACTATACAGTCTGTGTTATGATCAAGTGTGGCTTTATGTTTTCATTATAAACTCCTATTTTTCAGGGGCTTATAATTTTGCTCTAAAACATTGCTCTGGATTATAAAATCTTGATCCTAGGAGCCTTTTTTTTTTTTTCACAGGTTGAAAGAAAAATTCAGTTTAGTTCTATGGATGCAAACGTTTCATGGTTTTTAAAAGATGCTAACTGTGCTCCTGTGATGAAAGCTTCAGCAGTCTAGTGTGTATCACAGGCTGGTGGCTTATCTGCAGGAGGGGCTGGGGAGACTCCTTACCAGAATTTTTTAATGGAATATTATTCAAGGTTATAAAATTCCTCAAGGCCTAGGTATTTAATGTTGCAGCTGAAATTCCTCCCAGCTGTCTGGTATGATGCCCCCATGTGACAGCTCTAGGCCCACAGGCCTGAAGGGTTGAGAATGGACAGCTCTAACTTTGAATTTTGTTGGCCTTTCAGGTCGTGCTACCCCTTGTCTTAGACCTGTCGTTAGTAGCCTTGCTTTCTATAGAGCATGTACCAAATTCAGGGAGTCCGTGTGAAAGAGCACCATGGGCAGTGGCACCAGAGCCCACAAGGAAGATGTCTAGTGATGATCTGACATTTGCATTTGCCCTCCACAGAAATTTAGGGGTTTCCAAATCAAGCTTAATGTTTACAGTTTCCAAATAGCCATCTTGCAGTGTATAGTTTCCCCTATAAAATTACCCCATATTCAGTTTTTCCATTATCTGCAAGCTCAAAGTTATTTTTAAGGTTTCTGTACAAGTCAACTGCTGTAAAGATATATATTTTGGGGTCAGTTTTTTTCCTTCATTAACTTGGTGGTAGAAAAATATATATACTTAGAAATCCTTAAATTAAAGCCATGTTTTATATATAAGTCAGGTAACATTGGTGTATAGATAAGAATGCAATTAAACCTGATGAGAATCTACTTGAGAACACAGAAAGTCTCTTTCTCTAAAGGAGATACTTACTCCCTGGTTTATTGCATTAAAACTTATGTTTGAGGTTACCTCAACTTGTTTTAAAAAGATTTTGTTTTGTGAATTTGTACTGTATATTTGAGTAACTGTCAAGCTTGTTTTATTTAAAATTGTTTAACATGTACCATGTACATGTCATTACATATTTCAATGCATCATGCTTGTAACAGGCATTTCATTTATAATAAGAATGAGTTATTCATTTGTAAGCCGTTCAGTAATTTATCTACTATTCCTAAATTGGCATAATGTTTAGATACCTATTTTGAATCACCTTTAATTACTTGTCAGAATGCCTTAACTACCCTAACTTGACAAAACAGAATTCTTTGGTAAAGGAGATCGGGGGTGGGGTGGGGTAGGGAGTGGAGAGAGACTGTTCAAATAATGAGAACCCATCGTGCTGTGATAACACAGACGGGTGAGTGGCAAGTGGCAGGGTATTTATTTTGCACAAACTATTTGCTGTCTCTCTGTATTTAAAAAGTAAAGAAAGTTGCATCCAGAAAGGTTTTGTTGGAAGGAATACATTTACACTTGGACTGACAACTTCAGATCTTTTGTTGGGTTTTTAATTATTTCTGGTCAGAGGCATGGAGCCTTATGATCCAGGTATATTTTGTATTAATTTTCCATTGCATACATTTAATTCCTGGTAAGAGCAGTGCTGGTCAAGTCACTGGCTTTTCTCTGCACTCATCTAAACTCATCAAACACCATCTTCATAAAGGTAGATTGATGATATTTTACAACTCATTTAATCAACTTAGTCTCTTGAGAAATGATCGTTAGAAATTGACGATGTGTTTCAGTGATGTTGAAAACAGTGGGACAAGAATTGAGTTTCATAGGGGAATTGACTTTGGACCTGGCCTGTAGATTAGGGACGTAAAATATTTTCTCTGTTTTTTCCCCCTGCCCTTTTTGTGTTATGCACTTAATTTTATGACTTTGGGAGTCTGTTGGAGTACTGTTTAACAATTCTCCTACTCTCAATGGTCAGAGGCTGTGTAGGTACCCATACTGGAATTTTCCAGGCCACAGGACCCAAGTCTTTGTGGGGTGTGCCTGACATATACCACTTGGTGGGTCTAATTCTAAACTTGATGTGTTAATTGTACTTTAAATCAAGCAGTATAAACACACACATTTGCCTCGTGTAGTGAACTTTTATAACAAAAGAGAATTTGGATTTCTAATTTACAAATGGCAAATTATTTATCCCTCTCTGGATGCACCAAAGACCAGTAAAGTTTATAGCTTTTCCATCTATATTTATAAAGCAATACTGTATTATAAAAATCAATATTTTTATCACATGCTTGAAATTTTTATTTTGTTCTGTTTTAAAGTGTGCACTCTAAACATATCAGAACCTTATTTCTTCCTGTGAACTTAGGCTGCCTGCGCACAAAAAAAAAAAAAAAATTACAGAATGGATATGTAGTAGAGTCCATAGGCTCTTAAAACTGAAAGAAGAAATGAGGTTGGGAGAACAAGTTCTTTGTCCTGAATTACTGTACTGGCTTGACATGGTTGATGGGTACTAAATCACAAAAGAATCCATTCCAGTTGTGCATGTCTGGGGGTTGGGCTGTGACTAGATTTAGAAAATAGACTTCAAGCTTTGCATGGTGGGCAGGTATCTTATCCCATCAGTTGCATTTGTTCTGGGTAGAACAGTAGCCTTCAGTACCACCTTCAGTACCACCAATGTACCACATCAAGTAACAAGGCAGGAATTGTGGGAATTCACTGAGTGAGTGAGTCAGTTTTGAGCATTTTGGAGATTGTAAACAAGATTGGCTAGAACTGTAAATGTTAGTACTTTGATTAAGTTCATGGCTCCTTGTCATCTTATACCAGCTATCTTTGGTAGAAGCTACAGCATCCAATTTTCCCGGAAATTATCACATTTGTGCATTTAACAAATTTTGCAATAACAAAAAAACCCAAAATCTGCTTATACAACATTGGGATTCTACTTGTTTAAAAAAAAAAATTATTTGCAAAATTGGGCTTCTTAGTTAAAAATCAGCAGTTGTCCATGTCAGAGTTTTAACTGTAAGCAGGTAGTTTGTGGCAAAGATGGCTAAACAATGAAGCAAGTCTGAATTTGTGTATACTAATGAGCTGCTTTTTTCTGTTGAGACTATCATTATTTGTCTTATTACCCAAGAGGCAATGACCTGAATTGGATGTCTGAAGTATAACTTATGCAGGAATAGTTCTGTAAATACATTTAAATAAACTGTAAAGATATTTAATAAATATAGTATTTATACTAATCTGTGTACTCCGTTTAATTTGCATAGTAACAAGACACTGGCCCTTGACATAGAGTTTGTTAGTCTCTATCAGGTCCTCATTTCCAGGCCTCAGTCTAGCAGTGATGCCACACTTTGTGGCTATCGTTTCTGTCTTTCACTAGTTTATCGCTAAGGCTCTTTTTCACCAGCTGATTGACTGCATCAGTTCAGCTTCCTCAAAAATGAATCAAAATGGATTAATCATTGAATGTAACATAAAGCTGCTCTCCCAGCTGGGAAAACTTTTGCATCTTTCATTTTTTTATTTATTATTATTATTTATTTATTTATTTATTTATAGGGTTGGGCCGCTGTGTTGGCCGGGAATCATGCATCTTTTAAATGGTATGTGAAGTCACACACAAATCTGGTGTCATTTAAATTTAGCATTCTGTATCCAAATTCTCAAATCCAAACTATATGCAACTTTACAATATAACTATCTTTTACAGACCAGTGCTGAATGTAGGTGATTACTGATGATGGTGCCTTCACAGGCTAAACCACCCTGGCCCATTTCAGTGAACGAATCAGAACCTTCCTCCTCAGTGAGGAGACCTACACTTACTCTTGGATATAATATCTTCTGGGTAGTCAACCGCATTTGTTAGGAATATGTGTAATTCACTGTTAATCATCAGTGTAAACAAAAGATATATCTTCAGGCTACAGTGTGGAATTATGTGGGCATTGCTGATTTCCACAAAAAGCTTGGTGAAAGCCCATTTTCATTCACTGAGGAACATTTTGGGATGAACTTGAGTTTTTATTAGGTTATTGTGGGTAGTTCTGACTCATCACCAACCTACAGGAGCCAGACTCATTCTGGTTTTAGTTAGAACTCTGTTCACAGTTCTAAAGTTTGCTAATCCACTCAGCCACCTTTGTTTTGTTAATCCTCACAAAATCTAAAGCACAATTGCTTGCCAGTTAATATTTCCTTGTGATAGTTTCACAGACTTAACAATAAGGTGTTACTGAAGTTTAGTTTAACTGACTATAAACAGGTTTAGGGGAGGGAGAGGCATACATCATAAGATGTTACTTAACAAATGTGATTGTGTCAAGATTGTTTAGCTTGTGCAGGTAAGAAGCTAATTCTTAAAGAGCCAAAGAACAGAGACATTCATCTTCCCCCTCATTCCACTCCAGACTCAGGCAGTGGAGGCTGCTGTTCTATGTCAGCTAATACGGAAATAATTTTTTGGCATCCCTTCCATTCTTTTCTGCATCACACTGCAAAACTTTTAAATCACATTATTTAACTTAAATTCTTAATAAAACAGAAGCAATGGAGAGAAAGTTAGGGGTTTTGCCCTTTATTTATTTTTAATTTTTGCAGTGTTGGGTTGGTTTCTGCCATACAACAACGTGAATCAGCTGTAATACATCTCCTCCCTCCAGGCCATCACAGAGCACAAGACCGGGCTCCCTGTGCTACACAGCAACGTCTCATCAGCTATCCATCTTACACCTGATAGTGCATACATGTTGATGCTGCTTTCTCTATCTCACTCTCTTCTTCCTTTGCTGTGTAAAAGTTATGATCTTACATGAGAAATTATTGCAGAGTGTTTTAATCTGTCAAAAAGCATCAAAACTCAAATACTTGCAATCAAATACAAAAGATACCTGAACTTTACAAGCCATTCTGATGCACTTGAAATGGCTGCTACAGAAAGTTTAAATAACTATAAAACGGCAAAGAAAATGCTAAAAACTCTATTGTAAATAAACACTACATTGAAGAATTCTTTTTTTTTGGCCACACCATGCAGCTTGTTGAACCTTAGGTCCCAGAGATCAAACCTGTGATCGAATCAGAGATCAAACCCTTGGCCCCTGAATGTAAACTCGGAGTCCCAACCACTGGACTGCCGGGAATTCCCTGAACTGAAGAAAACTCTAATGAGCTTTTTCCCTACCCAAAACTTTTCTGCCTCCCACGTAGCATAATGGATTTAAAGCAAGTTACATTTATTGACAAGCAGTTATTTCTAGACATGGTGGTTGTACAAGATGATGTTTAGATAATCAGTAGCCCATTCTCCAGGAAGCCCAAGACATATCTTCATAGATTTAAATGTGAAAATGTGTTTGCAGTACAAGTGAAGCAGTAAATGGGCAGGGGGGTGAGCTGAGCCATCATTGTTAGAATGTGGAGAAGCTGCCATTATTCATGTCCTCTTCACTGTCACTTGCTGTTGCCAGACTCTGCAAAGGGAGGCTGAAGGGTTCTTGGTGGTCAGAAGAAACTGCTCCAAAGAACATGCAAGAGAACTGGGTTGCGGGGGGGGGGGGGGGGACAGGGAGAGAGAGTAACTGTTGTTTATTCAAAGCAAGTTAGTGCTTATCAAATACCCCTTTTCAGAAACTCAGCCACTGTGGTCTCACATTAGCTGATGGTTCATGAGACACCCAGAACCTTCATGAGTGGCCCAAAACATCCTAAAGTAAAACCCTTCCCTGGACTCCAGAGGCACACAGTTTGGGATCAGTGATCTGCTTCTGACTACCCTGCCCGAGCCACTGAAACCAACACCAGGGCTGTGGGAGACAGATGAACCGAGCCTGCTGGCTGTCTTCCTCCACTTCATCCATCCTCTCCCCTTTCCCTCCTGCTGTGACAGAAGCTACTCCTGACCAGTCAGTCCTTCCCTCCCTGTCTCTGACTCCCAGCCCCTCCCATGCCTCTCCTCTACTGGATAGGAATATCAGCATTTTAAAATAATCAGATGTCTCATTAAAATATATAGCCTCATCCACATCTTCCCTCCAACTTAATCTCTGCTGTAGAATTGTCTACACTTGCTTTCTCTATTTTCTCATTCTCCTACTTTTAGGTCCTATCTAAAAAAGCTGCTTACCCTCACTCAAATCGTCCTTATAATAAAAACTGCCAGATTTCCTAAACTAATTGCCATTTTCAGTCCCCACCCCACCAGACACTCACTCTGACACTTTCTTCTCATACCTTCCTCAAGCTATGTTCTCCTGGTTGCTCTTTTCAGTTAGCTTGCCTTCTTTTTTTTTTTATTATTATTATTAAATTGATTTATTTATATTTAAATGAAACAAAGATGAATGTTTGCGCTCTTCTACCCAAACTTTGAATCAGGGTTTCTCAACCGTAGCACTGCTGACATTGGAGGACTTAAGTTTCTTTGCTGTGGGGGCTGTTCTGCTCCTGGGAGGGCACTGAGCAGCACCCCTGGCCTCTGCCCCCCAGATGCCAGTAGCAGCCCTCTTTCCTGAACTGTGACATCCAGAAGTGTCTGCAGACATTGATGGCTCTGTGTTCCCTGGCTGTGGTTAAAGCCACTGTTTAAATGGTGGCAGTCTTCTCTCTCTAGGAACCTGCATCCACACTGCTGGCAGAAATTACTGTGTATATGCCAGGGAGTCTCACAGTTAGAATCTGAGCTTCCAATATCCTACTACCTACTTGATTTCTGCAACTTATATCCAAAACAGAATTCATGATCTTAGCACTGAACCTGCTTCTTCCAACCTTGACACCTCCCTTTCCCTTAAGCTCCATGACCGATCCATCACAAAGTCCTGCTGTTTTACTTCCTCAATTAGCTGTTTACTTTGGCCACTTCTCTCCATTTTCTACTGAATCACCATCTTTCAGACGCCACAGCTGAGTTTCCAGTCTTGCTTCACTGCACTGTGGGCAGCCTTCCCTGTTAAAACCCTTCAAATACTTTCAGTGTCACAGTACCTGATATGGCCATTTACTTCCGACATGAGTTGGAGCTCACTCACTGCTCCACTTTCATTCACCCTGTGCCACTGTTTCCCCCTGTCTATCTGCCCTCTGGCCATACTGGTCTTCCTCCAGGTCCTTAAAACTACCACGCTCCCTCCATGACAGGGGCCTTTGCACATGCCACATCCACTCAGCTTCCCCGTACTATCTTATCCTTTTCCAGCTCAGCTCAAAAACTGAACATCAGTTTCAAAGACTTTCTGACCTCCTGGACTAGGTCAGCTCACACTTCAAATCCTCTCAAAGCACTCTGAACTTTTCCTTTATTAAAGTTACCACAGGTTTTTTGTTTTAATTATCATGTTTAGTCATATGATTATTTGTTTAATGTCTACCTCTCCCACCCCCCATCAGCAGTCTATAATCAAGTGTAGGAACCTTTCTTGTTTATTTTGCACACATTGTATACCCCACGTCTGTGACGCAAGGCCCTCAGCAAATACTGGTGGGAGTTGCATGGTAAGTATCAAGCATGAATAAACAAACGATCCCTATTCTTGGCTCATCCTTACAAATCAGAAACTGAAGATACCCTCTGCATGGGGCACTTCAGACAGTAGTTGCTGAACCTTGGCTCCAGATGAAACACCCCAAATTAGCTGTGATATTGGCTGTGGTAGGCAGAATGATGGTGCTTCACCCCCAAAGATGTCCACGTCTTAATCCCAGGACCCTGCGAATGTATCACAAGGCAAAAGGGAATTAAAAGAGCAACCAGAATAAGGTTGCTATCCAGGTAGGCCCAATGGGGAATCACAATGATCCTTAAATGTGGAAATCAGCATCAGAGTGAGGAACAGTGAAATGGACTCCACCAGCCATTGCTGGTTTAAAGCTGAAGGGTAACCATGATTAAAGAATGCAGATGATCTCAAGAAGAGAGGAAAAGAAAGCAAGCAGATTCTTCCCTAGTCTCCACAAAGGAACATGGCCTTGTTAATGCTTTGATTTTAGCTCAATGAGACCCATTTTGGACTTCTGAACTGAAAGAAATTTGTGTTGTCTTAAGCCACTAAATCTGTGGTAATCTGCTACAGCAGCAATAAGAAACTAATACACTGCTAAGCTAAAAATCTTAGTTTACTATGGTCTTTGAGCGCTGCCCTGAATTTGCCATCGACTTAAGGTCAAATGTCATTTGCTACCCCCTCTTGTCCCCACCTACTCTTCAGCCTCTAAATCGTTCATGGCTGGATGATCAAGCCCTTCCCTAGTATGTAACAGTCTTCTAATGCAGAAAGTGTCAATAGCTATGTAACTTGGAATGAGTCCAAGTTCTATATGAATTGAGTAAGAAGGTGCATTGTTATAAAAAAATTTTTCAATAGTATACATGTTTTCTTAAAAAAAGAACTGCCATATAATCCAGCAATTCCACTCCTGCTATTTTTCTGAAAAAAATAAAAACACTAACTCAAAAAAGTATCGGTACCCCTACATTCTTTGCAGCATTATTTATAATAGCCAAGATATAGACGTAACCTCTGTCTATCAACAGATGAATGGATAAAGAAGATGCAGTGCATATATACAAAGGAATATTACTCAGGCACACAAAAAAGAAGAAAGTCTTGCTATTTATAACAAAATCAATGGACCTAGAAGGTATTATACTAAGGGAAATAAGTCATAGAAAGACAAACACTATAAGATTCACTTATATATGGAATCTAAACAGCAAAACAAATGAACTAACATAAGGAAACAGAAACAGACTTATAGATACAGAAAACAAACAGGTGGTTGCCAGAGCAGAGAGGTGTGGGGGGATGAGTGAACTAGGCGAGGGAAATTAAGAGGTACAAATTCCAGTTACAAAATAAATGAGTCATGAGGATGAAATGTACAGCATTAAGAAATAGTCAACAATATTATCATAACTTTTATGGGACTTTGGTCTTTGAAACCCACTCTAAATTTCTATTATTGTGATCATTTTGTAATGGGTGGAAATACTGAATCATTATGTTATGCACATAGAACTTACATAGTGTTGTAGGTCAATCATACTTCAGTAAAAAAAGATAACAATGCTAGATATTTTTCCTCATTTTGGAGAGCTGTGTATAACTTCTGAGAGCTGTGTATAACTTCCTGATTAAACTTATTGAAAATCCACAATGGAAAAAATATCGGTCATTATTTAGAATACAGTAATATTTCTCTGTGCTGTGCTTAGTCACTCAGTCATGTTCGACTCTTTGCAACCCCATGGACTGTAGCCTGCCAGGCTCCACTGTCCATGGAATTCTCCAGGCAAGAATGCTGGAATTGGTTGCCATGCCCTCCTCCAGAGGATCTTTCCAACCCAGGGATCAAACCAGGGTCTCCTGCATTTGCACGCGGATTCTTTACCAGCTGAGCTACCAGGGAAGCCCAATACTCCTCAATAGTTTAATTTTGAAAACCCCCTTCCCCAAAGTAGGATACTATCATATATTTATTTTTTTTAATAAGGTGAATTAAAAAAGTGATTTCATTTTGGAATTTTGTAATACTATTGGAGGGATTTTAAAAATTTCCTCAAGCTGTCCCAAACCAGGGCTGAAGGTCTGCCAACTACTGGCTTATGCACTAGGAATACAGAGATGAATAAGACTCAGGTCTGCCCTTGATACACTCACAGTCTACCTAGTGGAGTAACAATCATATCTATCAAGTTATTATGTGACAGTAATAATGAACAGAATGAGAAGACTTCAGAAGGAGATGTATCATTTGAGTTGGGCTTTGAAGGTGGGTAGGAGTTTGAACAGTGAAAAGAGGAATACTACTACCCTGAAATGTAGGAGCGATAATATGAGCAAAAGTAGAACACAAAAGTATATGCGGAATGTTTCCATTAAGATCAGAAACTAAGCAAGCAGGCCCATTCTCTCCACTCTAAATGCTGTACTAGAGGCTATGTGCTAACGCAACTGAACAAGAGAGTCAGGTGGAGGTATTAAAGAAGAAATGAAACTACTGGTATATTAAAAAGTGACATACAGTATGCCTAAAAACCCTGAGAGAATCAGTGATAAAACTAATGAAAATTATAACATAAGTCAGCAGGGTAGTATGATATAAAATTATCACGAAAAACAATAACCTTCATATACACAAAAGGCAGTGAGAAAACAGAAAACATAACATCCATTCACAATAGGAATATAAAAGCTTAATTATTTAGGAATAAGCTTAATAATAAATGTTTAAATGTATGAGAAACACTTTAAAACACTCCTGAAAGACACAAAAGTAGGCCTGAATAAATGGAAATACACTGCCTGTGTTTATAGACAGAATGACTCAACATCATAAAGATGTCACTTAACATTCTCAAGTTAACAGAAATTTAAGGAAATCCTAATAAAAAAAAAAGAAACACCAACAGATTTTTTTTATGGAGTTGGATACATTGATATTAAAGTTCAAATAAAAAATATATACTCAGGAATAACCAGGAAAAAAACTGACAAAATCTACATAGGGATACTAAATCTACCAGACATTAAAACATAATCTGAAGGACTAGAACTGGACCTCAGGGGAGGAAATGAGAAGATTATATTAAATACTCTAGGGAAAGTCCTCTAGTGCCATTTCAAGGAGTTTAGGTGAAATTCTATGGGAAAAGTGGATGATCCAAGAGATTTAAAAGCAGGAGAGTGATGCTGAGCACTGACCATCTGCCAGCTCCATCTACTAGCTCAATTAACTTTTACAACAATTCAATTTCACAACAATTCATCATTATTATCCTCATATTACTAACGGAAAGAAAACTGAAGCAAAGATACGTAACTTGCCCAAGTCACACAAGTGGCAAGACAGAGGCTCCAACCCAGGAGCCCTATACCTCACTGTAAGGTCCAAACAGAATCTTCTAGTACAGTGTGGAGGAAAACCAGAGTGGAGAAGAATGGAGATATGGAGGCCAATCGGAAGGCTTACCGTAGTTTAGATAGATGATAAGGGTCTAAATCATTTACCCATAATATAATCTCATTTTTGCAGGAGTTAAGGCAAAAACTTCCCTTCCAAAGTTGAGTTTTCTTTTTAGAATTTAGAATTTAAGTGACATGATAGAAAAGAAAAGAGTGGTGTAATGAAACTCATGGCGCTTACAGCTCTAAATGTCACTTTCCCTAGTGAGGAAATTGGCAATCTTAGTGAATTTCAGGGAGATGAACCAGCAGGGAAATGTGTTCCTGTTGTTGTCTGTAAAAAAAATAAAAGTAAGCACAATATGTGTGACCAAAAAACAGGATGGGGAAAATGATTTTGCATAATGAAAAGACAGATTTCAGTTTTCGCTTATGGCCAAGTTAGTAATTCACAAGAAGAGAAAATTGCCATAAGTACTGGGCATATAACAGGTATTCAATAAACACTTATGGCATCAAACTGAATAATAAATGGAGTTTACTGCCCGATTTTACGACCCTATAAGTCTTTATTACAGCACTGTTATTGTTTAGTTGCTCAGTCATATTTGACTCTTTGCAACCCTGTGGATTGCAGCTGGCCAGGTTCCTCTGTCCATGGGATTTCCCAGGCAAGAATACTGGAGTAGGTTGCCATTTCCTTCTCCAGGGGATCTTCCTGACCCAGGAATCAAACCTGCATCTCCTGCACTGGCAGGCAGATTCTTTACCACTGAGCCACCAGGAAAGCCCAGAAGCAGTGGATATTGTGACTTAAAAATGAAATAAAGTCAAGAATGTAAAATTCTTAGGGGTATGTAACATGGCAAGTGTTAGCTCCCTGCTCTTTCTCTTAGTAAAAAACTGACTGCCATCCTAATGACACCTTGGAAATGCAACTTAAATTGGTCCATTTTGCTAATTACTATCAATTCTGAAAAGGACTAGTGAGAAGTAGTAATTTCTAGCAATATTATTTCTCCTTTCAAATTTCTGACTCTAAGAAACTCATATTTCCAAACCAATAGTAACAACAGCAAAACAAGCTTGAATAAAACATTAATGTAAACATGTAAAATGGGGACTATCATTATTTAAGACACTTCTAATAAATTATGTTTATCTTAAGTTCAATAGATTTCATAAGGTTTAACGTTACAGCATTTTATAAAGTTTATCATACATCTATAATAGCAAAATATTGGTATTACAATGATATTATTAACTGCAACTCTACTATGAAGAAATGTGTGATGTTTCTTGTGATGAAATTTATATCTGTGCTACCATGAATAAGAGATTTCTTAACCAAACTTGAAAAAGAAAATTAGAAGGACACTTCTTTTAGAAAACAAAGTATATGACTTTAGCATATTATCAATATTTGTACTCAAAGATAAATATGCGATAAACAATCATAATTTGTTCTTCAAAACAAGTGACTCAAGTCTCTAAACATACTTTGTTAGAATTGCTCAATAAGCAACTTGTTTTGTATTGATATTGTATAAATCAGCCTTTTCTCCATCTCAGACTGGCTTCAGCTCTCCCCATCAAAATATAAGGAAATTAATTTCCAGGATATTGGGGGTGGGCTGAGGCAGGAGATTGAAAAGGGAGACGGACAACAAGAATTCTTGACTGAGGCTTAGTTATGTCTCAGTGTTGTTGTTCCTTTACCTTCCTGAGACATGGAGACCCTGGCACTTCTTCCGTGTCGCTGACACTGCTTTCTGGTACTTCACTAATATCTCCATTGCTTTCGGGTACTTCAGTAATGTCTTTGTTCGCTCTTTTCATTAAAGGGCTGCCACAATTTTCCAATGTAGAGATGTTCACAGGAGTCTCATTAGAATACAGCCTTTTGGGTTCTACTTTTCTTGAGATATACTCTGGGACCTTGCTGGCTACATTTTTACCAGCCTTTGAATTTGAATGTATCGGCTCTGACCTGAGGTATTAATAGAGATTAAATGAATGAACTGTTTATTTTGAAATATATATTTGTATATAACTAAAGGAGCAACATGAAATGACAATGATAACACCGGTTTAGGGAATATATTGAAAAACCAGCAAACTGTTTGAAAGTTAAGATTCATATATATGATTATTTAGAAATTCTCTTGACAGATTCAAATTTTTCAGTAAAGCAACCCAAGTGTGTATGAGACAATTTTATAACACAGCAGAAAGGCATAGTTAGGAAAAAAAAAAAGTCAAATAAATTACAATACATCTGTATGATAAAATTGTATGGAATCATTAAAAAGCATGTTTCCAAGTCATTATCAGCAATATTAGAAAATGTTCACAATATAATATTTTGTGGGAAAAAAACAGGATACAAAACTACATATGCTATATGAGCCAATCTTGTTTTAAAATGCAAATATATGCAAAATTAAAAGTCTGAAAGAAAACACAGTGTGCCAAACATTACAAGTGGCTATTGTTAGGTGGTAAAATTGTGGGTGTTTTTCACTTTATTCTTTGTACTTTACTGCATTTTCCTAATTTTCCATAGAAATTTGTTAGTTTTACTCTGAAGTAGCCTCCACCAAAAAAGAAAAAGTTAAGAGGCAAAAAGGGGAGTTCCCTGGCAGTCCAGTGGTTAGGACATTACACTTTCACTGCTGTGGCCTAGGTTAAATCCCTGGACAGGGAACTGAGATCCTGCAAGCCCTACAGTGCAGCCAAAATTTAAAAAAAAAAAGAGAGAGAGAGAGACAAAGGGAAAAAAACAAAGAAAGAAAAACAATGGCTGCCTGTCCATATGTCTAAGAAAAAGGGTTCTGGGTAATGAATACAAACCTTGTGAAACTTAACATTATATCCCTCCTAAAAAACAACCACTGAAAATAGAAATGAGTTTTGGGTAATGACAAAGATAAACCAGACAGTTCTGTTAAATTGTGATCATAAGAGAAAAAGCAAGTATCTGTGAAAGATGGGTGATATTTCTATGTTACAGTTAGGTCTTCCTGGAGCTCTTCCCAATTCAGTCAAAATTTCAGATCTTCTAATGTTTTCCTTCTCAGTTGTTTCCTAAATGAATGCCATGAAAGTCATTGATCTAAACAGAATTTGGGATTAAACTTCTGCTGCAGATGCAATGTGGACCCCCAGAGACTTAGGAGGCAGCTGATCTATTATGTGCCTTCTGGAACAGGAGCTGCTCCATCAAGTTATCCACTCTTTATTTTGCCTGAAGTTTCTCTTGTCTTCAAGTCCTCCTACCTCAAATTCTAGACAACCCAGGATGTATTTTATTTAGCCTATCAACAGCCAATTAACTTACAAAAAAGAGGCAGGTTCTTAGGATTTAGCTATCATTACAAATTATTTGATGATGCAAGTCATTGTGCAGAATTTTGCATGAAGTATGATTCCTTTACTGACCACTCCGAGATGTGTCATCAATGAAATACTAACAGGACCCTTTCATAGAACATGTCTAGTGCAGCCACTTCTCTGTACATTACAATGAAAACCTGAGAGATTTCATTTTTATCTACCCTCCCTTGATTTGAGATCACTAAATTTTTAGTGATAATATATGCAATTTTGTTGATGTGTTTTTTTTATTTAACTGCAGTTGATTTACAATGTTGTGCTCATTTCAGATGTATAGCAAAATCATTCAGTTATATATATATACATGTACCTTTTTTATATATGCATTCTTTTCCAAATTCTTCTCCATTATAGATTATTACTAGATATTAAATGTAGTTAGTATGTTGCAATGGCTTTATCCCAACCAATAAAGACGTTAAAAACACAGCCTTACCTTTTTTGTTTTTGTGAAATACACAGTGATTGTAGAGAAGATGCTCTACTTGGCTCATCAGCTAATGTAGCCAAAATAAAGTTGGCTTCCAATAACATATCGTCAATACTTAAAGCCATGGGTCTGAAAAAGGCAAAACCAGAGCAAAAAACACACTCATTGACTGATGGACACTGGGAAAACATTAGAAAATGACACTTAATTTTGGAGTAAAAAGAAACAGTAAAAGTAGAAGTCTTATTTGTTTTTTCACAAATTGAGATAGTCCTTAGAGCTAAAAGAGCCCTTATAAATCATCACATCCAATTTCGTAAGACACATTTATCCTAACCCAATCTCTCTGAAATTTTAGTTCTGAAATATAACATACCATAGTTTCATAAAGATTTAACTTTTTAAGCCATATATAATTTTCTAATTAGGCAATTTATTCAGTATATCAAGTTTACAAATGTTTTGCTCTGCAGAAAAATGTATCTTTCTAAATCAAGTCACCAATCAACAGAACACTAGGCTATAACATCTTTCAAAATTTTAGCTTGATAAGTGTTGCTAGTAAAGTTAAGGAATTCCTGAGGTGTGAATTAATTTCAACGTGACCCAAAAGGTTTTATTTATTAGTATACAACAAAAGAAAAAGAAAGAAACTCAAAAATTTCCCAAAGACCTACTTCCCAGGAAAGTCAAAATGAATGGCTATAGGAGCATGTATAGCTTCTGAAAATGTCAGCACTCCCTGAAAGGAAAAGAAGGGGAAAATATGTAAAATCTTTATCAAAAACTGCCATTGATAATTCTAACTGGACACTACTTTTGGTTTTACCTTCAGTTCTTTGAAGCAAAATGTTATTTCAGTATCAATTCCAACTTGAAAGAAGTCAAACTCATCTGGACCAACAAACATCTCACTGTATACAGAATTGGTCAGGTCTGTTCAATATTATAGGAAAATAAAGAATAACATCAATTCCGTAGGTATTTGTGAAATTTTAATAAGAAAATATAGTCAGGGACTTCCCTGGTGGTCCAGTGGCTAAGACTCCTTACTCCTAATGCAGGGGGCTGGGGTTCAATACCTGGTCAGGGAACTAGATCCCACATTTGGTAACTATGAGTTCCCCTGCTGCAACTAAAGATCCCACACAGTGCAACGAAAATGGAAGATCCTGCAATTAAGACCCAGTGCAGTCAAATAAATAGATATTTTTTTAAAAAAGAAAAGTAAATATAACCATAAATTGTAGGTTAAAAATAGCCACAAGTTCTTTGACATTTCTTCATTGAGTGGTGGGGTCTATGTCTGTGTCCCTTCCCCTTGGGGTGAGTGGGCTTTCTGTCTACTCTCACTAATAGTATGTGGTGGAGTGATCTAGTGCTAGTTTCTGGTCTGCGCCCAGGCATTAAGAGACTGCCACCTCCACTTCCTCTATCTCACAAGCTGGGCGAGGTGGCCAAAAAAGAAAAAAATGGAAAGTAAAAATCAACTTCACAGAATGGGAGAAAATATTTGAAATCATATATATGATAAAGGGGGCTTCCCAGGTGGTGTTAGTGGTAAAGAACCCGCCTGCCAATGCAGGAGACAAGAGACACGTGTTTGATCCCTAGCTTGGGACGATCCCCTGGAGGAGGGCATAGCAACCCACTCCAGAATTCCTGCTGGGAGAATTCCATGGACAGAGAAGCCTGGGAGGCTATGGCCCATAGGGTCGCATGGAGTTGAATGAAGCGACTTAGCACAGCATGGCACATATGATAAGGGACATATTCAGAACAATAAAGACAAATAACTCAAGTGAAAAATAAGCAAGGGATATGAACAGACATTTCTCCAAAGAAAATATACAAATATACAATAAGCACACACAAAAAGATACTCAACATCGTTAGTTACTAGGGGAATGAAAATCAAAGCACAATGAGACACTTCATACCCACGAGGATGGCTATAATCCAAAAGACAGACAATAATACGTGAATTTTGTTCTCTAATATTTTATTAAAATTCATGTGCATTTTTAAAATGAAAATACGACCATACTATGCATACCATTTTATAATCTATTTGATAATATATCCTAGCTATATTTCCACGTCAATAACTGAAAGTTGCTCAGTCGTGCCCGACTCTTTGCGATCTCATAGACTATACAGTCCATGGAATTCTCTAGGCCAGAATACAGGAGTGGGTAGCCTTTCCCTTCTCCAGGGGATCTTCCCAATCCAGGAATCAAACTGGAGTCTCCTGCATTGCAGGCAGATTCTTTACCAACTGAGCTATGAGGGAAGGTCAGTCCCTTATGTCAATAAGTACATTTTCCAAATTGTCTGTGTGTGTTGGTGTTTTGTGTTTTCCACTACAATATTAACTTCAATAAACATCTTTGATATACATACCCAGAGAAAAAGAAATGTGTATATACACACAAACAAGACTATCTTTTTTTTTTGGCTGTGCAGTATGGCTTGCAGGATCTTAGTTTCCCAATCAGGGACTGAACCCAGGCCCATGGCAGTAAAGGCCTGGAATCCTGCTAGGCCACCAGGGAACTCCGAAGACTACTTTGAATAACAGCTTCATTGTATTTCACCAATTAAACCAATCTCCTATTCTCAGATCTAAGATATAAAAAAAGATGAACCAAACTATTAAGTGCTTTTCTCCAGATAGGGGGATTCCAGGTGACTTTATTAGTGCTTTTTGTGTGTTTTTAATTTTCTTCAATGAACATGAATTATTAAGCATAAGAACAAAAGAGAAATAGTATTTATATTTATATTTTAAAATGAAATTAAAAGACATTTACTTCTTGGAAGGAAAATTATAATCAACCTAGACAGCATATTAAAAAGCAAAGATATTACTTTGCCAACAAAGGTCCATCTAGTCAAGGCTATGGTTTTTCCAGTGGTCATGTATGGATGTGAGAGTTGGACTGTGAAGAAAGCTGAGTGCCGAAGAATTGATGCTTTTGAACTGTGGTGTTGGAGAAGACTCTTGAGAGTCCCTTAGACTGCAAGGAGATCCAACCAGTCCATCCTAAAGGAGATCAGTCCTGGGTGTTCATTGGAAGGACTGATGTTGAAGCTGAAACTCCAATACTTTGGCCACCTGATGCAAAGAGCTGAGTCACTGGAAAAAGACCCTGATGCTGGGAAGGACTGGGGGCAGGAGGAGAAGGGGATGACAGAGGATGAGATGGCTGGATGGCATCACCAACTCAATGGCCATGGGTTTGGGTGGACTCCAGGAGTTGGTGATGGACAAGGAGGCCTGGCGTGCTGCGGTTCACGGAGTCGCAAAGAGTTGGATACGACTGAGTGACTGAACTGACTGATTTTAAAAGGACCAAACAGTACCTTACAAATACCTTCATCTCAATCAAGAAGGCTCATGTCATGACCTGTGGTTGCCATGGGGAAGGGGGAGGGCAAGGGAGGGTTGGATCAGGAATTTGGGATTAGCAGATGCAAACTATTAGATGTAAAATGGATAAACATGTCCTACTGTACAGCACAGGTAACTATATTCAATATCCTATAATAAACCATGATGGAAAAGAATACAAAAAAGAGAATATCTAAAAATATAAATTAAGAAAAGAAGGTTCATGTCACTCCCAGTGTGCTGGCATAGAGTAGGTTCAATAATAAAATTAAACAACTGGGTCCCTAGTCAAGCATAACTATAACTACTCATTAGAAAGCTGCTCACAAGGGATAGTGTCTCCTGGTTACTAAATGGCCATCTTTATTCAGAGATGGCATTATGAATATAAAACAGACCCTCTCACTAGCCACGCATATATTTTCAAAATCATGCACTTCTAAGTGCCAAAAAAGAATACTAGATGAGACTTGAGAGAAGCAGTAAGACCACAGTGGCAATGAGCCTAAGCCCTGGAACCTAAAAGCCTCTATTCAGATCATAATCCACCACTTATTAGCTGTGTGACAGCAGCAAGTCACTTAGTTTCTCTGTGCTTCATATTGTTCATATGGAAAATGAGGATACTAATATTAGCTAATAGAGTTGTTACAAAGATCAAATGGATTCACAAATGTAAACCATTTACAACAGTATTTGGCACAAACTAAACACCACAAAGTCACCTGACTCACCTTAAGCCCTAGTTATACTGGTTTTTCACTTTCAAATAATGTTTCTACCTTTATATTCTTTCTTTACTGCTATCACCCCCCAAACATTATCCAAGGTCAAAGAATCTCAAACAGCTTATGCCAAAAATACCCTAGTAAATTTCCTTAATAGTAAAACTCCAGATTAAATCACGCCATAGTGTCTCCATTCCATCTGGATAACTCTTGGAAGAGTGAACTAAAGAAATATTCACATTTCTGCCCTATATATTTGCCATCTGGAATATCTTATATTTCTAACTTAATTTTCCTTTTTATGTGGGTCAAAGATCATCTCAATTGGATGACTGGCCTCTTCCTTTCCTTTATGCTAAATACAAAGGATAAGAAATAGACCTTAAAATTTTAACTGAAAAAATATTTTTCTCAGTAACCATTCTAATTTTAAAAAAATCTGAATTTCAAAGCCAAGTATTTTAATTACTGGTTGACAAATTTCTTTGGTCAATATCAAAGAAATCTCATCATTTTGATGGTATTTCTATATTTTACTTTTACCGCCTTTTAGTCAAGAATAAATATTATGCCAGTAGTATTTACTGAATAACTATAGAGTAATCAGGAAAGCAAAAAAGTAATATTCCATCAAAGCACAGTGACAGATATAATCCTTACCCATTGATTCCTCATTAGAACTCTTAATGCAAACCTTCAGTGGAGTAACAGCAAGAGTAACTTCCTCTTGACTCGATGTGAAAAGAACAATTGCCTCAGCAAGCACCCTATAAAATGCAATGAACAACATTACACTATTTGAAGAACAAACAGAAAGAAATTATCTTATGAAATGGAACTCAAATCTTTAAATCTGGAAATAAATGTGTGAATAGTCCTGAATTTAGAAAAATCTAGCCAAAAGACTTATCTCTATTTTTCTACATGACCTGCTATATTTTTCATATATCTTAAAATTACACCATTGGAAATTCCAGGGTGTTCCAGTGGTTAGGACTCATGCTTTCATTGCCGGGGCCTGGGTTCAATCCCTAGTCCAGGTTGTTCTGACATCCCAAATGCCCTTTCATCCTGGGTTCCCTTTTTAAAAAAAACTTCATTGAGATACAATTCATATTGTACACAATTCACAGATTTAAAGCTGTACGGTTTGCACTTCCCTAAGGATTAATGATGTTGATCATCTGCTTGTTGGCCATTTGCGTATACTCTTCAGAAAAATGTCCATTCAAATCCTTTACCCATTTTTTTTATTTGTCTTTTTATTATTGAATAAAAAGTTGTGGCTTATTTTTTAAGGTTATTTGTCTTTTTATTATTGAATTAAAAGTTGTGGCTTATTTTTTAAATCGAAGTGAGGTTAGATAAAAATGAGATTCTTAGAATTTCTGTAATGTTGGTGTTAACCTGATGCTAGACTTTAGATTAGCAGTGTTTCTCAATGCCAAAATGTCAGGAACATCTACCAAATTAATCTGGGAACTTTTCCAGTGTTAAGGGAGGTGTTGTACAAGGTATCAAACAAGCTGATACAAAAAAATGACATGAATGTGCAATTCAAAAAAGAAAAATACAAGCTTCTAATAAATGTAAAAAGATGTTCAAGCTCCCTAGTAATAAAACAGACATAGTAAAGAACAAGTAAAATGCCATTTTCTACCCAACAGGTTGGCAAAATTTTTGAAGATTAATCATAATCCTTTACTTGGAAGGATTCTCCTACACTTTTGGTAGGAATGTAAACTGGCACAAACTTTTCAGACAGCAATTTGCTAGTCCATATGTATGTAAATTTAAAATTTGTGTAAGCCACTGACCCAACAGTTTCATTTCCAGGACTCAATATGTGTTGTGGACTTCCCAGGTGGCTCAGCAGTAAAGAATTTGCCTATTAATGCAAGAGATGTGGGTTCAATCCCTGGGTCAGCAAGATCCACTGGAGAAGGAAATGGCACCCCACTGCAGTATTCTTGCCTGGAAAATCCCATGGACAGAGGAGCATGGTGGGCTACAGTCCCTGGGGTTGCAAAAGAACTGGACACAGCTTAGCAACTAAACAACAAAGTATGGGATACAATTTTGAAAGAGAGAAAGGTATCCATAGATATAGGGAGAGGGAAAGTTATAGACAAACTGACTATAAATAGAAAATGTAAAAAGATATACACCAAATTGTTAATAGATGTTACGCCTGCCAAGTGTGATATATGGGGTAAGTAAAGGAGAAAGACTTTCAATTTTCATCTTTGCACTTTTCTATAAATTTTAGATGCACAGCAAGGAGTATGTATTTCTTTTGTAATTTAAAAAACAATAAGGCTAAAATATCTTTCGGCTTACAAAATAATTAATGTTTAATGCTATTGTTTAATTGAAAAATTGAGTTCCCCCTCACGAACAAATACATCTCACTCATTCTCTAGGAAAAAACAAACAAACAAACAAGGATAAAATCAATCACATAAAAACTGTTAAGATTTCCTTGTGCTGTGTGTTTTAAGACACACAGTGTCTTATAGAAAGCACCATATGAATGCAAAGTGTTATCAGATAATATATTTTTCTCTTAATACCACTTGATGTAGAAAGCCACTGATGGGATATTTCTAGAAATTTCTTGGCCAATAAATTATTATTTCTACCTTTAGGTAGTTATTATCTACTATTATCTTTCTTCAGGTTTCCTCTTGATCCTGTAAAGTGATTTCTCCAAGTCTAATGTTAGCTTTAAAAAATGTAATTGATTTAAAAGTTCTAGGGCATTAATTCTTTACTCTGTGACCATACTATATTCAGGAAAAAAACAACACAGAACTCATTACCTTGGTTGAATCACTAGTGTATTAGCACACATATTCTTTTGAAAAACAACTTGCAAAGGCTGACTTTCTTGAAAACACACATTATGAATCTTTTTAATACCTTAAAAATAATAAAGCAATCTGTTAATAATTTTAAGTGCAAAATTTAAAAAATTTTAAGGACTTTTACACTTTAAGTTCAGATTAAAGAAATAAAATTAAAGTCATATTTAATATCTAGCAGGTGCACATAGGTTACAAGAAACACTAACCCTAAATGAATGTGATTATCGCTCCCTAGTGGACACCATGTAACATGTCACACCCTCCAAACAATTAGGCAGTAGCGTTCCCACATTCTTTTGAAATACGGGTAATTTCTTAAATTGTGGGTAAAATAGCGATTGCCCATTACCAATCATGTATATATGATTCTCTTTCAGAATTTTCAACCAAGGTTGATATTTCTGGATGGGACCTTTGAAAATAAAACCTGAGCATTGAATCTGTGTGTTCTTTCCCTCTGAGAGGATGAGAGGAGTGTGGAGTAGTAATGGCTCTGGTCCAGTGTATCCACAACTACAGGTACTTAATCTCAGAAGAGGAAACTATAGCTTGAGCTTGGTTAAATGACTTCAAGGCTAAGCTGTTTTAACAAGTATAGTCAGAATTTGAATTTAAGTTTATCTCTTTTTTTTTCCTGAACCTAAGTTTGAACATAGAGCCCATGTAATAAAATACAGGTAGGCTACAACTTTCTACAGCATAATAATGTTACAGTGAGAATCAAAAGGATTCACTATAAATAGCATTTCTCAACTTATTTTTTTAACTGAGTTAATAACAGCAATATTTATTATTTTCATAAATATTTACTGAGCACTTACTGTCTGCCAGGCTGATCAATTAGTTTTTAATGATCATCAAAAATACAGTGACTCAAAATCACAAGCTTTTGTTATTTTTCACAATTCAGTCAAGTGACTCCTCTGGTTTGGGCTGGCTTCACTGTGGCTGGATCGTTTTGAATGGCCTCACTTTCATATCCAAGGCCTCACAGTTGGGACACTGGGACAGTCTGGATGGCTGGGGCCTCATACCACATGGTCTCCAATCTTCCAGGTGTCTACACAGGCCATGCTTATTCTCATGTTGATGGAAAGGTTCTTAGTTTAACAGTGGAAGCTGACAGGCCTCTTAAGGCCTAGGCTTGGAACTCACACAACAACAATTCTAGTGCATTCTACTGATATCAAAGCAAGTTTAAGGCCAGCTGAGATTTGAAGTGGGGAAACAGACTTCAGCTTTTGAAGGGAAGGCCTGCAGATAATTTATGATGTTTTTTTTTTTTTTTTGTAATCTACCACACAAGAGATGATTTGGGAGCTATGGACCAGCAAAGAACAACTCGGACAAAAATCTCTGACCTCACAAACCTTACATTCTAGTAAAGAGAGGCACACAATAAGAAAATAAGTATTAGTGAAACAATTGGTATATCACATAGTGGGCTTCCCAGGTGGCACTAGTGGTAAAGAACCTGCCTGCCAATGCAGGAGACAGACGTGGGTTCGATCCCTGGGTCGGGAAGATCCCTTGGAGGAAGTCATGGCAACCCACTCTAATATTCTTCCCTGGAGAATTCCATGCAAAGAGGAGCCTGGCGGGCTACAATCCATAGGGTCGCACAGAGTCAGACACGACTGAAGCGACCTAGCATGCATGCACACATGTCACAAAGTGATATGCATACAGGAACTAAAAAAAAAAAAATGGCAGAAAGGGAGCTGGGGAGTGCCAGTGGTGGGAGCAGCAATTTTAAATAGGGAGTTCAAGGACGACCTCATGGAAAAGGTGCCATTTGAGCAAAGACTGAAAAAAGTCTTCAAAAGATCAAAAGATGTGCTATCTGGAGAGGGAGCTTGCTAGGCAGAGGGGACAGCAGCCCAGCCCTTGAGGGGAAAGCATGTCTGGGACTCCTGGATCATGTGGGACCTCACAACAGGCCATTGTAAGATCTTCAGCTTCTACCTTGGGTACAATGGTGAGCTTTTTGAGAGTTTTGAGCTGGAGTGACATTATCTGACCTATTTTAAAGGTATTACTGTGGCTGCTATTTTGGAAAGATATGAAGCTCAAAAGTTGGCATATCTTTCTTATTTTAAAAAATATTTTCAAGTTACTTTTAGATGCATACGTAATAGAAGACAATAGATGTGCAAGGCATAACATTTAAAAACTACCAAAAATAGACAATGAAAGTCAGTCACCCTCCACCTCTGGCTCCTGCCACCCCAGTACCCTTTTCAGAGGTAACTACTGTCACCAGTTTCTTAGGTATTCTCCAGAAACAGTCCACGCATGTACAAGCACAAATCTCTGGTCAGGAAGATCCCACATGCCTCGGGAGAGCTAAGCTCATGCTCCACAACTGCTGAGCCTGTGCTCTACCTAGATCGCTTGAGCTGCACCTGAGCCCTCATGCTGCCACTACTGAAGCCCACACACCTAGAGCCTGTGCTCTGCAACAAGAGGAGCCATCACAATGAGAAGCCCGCACACCACAACCAGAGAGTAGCCCCTGCTCACTGCAATTAGAGAAAACCCATGCAGCAGTGAGGACCCAGTGCGGCCAAAAATAAATAAATAAGTCTTTAAAAAAAATAAAGACTTGGCTTGATGTACTTCTTCATTGCATTTTTTTCTAGCCTTCTAGTTTAATAATTTTCTGTGATAGAATGCAAATGGGATAAAAATTTAAAGTCCCGTTTACTCTGTGTCATTTACTGACTTTTTCTAGTGCTGCACAAAGTACTGGACTATAATGAGACAAGGAATTTTCACCAGAATTTCTTCCTTTATTAAGAAAGTCTTATTACTGAAACAACAATGAAAACAAAACAGCTGAACTAAATAGAATGCTTAGTAGTGTTGACTTAAACTCTGGCATAAGTTCCTTATCTTCTCACAGACCAGTAACAAACAGCCTGAGGTCCAGCCACCAGCCCGTGGTCTACTTGATAGCACTGGTCTGTACCATCTGCTCCCAACAATGGGATACCTGATGCCATTTCACAGCTCAATCTGTAGCTTCCCTCAGTGGCTCCAGAAAACTCTCTCAGACCTGAAGAGGCACAGCTAAGGAATAAGCATTATTTTGGAGATGTTCCATTTGTGGAGTTTGGAATCTCAGAGGTTAGTGATAGTTCAAAAACCTTACAAGTTGGCCAATGCTCCTAATCCCTTTACATTCACTGTTACCGAAGTTTAGTCATGAGTACATCTGTAAATGCCCTTTCAAAAAATCTTAAAACCCTGAAGTGGGAGTCCTGCCCTCTTTACACCACGTCACTAATATACACATACAAATCAGGGTTTTATTGTCACTCAAACAGCCAGTGCCCCGCTCTTAGAGAATCGTCTCTCTGTTGGAGACCTGTTTTCTTGATTAGAACAGAACTTAGTAGCAGGTGCTTTGGATCAGCAGAGCATGTTCTCCAGGGACAACTCACTGACTCATTTTTAGCTACTCTGGGACTTGTGCAAATGAAAATACACAGAGTTGATAGAATTATTATTAGGCAGGTGAATACTTCATATGAATCTTGGTTCCTGATGATATAAATCATCTTTTTTCCATTAATAGATGCTAAATACTCTACGAAACCATTCTGGGAACTACTTGTGATTAGATTCAGAGAAATTAGTCTTTTTTAGTGGCTCATATTTTCACAACTGTTTTCTATCAATGAAGAGAGCCAAATTTACTTCACTGTCCTTAATTTCTTCCCAAATTCCAAATATGTATTTCTAGCAATTTACTGGATATCTCTGCCCAGGTGATTTTTCTCAACCTAAGTTTGAACACTGTTTCCCAGCCAGATTACAGAAATAAAATTGCAAGCATAATTTCCTGAGTACATACAGTTTGGGAAAATATAAGTATTAATATCTACCCCAATTACTATGCTAGCATCTATCGCCTTTGTTCCCCTTCCTTCCTGAGCCATCCTCCCGAGTTGTGTAGCCGCCATGAGGTTTGGGAGGCACCAGCTTCACTTCAAGCATCACTTGTGGGCCCTCATTGGTATAAATCAATTGATGTAATCTTATCTCCCTTGTGATTGAATGTGGTCCAGATATGGCAATAAGTCAAGGCAATTAGAGAATGGAATTCCCGTGGTCCCCCAGGATTAGTTTAGGTTGGTCCAATCAGAGCCAAGCCAAGCACTCTTGTTCAATGCATGTATGAGGTATGACTCTCACTCCTCTTGGATATGAAATAGCAAGCGTGTGGCCCAACAGCTGCTGCTAGAAGTCACCTTATCATTAAAAGTTTATAAGAGAAGCTGGACTTAGTATAAATCACATGGAGGAATGTAGAGCTGAGAGAATTTTAAAAGGAAGAAGGAAAAGCAGCTGCTGCAGCCTGAATCAAACCACCCCTCTGATCTAATTTTGAACTTTTAGCTTACATCAGCCAACATTCCTCTTTACTGTTTAAGTCAGTTTGAGTTGGATTTTCTGGGTGTTTTTCCTTTCTTTCTGTTACTTGTAACTTAGAGCATGCTAATGCGTACAATTTTCCAACAAAAGCTATTAAAAATCTACCAATCACAAATATGTATTGGACATTAATCAAGTCACTTGAGATATACTTAGGAAACTGAAAACTTAGTACCAGTGATACCTCTTAGAAACTATGCCAGGTATTTCTTTAAACATTGCAGAGCTGTAACTTCCTATAACTCACTGAATCTTCACAAAAACCCTAGAAGGCTTATATTACTATTGTGCCCATTTTACATAAGGGAAACTGAGGCACAAAGTAAAATAATTTGCTTAATGTTTCAGCAAGGAAGCAGCAGTGCAGGGTTCTACCCCAGACCTTGAGGCCTCCAGAGTCCATGCTCTTTATTATCATGCTATATATATTTAACCATGTAAAATCCTATATGGCTACAACATTTGAAAATCTACCTTGCAAGGCTCGGGGGCAGGAAATCTCTTTTACAACTTGGTGTATCAGGGAGAATGAATGAAGGTCTTGGCTCCTACAGTTGAGGGGCTGGACTCAGAGCACTTCTAATACAAGTAGGCATTATTCTTTTTCTGTTCTTTGCAAGGAATACTGTTACCATGGCATGCTTACAGAATATCATCCAGCAGTTAGTTAATTTTAGAATAATCAATTGTTAGAGTTCAGATGAACATTTGAAAAATTGGTCTGGGGACTTCACTGGTAATCCAATGGTTAAGACTCCATGCTCCCAATGTAGGGGGCATGGGTTTGATCCTTGGTTGGGGAAATAAGATCCTATATGGCAAAAAAAACCCCTAACTGGTCTGTATGTAGGCAAAGCCTGTGCCACTGACAAGCCAAAAAAGGAAAGAACCAATACCAGTCATCTCACAATACTTCTACAGAGAAAAGTACAATAATATTTACAACCTCCCTACCATAGACTACACAAATTCTAAGCAATATTGCAGTCTGAATATTCTAAACGTGAACAATATTAACAAAAAATGCACATACTTTAAACTAGACTTAACTATACCTACCATGTCTGCAGAAGAACTGAATAACTATTTTGCACTTATCAGATCTGGTAAATATTTTGCACTTCTCCACATTTTTCTCCAGGGAATTCAGACATCTAAAGATGGGCAGAATTGACTGTAACACAAACACATTAGAGAACAGCACATTCTTAACATGGTTGCTTGATTACTTTTAAAAAATCTAACAAGAGTTATTTATATTCTTAAACAAACAGACCTGTCTTGCACGCAATTTAAACCAAGTGTTAAGAACAGGATAGGTGTTATACCCTATATATTGAGCATTTCTACAACACAAAAGGCAATCAGGCCCTCTTACACTTACCTTCATTCCCAATCTGCAGTTTAAATTCAATATTATGTGAGTCTCATTCATTTTCACTGAGGTTGACCATTGATAATGTTGGAAAAATACAGGAGAGAAGAGAACACATCCATATGCTGACCGACAAGAATTCAGAGATCTTAAAGAAAGCTAAAAAAATAAAACAGCCATATAGGAAAAGAAAGCAGCTTTCTTTAGTGATTAATTAAAAAAAATTCTAATATGTTGGCATGTCATTGAAATGCATTCAAGTAAGCTATGGGATATTAACTGCATTATATGGACACATTATACATATGAATTATAATACTGATATAATATGAACTGCATTATACAGTACGCTTTTAAAAAATTATTTATTTATTTTTTGGCTGTGCTGGGTCTTCATTGCTACATGGGCTTTTCTCTAGTTGCAGCAAGCAGGGGCTACTCTCTAGCTGTGTCAAGTGGGGGCTACTCTCTAGTTGTGGTGCGCAGACTTCTTAATGTGGTGGCTGGCCTCTAGGGAGCATGGGCTTCAGCAGTTGGAGCACGTGGACTCAGTAGTTGTGGCTTTCCGGCCTCAGTGCACAGGCTTAATAGTTGTGGCACAAGGGCTTAGTTGCTCCATGGCATTTGGGATCTTCCCGGGTCAAGGATCAAACTGGTGTCTCCTGCATTGGCAGGTGGATTGTTTATCACTGAGCCACCAGAGAAGCCCCTTTAGAGTGTGTTTGTAATTTGCATATGTATACGCATATGTGTCCATATCTATACTATATCTATAGGTTTTAAGTCTAAAATCCTGCTCGTTGAATTCGTGTTTGTTTTGGTAACAAGAACATATTTTTAATTGCAAAAATGTAAATGCCCACAGGCATCTTGACTTTAAAGTACAAAGTGATCAAAGGCAATAATACGAAAGGAAGTAAAAAAACTGCAGCAAAATGGCAGTCTTATCTCGTCTAAGGTAAGAAATTGTTAGTCAACCATTAATACTTCCACTTGGGAATGCAAGCCCCAAACTATCAGATCTTCTGAGTTTTCAAGAGAAGCAAGAAATTCAGATTTTTATGTGGACTCTCTCAACTACTGTTAGAAAATTATTTCAATTTTTTAAAATTGGAGGATAATTGCATTACAATACTGTATTCATTTCTGCTGTATAACAATGTGAATCAGCTATAAGTATACATATTTCTTTCCCTCTTGAGCCTCCCTCCCACTCCCCCATCCCACTCCTCTAGGTCATCACAGAGCACCAAATCACACTCCCTGTGTTATATTTCAATTTTTAAAAAGACAGTACAGGCCCCACAAAACATTTCTGCAAGTCATATCTAGCCTCTTGACCACCAATTTGTGATTCTGGCTTAAATAAATTGTGTATGATTTTTTTAAGTTTACCATGCTCTAAACGTATTCAGATATGTAAAATACAGATCAACAGTAAAAGGGATAATAGATTTCCTAGTTAACATTCAATCTGGACTGGGATCTTTAAACATCATCTTTTGCCCTTACTTGATGATCTATGAGCTAAATTTCTACTTACACCTTTTTCAGAGGGGTCTAACCACAGCTCATCACTAATTCGTGAGAGAGCTTGGATTGCTTTCCCAAATACTATGGAGAAAAAGAAAGATGCTGTTTACATTCTTTCAAACAATAAAAATAAACCATAGAACTACTTCAGCATTCACAGGACTCAAGATAAATTCACAAAGAACAGTGTTTTATAGACTAATGCTACAAACTGCTTTAAGAAATACAGTATAATGGCCTTGGCAAAATTCCAGACACATAATAAGTGCTCAATAAATTCACAGATTGGGTGTGTGAAATAATAAAATTCAACAAAATCCTTTCTTTCTAGGTGTTAAAAATGTTGCACAAAACTATATGGTAAGCTAATTTCCATACTAAAGCATTTTTAAACTTGGTTTAAATGTATAACCCTTACTGCAAAAAGAAGTGTGAAAACAAAGCATACAGAAAATGGTTCAAAGGTTTTTCATAACTTCACAATTGGCAAAGTTATAAGAGAGAAATTTGAAGCATTCAAGATATATCTCTGATGCTGGAGCATGGATCATGCCAGATCTCGCCAGAAAACACAGTTAGCTGCCCTGTTATAAACAGTAGCTAGGCATGAATGAAATAGTGGTCTGATTTGGTATGACACTGTTAGTGTTCCTAAAAATTAAGAATAAGTAAAAAAAAAATATGGCAAACAGATATGGGATACTATGCTTCAATAAAAAAGAATGGCCATATCAATTCATGGGAAAGTAGAAAAAAAGGGAAAATAATTCTAGAATGTAAAATCATATTATGCTTAAGAATCAGAGTTGGGAGCATCATATTATGACTGGTCCACTGGTTAGGACTCTGCACTAAGATCCCACAAGCCACATGGCATCCTAAGAAAGAGAGGGGTGAAAAAAAGAATTAGAGCTGGAGGTGTGGGCCTCAAACTGAGAACATAGGATGACTAGAGAAAAAAAAAAGTGGCCCTTTTTAAACACTTCATTCACCACTTTTTCCTGGAGCTAACCAATGAAGACCTTTTGTTCATTCAGTGAATATTCACTGAGCCCGTAGCAGGTTCCAAGAGTATAAGCCAAGGCAATGGGGGTATAGCAATGAACAAGACAGGTTTACAGTTCCCACCCTCACAGTGCTTAGGTTCTGGAGAAAAAACAAAATTAATCTGTATACAAATTATCACTTACTGAGAACTAAGCTATACACTGCAAAGAGAACTTTCTAGAACTCTGAAAACATGCAACAAAGGGGATCTTTTTCTTTCCTTTCCTGCTCATTAATACTGTTCCATAGATGCCCTCAACATAGCGGAAGCCAGCTGCAACACAGGATGCCTTTCGATGATCATTTTCAGATTATGATCTGTAGAAAGCCATTACTTTTCTAAGCAGACTTTCTGGAGTAACTTACATGTTTAAATTACCATTTATAATAAGGATTAGTTCTTGTACATTACCATTTGTTACTGAGCTCTTTACCCACATTTCATTCCTACAACAAATACTATAATGAAGATGCTGTTATTCTCATTTCACAGATGAGGAAACTGAGCCCTGAAGGGATTCAATGGCCTGTCCCAGGTCATACATTTAAAAATGGTAGAATTTGGAATAAAAAGGAGGTTTATGCTTTTCTCATTGCGCTAAAATACTTTTAACTGTCCAAGCGTTATTTTTCCCAATTTCCCACACAGTCCTCATCACCCCGAGTTTGAGGCCTACCCTTCCACTGCCTGTCCCGGTGGTGCAACTTCATTTAATGGACATCTATGAATATAAATAATACGCATAAATAAAAGATGAGCCTTCATTTGCTCCTCAGAAGTTAACAGGACCCTGGGTGAGCGGATGCTCGCTAAGGCCAGGCCTTATGTTCCTTAGGCATAAAGGCAAAGGTCAAGAAATAAGACGAAGGTGGAAACGTCCCCATGCCCACAAACCCTAAGTTTCCCTTTTTTACACAGGAAGGCAACAAACGCCTCTGCACCTTTCACCTGACTGCCGCTCATTACGCATTTCAGCATGGCTGCAATTCCTAAAACGTCAAGTCACACGGCACGCCTCAGAGCCAGGGCCCCAGATGTTGCCCGGATGTTGCCCGCGCTTCGAAACCTCGCGATTTTGCCCCCACCCCATTTGCCAAAGAACAACTTCGCTCTACGGCGGGGACGGGCCCGCGCGGGCCCCCGTAGAACGGTCTCTGGCTGACCCCTCTTTTCATTGGTTGTGAGCGAGGTGGGCGGGTCGCCGAGAAGTGTGAGGAAGAGAAGGCGGCGGCGATCGTGGTGACTGAGCGGAGCCCAGTGACAGGATGGTAAGTACCGCAGTTGCGACCACCGAGGCCTGCCTCTCGGCTGAGGTTCTGCGTCGTTGGGAGCCGCTGGGTCACTGGGCGAGGGCTTGGGTTTTTCTGGAGGCCGTGACGGGCGCGACCGCGGCCTGGGCTGGTACCTGGGAAAAGGCAAAGGCGAAAGAGAGCGGCTACCTCTGGGTGCGGCCAGCCCGGGCCTTGCATCCCAGCCCCAGGGGCCAGAGAACGTCCGAAAGCGGAAAGGGCCGCTCTCAGCTGCTGCTTCTGTCACGAGACCCGCACGGCCGAGCCGGGGAAGGCTTTGGGCCTGTGCCTGGGGAGTCCCCGAGAAAGGAGCCACGGGATCGCCTCCGTTTCCAGACGTTTCCTAGCTCCTTTCCCACAAAAAGCACCTCCTGCTGGTTGGTAACCCACCGGTTACCACCCCCATGTGGCGAAAACTGGTTTCTCGGATGCACAACGGGAAGAAGCGAATAGAGTTCCGTTCCCATTTTAATTTGCTATCTGGGAAAAGGGGATGATAAGTCTTCTTTCTCCCCTGAAATAACGTGCAGCTGCCATTGAAATGTGGCGGTGTACCCTCAAAGGACTGGATTTGGCTTTTTTTTTTGGCTTTTAGAATTGCTGGAACTACTTGCTTCTTCAGGATACTGCGACCCTTTAGAGTAGAATTCCCTAATGGTTTTCCAACTGATGTTGTGAGTACGTGTGTTCTTCTAGTTAAAAGGCCATTGTATTGGTAGCCAAGAGCAGTTTGGGAAGCTTTACCTCATTGTCCGTCGGATTGCCCCAGACCGGCCCATCACCCCCTCACTCCCAATAAGTCGGTACCCCTAAGACTTTCCTACGTGAAAACTTGGGAGCTGCTGCTGGAGAGGCGTAATAGCTGTAATCAGGTTTTCAAAGTGCCCTTGATTCTCTGAAAAGTTAAGAACGGTTTGAAAAGGAGCTCTGATGATCTTGGTGTTTGTTGATAAAAAGGGACTGCTCTCTGTGATGAACATGCAGTGCATTTTTAAGATAATCGTGATTCTATAACAAACAACCTTTAAGGTGCCTTATAAACGTGACATTTGTGGCCTGTGGTTCTTCAGTTCTTTGTATATGTTAGAGACTCTAATCTCACTTTTGATTTTTGCTTCTAAACAGACTCCAGATTAGAGTAGTCCAGGTAACAGTAATTTTGAGACATCTTACCGCGGGAGAAGATGAAATTACCTGACATGATTTAAGTATTCAGGTTTCTCAGGGTTTTTTTTTGAGAGGTAGTTTTTCAGAGTAGTTATACTGAAGTATCACTTTTCATGTGAAATAGAAGTAGGCAAGGTTTAGCATTGATGGATTCTTTTACAATTAAAAGCATTTGGTAAAGAGACTAAAAATGTTTAATATTCATCAGGATCCAGAGTCTGTGGGCAACAAATTTAGGTGTGGGGAGAAGTCCAGTTTTAGCTGGAAGGGGGTGTCTGCTTCTATTATCCAGTATCTGGTGACTTGATGAGGTATTCATAGTGCTGTGTTAGATCTTCTGTACAAAATAATGACCTAGCTGCAACATAATTTTCCAACTACTAGAATTTTAAACACAAGAGAATTAAAATCAATGTATTTAAAGAGCAATTAAACCTAAAGAATCCAGAAAATGCTAGATTTCACTTAAGCTATTGGTGGTGAATTTTCCAAATTGTTTTGTAAAATTCTAAACAGAACAACAAACAAAAGGGATAGGAGTCAAAGTAGAGAGTGAGATTAAGAAAATTAGAAAAGATTGTAAATGTGTGTGTGTGTGATATTTAATAGTACAGCAAATGGTTCTTTTGGTATTGTTTTGAGCAAAGCTGATTTTTAACATTTTCTTTCATAACACTCAGAAATCATTAACAATTGTTTGCTTATTCATTTGATGAGTCTTTTGTTCTTTTTTTGGTTTATTTCTTTTCGTTGCTTTCTTTTAACATCGGTCATGTTTCACCCTTTTTTTTTTTTTTTCATTCCCCTGTCTGCAATCAACTTCTTCATTCCACTAAGGCTGGGCACAGAGTAAGTTTCTTCTCTTAGCTCCTACTAACAGTGGTGGTGGGGTGGCTGATTACTGGGATTTCACCCTGTTACAGTCTATCAAATAGCAAGTAACCAAATTTTCTGTGCTTTGATTAGATTGGTTCTTTATTTGAATTTAACAAGACTGCCATTTCCAGAATCTTTTGCCATCTTAAAAGACTCTATGTAATCTATGTCTAACCTGCACTGTCGAAGTGTGGGATTTGGGCAAAGACACTGCTCAAAGTATAACATTTGTTATGTGACACTGTTCCCCATATAACTTCATTAGCTTCAGGAAACCAGAGTCCTAGTAAGGATCCTTATTAATTTGAAATAATTTCTTTGTGGCTTTTCATTGTTACATCTTTAACCTGCTAATAGTGTAGGTACACTTGGGCATAATCCACGGTACATTATAGAATTCAGGTTGTTGAGCATTATAAAGTATCATGTTTTATGAATGTTTGTTCAGCCACACTCAGATTGAACAGCTCATTCATGATTAGTCCCAACATTTTCAGCCTGTTACAGTCATATACCTTTAATTTATGAGTTTGAGGTTCTTTTTTTTTTTTAATATAGAAATCTGTTTTTTTACCTTTTTCTTAAATGCCAGCTTCCCACATTAACTATGTACTTCAATCCATATCTGAAGGGATCCCCTTTTAAAGATGAAGATTGTTCTATCTGCAGGTACTTTTGTATTGATTACCACTGAGGGTGGAAACTATGTGGTGGTTTTTAGTTTTATAGATTTTTTGTCCACTGAGATCTGGATTGAAACAATATAAGCCATAGAGCAAATACCAGCTGAAACTACTCTTTGTAAAGAAGCTTATTTAATAATTTCTTTTAAAGTGCATGGGTTTTGTTACCTTTGTTACTTTGGTTACTGTATGTTCTGTTGACATTTCCTTTCATTTGTGATCATTTTGGTATTTGTTGCAAGATGAATCAAGCTTATTGTGGTAATAATTTTAATTTAACACCTTTTGATTAATTTTAATTTACAAAGTCTGTGGTGGCCAAACTTTTCTGTTTATCTTGTTTAAGACAGTTAATATTTTCTTTGGTAATATTAAGGAATAGTCATACCTTCTTTGAAACCAGTTAAAGGGCTTCTACATTTATGGATGGGGGACGTCTGTGTGGGAAGATATCCCGTTGTAGAAAGAAGGTGCCTGCCTATACTGTCTATGGCCATACCACCCTGATCTCATCTGAAGGTGCTTATACTAATCCACATGGAGAAATTGATTCTGTTGTCCTTTGGAGGGCAGATAACTATTTTTATATGACCTTTTTGATAATATTCTGTTACATGATGTATACATGTCAAATCTTGAAATTTTAAAATTAAAAATTCACAGAATTGAGGTTTTTTTAATTCTTTTGTATTTATGTGAAGAATTTGTTTTTATCATCTGAGATTGTGTTCCAACTCTAAACCACCTCCTGCTGAATTTATCACTTTTTTGGTTGATCTTCCTTTCTTTTTTTAATGCTCTAATGTACATGAAAATTGTGATTTGTTATTTTAAGTTTGGGAACTAAACTGAGAATACATGGGCAATTTAATCCAGACAAAAATATGACAGTATTTCTAACGATGAAAGAAAGAGAGGATAACAAAGATTCAAAAGCATGTTTGTCCTACTGAAGCTCTTTGAGGCATAGGCTGTTTTTATTTTTCTGTAATGTATAGTTAATATTTTAAGTAACAAATATAGTAAATTTTGGCTACTCATCCTCCAAATAGTTGTCAATATAGTAAATTATAGAATTAACTTTTTTCTCTATCATTACAATTTTAACCATTCTTTTTATTAATGTCCCTGAAATCAATATATGTTTTACGTTTTAAACTGCAGAAATATGAATTACCATAACAAATTCCATAGGACTCAGTAGTATATTTTTCAGTTTTTTTATGGAGTTTAATTTTATAGATCTGTAAATGAATTGCTTTAGAAAGCTTGGTTTTATTCTTAATAAATAGAGTGGTTACCTGTATTGTATGCACAGCTATTTATGACCAAAATAAACTAAGATTGATTTAGAATCACATGTATTGTTAAAATGTTCATGATAGGAACTGTGTGAATAAGTTCTGCTCTTTGGGGTTCTGGAATCTCTGATTAATTTAATTTAAAAGAGGAGTTATGGGAGGAGAATATCTTGTTTTGAAATCATGTTTAACATTACACCTTTTCTCACCTTGACACTTCAAAGTTGGTGTTGGTATTAGGAGACCTGCACATCCCACATCGGTGCAACAGTTTGCCAGCTAAGTTCAAAAAACTGCTGGTGCCAGGGAAGATTCAGCACATTCTCTGCACTGGAAACCTTTGCACCAAAGAGAGTTATGACTATCTCAAGACTCTGGCTGGTGACGTCCATATTGTGAGAGGAGACTTCGATGAGGTGACATGCTTCCCTTTCCCTTCCTAAATACTGCTACGTTTTTTTTCCTGTTGCATTGACTATATATTCATGAAACAATTCCTTTTCTTGATTCTTATATATGTATAAGCTTTATTTTTTAGACCAGAGTTTCTCAACAGTTAAGGTCTTTTTTTTCCCCTAGTATTCCAGTGAAAAATTACTGTATGTACAGTTTGAAAATTGCACATTTTAGACTGCTTATTAAACGTTACATACTTGTTCTAACTGAATTGATATGGTTTTGTCACTATTTTTTGTAGTATTATCATTTAGAATACAAAGTTTTTGTTAGGAATTTAACTGCCACCACCTCTGCTACTCCATTCTAAGCCACCATTTCACTTTACTATGTCCAACTTCCTGATTCTACCCTTGCTTTCTCCATAGTTTGTTCTCCAAGTAGCAGCCAGAGTGACCTTTTTATAGGTGAAGTAAGATCACATTACTTCTCTGCTAAAAATCCTGCCATGGCTCATCTCAAGGGTTAACTATAAACAGGCATGAAAGAGTTTTGAGGAGGGGGTAGACTGTTTTGTATCTTGATTGTGGCAGCATGACTATATGTATTTGTCAAAACTCCTTGAATTGTATACCAAAAAGAGTAATTTTCCTGTATCGAAGTTATATCTCAATAAATCTTGCCTTAGAGAAAAAATGAGTTCTAAAGTTCCAACTTTGCCTATTAATTAATACTGAGATTTTAGGCAAGCTATATCCTCTTTCTTAGTTCCTTACTATGTAATAAGATTGGAATAGATGATTTTTAAGATCCCTGCCAGTGTTAACACTATGATCAGGCTTAGTAAACCTGACTCTAGTGTGAAATTTTAATTCTGTATTTCTGGAAATAGAAGATTTTTCATAAATTATTTAGCTTCACTGGTGCTCCTTTTTTTTTTGCATTTAAGTTTGAATAAACTAAACTAGAGTTGGCATGAAGGTGGGATGAGGGTTGGGGGTGATGAAATGGAAAAGGGCAGACATTTTGTCAACAGAGTATAGGTTTGGATTATTAAAAATATATTAGGAGTTCTGTTTGTAATATGCTAGTTTCAGTAGCAAGAATTAATTTTTTTTTGCTTCTAATTTGGTAATAAATTCACCAACCCTGGAGCCATACTTCCAGGGTTTAGATCTTGGCTTAAGCAGTTAATAAACTGTGACCTTAGGCAAGCTATTTTAACCTCTCTGTGCTTTATTTTCCTCATCCATAAAATGGGGGTCAAAATGAAACCTACCTCTTAGGGTTGTTAAGTATTACATAGGTTGACATTTATAACCTCTTAGAATAGTGCCTGGTTCATACTAAGTGCTACATAAGTATTAACTGTCATTATTATTCTAAGCCATCTATGTAACTATTAAAGCCTGGGATGTAATTTCAACACATCCTAGCTTACAGGTTATATTCCTTGGATTCTTAGAGGAAACACAAATTTGGGGGAATTACTCTCTAAAGAACTCATAGTCTATAAAAATAAACTCAATAAAGAGATTGCATGATAAATTTCAGTTCTCCTGAAGGAAGTTATGTTTGAGCAGTTACAGCCTTAGAGATTGAGAAGAAATCAGATGTTTAACAGATTTGTTGGTTGTGGAGCACTGTTTCAAAACACCCATATGAGACTGGATATTTAAAAGAAAGCTATTTATAAACATCAGTATCTCTAAAATATTTTTTTATGTCTATTTCATATTTTAGAATCTGAATTATCCAGAGCAGAAAGTTGTGACTGTCGGGCAGTTCAAAATTGGTTTGATCCATGGACATCAAGTTATTCCATGGGGAGATATGGCCAGCCTAGCCCTATTGCAGAGGCAGTTTGATGTGGACATTCTTATTTCAGGACATACACATAAATTTGAAGCATTTGAGCATGAAAATAAATTCTACATTAATCCAGGTTCTGCCACTGGAGCATATAATGCCTTGGAAACGTGAGTAGTATGCAATTTGGGGGTATTATAAAGTTAATAATTGCACGTGACATTTCATAAAAGATAAATGTGATTATTTAAATAATTACAGCCTTTTTGGCAGTATTCTGTTGGTGATTATCTTTAATATGTATAACAACCAGATTTCTCCTTGAATCCCAGTTGTCATCCTAAGTTGAAATTTATAATGCTATGGCTTTTTAATACAAAACAATGACATTATTTATATTTTCTTCCAGAAACATTATTCCTTCATTTGTGTTGATGGATATCCAGGCTTCTACAGTTGTCACTTATGTGTATCAGCTAATTGGAGATGATGTGAAAGTAGAACGAATCGAATACAAAAAATCCTAAAGCCAGGCCTGTCCTGTTGATTTTTCTGCTGGGCTTTTTTTTTTTTTCATTCCCCTGTTCAACTCAAGTAATTAAACATTTAAGAGCCACAAAAATTGTATCACTTTTGTAATATTTTGCAGTAAAATATATTGTCTTCTGTTAATACAATGTTAGAGCTTCTTGTAAACTATAAGATTATATTTAGTTTAAGTATATGATTTCTATGAAAAAATGTTCACCACACAGTAAATGGTCACACGTTAAGGAAAATTTATCCTTGTAAATATCTTCATAGTTGATATTTGGAACTTTATTACCAAAGTAGTGCATGAAGAGGAAGAATCTAGACTTTCTTGTATACATTTTTCTCTTCTCCAGTAATAAACAGTTACCTTTCATTTATACTTTCTTGATTAAACTGTGTTTTACTTTTTAAAAATGAAAATAAGAGGCCAAATGATACTGCAAACAAGTGTTACAGTGATAAGGCAGATGAGATGACTTTTCAGAGCTCATTCCTTAACAACTGTTCTAGATCATAATGTTGGACTCAGGTTTTATTTTCTAAATAGTATACCATATTGACAGTAAATCCAGTGATTTTTCAGACTGTTGCTTTTAAATACCCTGTTCTTTTTTAAGTTTTAACAACAAAATTTTGCAAACATTAATGTATAATTCAGGAAGATACATGCACCCCAGTGTTCATAGCAGTATTATATACAATTGCCAAGATATGGAAAGAACCTAAGGATTCATCAACAGATGAATGGGGTAAAGAAGATGTGGTGAATATTAGTCGTCATTAAAAAGAGTGAAATTTTGTCATTTGCAGCAACATGGATAGACTTTATGCTAAATAAATAAATTCAGTCAGGGAAAGACAGATTACTGTAGATATCACTTGTTTGTGGAATCTAAAAAATAAACTAGTGAATATAACAAAAAGGAAACATGGATATAGAGAACAAACTAGCAGTTACCAGGGGGAGAGGCAAGAAAGTATAAATGGGGTATAACCTTTAAAAATTGTGAATCACTATGTTGTACACCTGAAACTTACATAATATTGTATATCAACTATACCTTAAAAAATTTTTTTAAAAACAAAAATTTTTTAAACACTACTGTTTAGAAGGCAAGGACACTAGAGTGAAAATGTAATGTGATTAGTTCTTTTGTTAGTACAACTGTTGTACTAACTGTAGTGCTGTTGTATTAAAACTTAAATCTTTAGTTTGAGAGTCCAAGTGTTTGGCAATTTTCATAAAATAGGGCAAATTTATATTTGTATTTTTAAGTTCAAGAAGATAATATTTATTGAGCACCTTCTCTACAAGGCAGGGTATTATCTTTATCAAAGCCTGTTCTATATCAGGATATTCAGAGTTTTCCTCAGCTGGAGGAAGATACTTCTAGGATATTCTAATGTTGCTATTTTAGGACTTGTAAACAGAAAGATACAATGCATTTGTCAGCTTTAAAGAAAAATAATTCAGATTTTAGGTGACAATAAATTTTAATTGTATCTAGGAATACAAGCATGTATTACACATAAATTTTATTACATAAATATCAGTAGTACATGAAACTATATCAAACTTTTTATATTGTGATAAAAGTTTCTGAACAAACTAAAATTACTGGAATGACAATACTGCCCTAAATGTAGAGAGAGGACACAATTCGCAATCCCTTTGCCCACCTTTGGCACATCAATACTCAAGTTGTCAAGTTAACATCAGATGTTCTCCCTGTTCTTCAATTGACATTGATTGCATACACTTATTTAGTAAATCTTCTTCCTTTTTTTCTTCATTCATGTATGATTCAGAATCATTTGTAGAAACTGAAGGGAAAATAAGAGTCTATAATATGTTTTAGAATTAAAGTATTTCATCCTGAAAATTGAGATTTGTATTTAAGAACAAGCTTCAAAATGACCTTATTAATAAGCTTTTGCCATAAACTTCCTGTAATTTTCAAAATTTCATGACCTCCCCCTCCCCCTAAATATCTCACTTTTAAAAAGTAAGTTGCCCGATACTGCATTCTAATCAGGTTATAGCAAATTCTCTGCTACTAAGTCCTGTTTTCCCATTGCTTTGCAAAACTCTTTTGACTGGGGGAAGTTATAGCTTTAGTATTCTCTGTTCCTTAAATTTCTTCTCGTTTCTTTTCTTTTGGGGACCACAGGGAATTTTCCTCTATCTGTGGTATCCTTCAGCTGTTCTTTTTGGAACCATACTTAGGTCCTGCCCTGCCATTTCCCTCACTTCTTGGGTAGGCACAGTATGGTATTTACAGCAGAGCTGGGTGGTGCTGTCACACAGCAGTGGGATAGGGGTTCAGAAGGCCTAACTTCCCTACTTCCTACCCACTTCCCTCCTACTGTGGTAGTAACTAGGTAATTGTTTAACTTCCACTTAATCCTTTCCACTTTATCAATTTGGAGAAATATCTCTGAGCATTCAGTCTTCCTTTTTCATTTTGTCATACTTGGGGTAGAAGGATCCTTTAAGCCAATCCTTCCTAAATGATTTATCTGAGTAGCTCTACAAAATTTTGCTAGTAGTAACTGGTTGGTTTGCTTCCTCTGGTTTGTTGAATATTAAAATGGTATGTGTGATACAGCCCTTTGTTAACTATTTGATTCATACGAAATGTGCTGTCGGGTATTTTCCTGGTGGTCCAGTGGTTAAGACACTGCTTCCACTGCAGGGGGCATGGGTTCGATCCCTGGTCGGGGAACTAAGATCTCTCATCCTGCACAAGTAGCCAAAAAAAATGTTTTCAATGCTGTCCGTCCAAAAATTATGACATCTCATAAAAGAAGTGCTATGGCATGAAAAGGTCATGTTTATGGCTCTGCGTTCTGACAAATTTCATCAGTCTCTGGCCTTGACTATAATATTGTTACTTAGAAATACATTGAATCTTAACTTTCCTGACCATTGTTCTTTTATGTGGAAACATCAATTTCATGTTTAGTTTTGTTTGGAGCAGTGTAAGCAAATCACACGTCAAAAATTTGAACGTCTTCTCTAATAGAAACGGAGCTATATTGGGTTTAATATTTTTAAAGCATAACATCTTTAAAAACATATATTAAAAATTCCACATTTACCTGATTGCATGAACAGTCTGCCTGGTTTTCTAAAAATCTTCAATGACTTACATCTTGTTTTAGATGTATATCCAGTTTTTAAACTGTAAGAAAGAGAAGCATCTTCATTGGAACTAGCAAAGTGCACAGTTGTCTAATATATGTGGAAGACCATACAAATTATTTTTATTAAGCTGCTGGCATCACCAAAGAGACCTTTTTAGCCCCTGAATTCTCACATGACTTATTAACCCTTGAGATGCAAAGCTATCAGTTGGAGATAGGTTGAATAGTCAGGCATCTTAATCTCTTTTTTTCCTTTTTTGGTTTATAGTCTTCCCCTGTGCAGAAGTCACCATATACTTCTTTTGGAAGAATTTGTATTATTTTGAATTTAAGTGGGAATCATTTAAAAGGGCTCTAGCTGATCGAAATTTTTATAGTTCCACAAAATTCTAAAAGCAGTAGCAGGACTTGTGGCACAGTGGATAAGAATCTGCCTGCTGATGCAGGGGACATGGATTCAATCCCTGGTCCAGGAAGATGCCACAACTACTGAGCCCACCCTCTTGAACCCCTGAGCCACAACTACTGGAGCCTGTGTGCTGCATCTTAAGGCTGTGCACCAAGGGCCTGTGCTCAAGAGAAACCACCTCAATGAGAAGCCAGCACACTTCAATGAAGAGTAGCCCCTGCTCACTGCAACTGGGGAAAAGTCCATGCAAGGCAACAAAGACCCAGTGCAGCCAAAAATAAATGAATAAAATTACATTAAAAAAAAAAGCAGCAGCATATCCCAGTCAGCTCAATAAAGAGGCCATAAGATAGCATTCTTTTGTGCCTTTGTCCAGTCTATTCTGAACTTAAAGTGAACTTACAGGGAGCATGAGATTTAACATCATTTAGCAGCAGTAGCAGCAGCAGCAGTTACCCTTCAAGTAAAGTTGGGGGTACATTTTTTCTCTGAAACAAAAAGAAACAGACCCTTCTTTGTTTCTCACTGGTAGCCAAAGCGAATGCTGTATCATCTCAGGAACAGATGCGGCTGCAATGCTAGAAGGCCCCAAGTCCTCTCTCTCCAGCTGGTGTCGCCATGTAGTGCAGGGGTGATGCTGCTTCTGTGAGTGACGAGAACTGAGGTGGCCCCTGTGATGAGTGAGGACACCTGTACACAAATCATCTCTGTTAGAATGCTCTCTGGTTTCTTGTGAGAACTAGTGAGAAACTACCTGGAGGTACACCTGCCTGGCTTTTGGGAGCTGTGCTGGATCACATGCATGTAGTGCCTCTTCATTAAAGTCCTCAGATAGTTTGCATTATAGATCTTAGCAATGCTACACAGGTAGCGCTTCTGGACTATGGTGAGATCTGGATGCTAAAAGACAAAACAAGATTGATAGGCTGCATTGTAGAACAGAGGTGGGCAATATTCCATATCTGAAAAGATGAAATGTTCAGGAGTGTTGCACCATCTGTACATTTTACTTATGCAAATTTAACTATATTAATCTGGCTCAAAAATTACCAATTTGCCCACTTCTTTCATAACCCTAATTTACATTGCTCTAGAGAGGTTAATTATGGCAGCTATGATCTTTAATGGGTAATACAGATCAACAGTCATGAAATGCTTGTTGCCATTTTCTTGCTTGCTTTTAATTTTAGAGTCCTTGAGCAAAATCTTAAGGAGGTTGGGTTTCTATCTCTAGAGTGAAACTTTCCTCAGGCATCTTTGTGCTTGGGGCACTAAGCTTCCAGAGTGAAGAAATGTATATTAAAGCCAAAGTATCATAAAGCATGAAAATATTCATATGAAAGAGAATCTATAATGATAAAATTCTTGCATTCATTCATGAGTTTACCCAGCAGATATTTATGGACTCCTAGACAATGTGCTGGGTGTATTTGTGTTCTACAGTGCTTTACCCTCTTAACTAGATTCAATAAAAAGTTCAACTCTGAATACAAAGACTACTAGCATTTAAATATTGGTATTTAGTTAACATACCTTTAGAAAGAATGGCTCTATCATTGACTTAGGGGTGTGAATTGTTTGAGGCATTTTCCATAACTCTTGTAGCTTGGCTCTAGGTGAGTTCACTTTGTGTCCATCTTTGATTCTGTCTGTAGGCAAGGACATTACAATGTGAATCTCATGAGCAAAGATTGGTTTAACAATTATTAAGATCTGTTTACATGTGTCAGTGATTATTCTGGAGTACCAGTTTTAGTCAAACTGTTAAATTTGAAGAGATTTTATGATTGCCATTTGGTTTTAGAGCACACAAAAAATCAAAGACATTTATAAATATTTACTACATACAATCATATAATACATATGGTCAAAATTATTTTGAACTCAGCTGAGATGCAAACTGTTGACAGTATACTTCTTTAGTTCATTGTATGTCAGACCACACTAAACAGGAATATACATGCAGGATTTGTGCTATTAAAGATTTTCAAAAATATTTTATTCATTTGACCTCGGTATGTAGTTTCAAAATTTTATATTAGACGCAATATAGAATAACACACATTTTACGCCTTTAATAAGACAGTGTTAAAATGAAGAGCTTTGCAGAAATTAATTAAAACATTTTTACATAATTTCAGTTATTTCATTGTTTTAAATATGGATGTGGGTAGATTAAAGTAATTGCCTTTAATAAAATTAAAAGTTGAGATGTTTCCCCAGAAAAATGGAAAGTAGTTTTTAGCTTCACATATGTTAAGATAACTCAGGATTACTAGCAGTTTGGGGGAAAAAATAGTACCTGGCAAAGTTTAATCAGAAATAACTCTTTTTTACATTCCTATCCTCCTCCCCATACACTTCCTCTCTCCAGGCAACAATGGATGCATTTTCTATCACTAGAGCTTTGTTTCTTCAGATTGCTATAAATGGAAACATACAGTATATACTCTGGTTTTGTCTGACTTTTTTCACTCAACATAATTATTTTGAGATCCATTTATGTGATGTGTAACAATAAATCGTGCCTTTTTATTCTTGGGTTTTATTCCATTGCATGTATATACCACAATTTGATTATCCATCCCCTTCTTGATGGAAATTTGGCTTGTTTCCAGTTTGGGACTATTACAAACAAAGCTGGCAGAACAAATTCCAAGTTAAAAATCTGTACTAGGTAAACTAAGCACAGTTTTCAGTTATTATTGATAACAAAGCCACTGTAATTTTACATATTAAACCTTAAATTTAGTTACTTTTTCAGGATTTTGGGAAATCAGATGGTTAGTACAGATAACTAAGAATTGCATTAGCATACTTAAGGACTAGCTGATTTGCGAACAAATACAAAATCATCCAGAAATTATGTTATTACGATCCTTAAAACATAATTTGGAATCTGTAATAATAAAATGAACATCAATTCAACATACTAAAAGTTTATATTTTAAGCCTTTTCAAGTCATAAGTGTAAGGTAATTATCTAAGAATATATTTTGTGTGTCCTTGTTAATAGTTCTGAGGTGCATATTAGAACTGGGACTAAAATTTAATTCCTCAGAAGCTTAGCAGCATTTCTTTACAGAAAATGAAATCTTTAAAAGCAATAAACACAACAAACCCAACTGAAAATGGGCTATGGCCTTGAATAGACTTTAGATGTCTTCAAAGAAGATATACAAGTGGTTAATGAACACATGAAAAGATGTTCACTGTCACTAATCATTAGGGAAATGCAATCAAAATCACAATGGGATATCACTTCATATCCGTAAGTATGAACGTGAGAGAAAGTGAAAATGAAGTTGCTCAGTTGTGTCCAACTCTTTTTGACTCCATGGACTGTAGCCTGCCAGGTTCGTCCATCCATGGGATTCTCAGGCAGGAATACTAGAGTGGGTTGCCATTTCCTTCTCATCAAAAAAATGAAAACAAGTGTTAGCTAGGATATGGGGAAACTGGACCTCTGTGTTTTGCTGCTGGGAATGCAAAATGGTGCAGCTGCTGAGGAAACAGTATGGCAGTTCCTCAAAAAATAAAACAGAATTGCCATGTGATTCAGCAATTCCATCTTAAAACAACCACATGAATATAAAATAATGTGGATATATACATACACACACAAATATGTATGTTTTTCCTAGGTAACTGTAAGGACTATAAATTTTCCAAGAAAAAGCAAAGTGAATTCAAGTTTTATATATCATTTGAATTGAAATTGCTCACCCACAAAAAGTTAGTGAGAGGTCTTTGGGGGCCTGACTTAACCTCTTACCTCCAGCAGCTATCTCCTTAATTTCAAGTGAGAGGAAAATATCAGCATTGAAAAATATTTTATGTTCTTTGAAGTTGTACAATTGAGAATTTTTTCCTTCAATCTTTGTATAAATATTAATATAAACACCAGGTTATGTTCTGTCCTTTCAACCAACATCAGTTATAAACAGTTCTTTTCAGATTCACTGCAATTTTGAAGTACTATTTTGATGTGCGATATTTTATTTGGCTGCTCCAGGTCTTAGTTGCAGCATATGGGATCTAGTTCTTTGCCCAGAGATCAAACTTCGGCCCCCTGAACTGAGAGCACAGAGTCCTAGCCACTGAACCACCAGGGAAGTCCCTGATGTGAGCTATCTTAGCAGGAGACAAAGAACCTGTTGGATTGTTCTTTGAAAATCTTAAAAACTGAGTTTACCGAAGATGCTAATAAAGACTTTTTAAAATTCCATTGTGTTAGTAGTTACAGCAAAATTTACTTCTCTTAGCCGTATTATTGATACGTATTATCTGCTTTATATACTCTACTCACCAGTACGTTTGGAATTATGGTAATAAGAATGTCCAGCTGATCTGCTTTAAGAAAAAAAGGATGTATATAATATGTAACAATTGACAATTGTATAAGCATTACATAAAATATTTTAAATGAAAAATAAGGACAGTATTACATTTGCTTTTTACTTTCCATTTCCATCAGATATAATGTCTTACGAAGACTTCTCCTATAATTCTGGTTATATCCTAATGACGCCAGGCTTTTTCAAAGTGAGTTATCAGAGATTTTTTACCATACTACATATAAAGGATTTACTTTAAGCCAGATTTGGCCTTACTTTTACAGTCTCAGAATTTAATTCCTACACTGAGCTCAATGAAGTAATTGGGCTTCTGTGCTATCCATGATATTTTTTCCTTTATTCTTAATAAAATTATTATATGTAATTTAGGGTGTACTGGAACTAAGTTGGTCTAGAATGTTTGTACAGTTCATTTTTTCTGTTCTCAAATTAAGAGAAAACACTCTCCTTTTCCTCTTCCTGCAATTTTTTCAATGACCAAGAATTCATTGATGCTCTGATATACTAGGATCCACAACTTTGCTAAATACCCTGAGGAGCAGAAAAGAGGAACATGGCACCATCCCATCTTTAGAAGTCATCAATGCACCAAACACATATATATATATTTTTAAAGATGGCCATGGGTGCAGCAGGAGCCATGACTGTGGGCTTGAGAGAAACATCTGGCAGTTCTCACTTTTAGAGAATAACTGATGCAAGGGATGAGGACTGGGTTTTTAATAGTAAAAACCCATGGCAGAAACCATTACAATATTGTAAAGTAATTATTCTTCAATTAAAAATTAAAATACAAAAAAGTCCCCACTAAGCAGTAAAAAAAAAAGTAAAAACCTGCTCAAAATGGATTTATGAAAAAGGAACTACTGAATGAAGAAAATGCCAAAATCAAGGTGCCTCTAAAACTTGTCTCATTACAGATTTTGAATCTCAATAAAGTCACATAAAGGTGACTAATGTCACACAGGGAAATGATATGTTGACTTGGAAGCGCTCCTTTGAGCCTCTATTCCCTTGGTGCCTCCCTAACCCCCCACCTCCAGCCTGCCAACCCCTTTTGTAGAAATACAGTGGCCAGACGGCAAGCGTTCAGATTTCGCAGCGCCCTCTGGGGCACAAGAAGCACCCAGACGACTGTCGCAGTCACTGCGTTTAGTCAGTCATTGCACCAACCCTTGTCCTTAGCTTTCCTCAGAAGCCCTTCCCCTAAACTGTGAGTCGGCCACAACAAAGGTCCTCCCTTCTTCTCACTTCAGTACAGTGGGGACCAGTCCATAGGAGCAGCCAACTCCCACCCCCTCCTCTACCGGGGGATCACGACCCAGGGCTGACAGCCATCCTCCCAAATCCCTCAGGGCCCCGCCGCCTCACCCGCCGCCGCCACCCTCGGCCCTGGCCACTGCGGGCGGCTCTGCGGAAGACATGCACTCCGTCCAGTCGGACACTGGACCCTGGTTGGGCATCTCCTCCTGGGTGCCCTGACCGCGAGCTCTGTGCGAGAGAAGCCTTCCCCTCTCCCCTGCCCTGTCGGTACGCGTGCGTCAGGCCGGGAGATACTGGGGTTGAAGAGGCAGACGCCGGGTTCTAGCCCCCTCCGATGAAGTCCGGACACTGCCCGAATAGCTTCGGGAAAGCGGGGAGGGCAGATCCAAGAGCCTGGAATTAAGTTGGGGGAGGGGCGGGAGTTCATTAGTTGATTGCGCGTTTATTCATTTGCGTCTTTTTGTGGAAGGGATGCGTCGCGGAAAGGAAGTATACTTTCCCTCTAAAGCGAAAGGTGCCTTTCACCTCAGTATCCAGACCCTCTGCAAATTTGCAAATCTTGAGGGTCAACATATAGGTCAAACAGCAGTACGCAAACCAAGGACCAAAGCCCCTCGCTGAGGGATGCGGAGAGTTGTCGGTTGTCCGTTGTCACCAAGGCAACCAGACCTCGCCAGAATCCCAACGGTTCATTTCCGTCAACTACTTCTGCGCACGCGCAAAATATCGCGGGACTTTTGGCAAAACGCGTTTCTCCAGGGATTTTGGCCTTCGGGGCGCTCCGTAGTCGGAGGCGTGGCAGAACAGAAGACGCCAAGGATTTTGGATTGCGATTGGTTTCTACGTCATGTTCCCGGAACTTAGTGGGCGTCGCGCGAAGGCTGAAGGGAGCGTTGTGGTCAGATTCTGAGTCTGTGCGACTGGAGGCGTCAGGAACCGGGAGAGCTACCATGCCTCGGTACGCTCAGCTGGTTATGGGCCCCGCCGGCAGCGGGAAGGTGAGGATTTGGCGGGCGAAGAAGGGAAATGTCGGAGTTTGTGGGAGGTAGGGAGGTTCGGATCCTGAGGGAAGGGCTGGCGGTTGTATTGGGACCCTGAGACCTGGGCAGCCCGCTTTTGCTTCCTGGGGTTCACTGTCCTTTTTGTTGTTCTTCTGAAAGGAAATTAGTGATAGTTGCTAGTTTTTATTGCATAATTAAGTCCCAGATACTGCGCTTAAACTTATTTCCAAAACAACCCCGTGAGTTAAGTCCTGTTACTCCTACTTTATCGGTAAGGAAAATGAGACTTAAGTTTTTGCTCAAGATCGCACAGTTGGTGACGGCTGGAATTTGAATCCAGTTTTGTGAAACTCCAGAATCTGCCGTGCCTTTAACCCAGGAGGTTAATTTAAGGTGGAGTCTCGTTAATCACTGTTTCTCAGAGCTTGAGACGTGGACTTGTGGTGTATTTAGGAAATACATGGGCCTGACGTTAATGAACATTGAATCATATATTGAGAAAGTCGCTCCCTTTTCAGTTTTCTTTCAGTTTGCATTGAGATGAAATAATCAGTTTAGTGCTAGTGTGTCTTCAACACTTCTTTAATTCTTCTCTTTTTCGAGAGCAAATCTTAGAATCAGAGCTTTTGACAGGCAACTATACCTGGAGCTAAAAGAGTTTTAAAATTGTGTTTAATTTTATGGTTATCTTCACGTTATGATAAGCCTAGCTTCTTTTCTGGTTAGCGATACAGTTTTTTCCTGTAAGCAACTGTTAAGGAAACCCTATTAGAGGCATTTAAATAGGGTAGAAATTGTGACCATATTGATCAAATAACAGGAGTGTGGGAAACACTGGAGTCTGTGAAAGTGTTGTGTGGCTTCAGTTTTTAAGTTGACAAACTTGTTCCTCTGATTCTTGGCCCATTCTGGATGCAGGAGATAGACATGTGACTATGGTATGACCGTTGCTTTCCTGGAGCCAGTAGTCTATTTGGGATGGGTATGTGTGTGTTAGTTGCTCAGTCGTGTCCAACTCTTTGCGACCCCATGGATGGTAACCCACCAGGCTCCTCTGTCCATGGGATTCTCCAGGCAAGAATACTAGAGTGAATAGTAGACTACTGTCATGCTCATAGGTGACTAGTCAATTAAAATGCAATGTGATATGTAGAGAGGGCCTCCTAGTCAGAGAGAACAGAGTGTGTCAAGTCACTGAGGAGAAAGATAAAAGCATGATAGAGGTTATTTTTATATTCTAGATTAACTTTCACACTGTGTTAAGTAAGTATCTTTCTATAAACTTTTGATGCCTACTATCAGAAATACTCATTGGGCATGTTCTCTGTGCCAAGCACTGTTCTGGTGGATTGTGTAGTGACTAAAATACACACACAGAAATCCTCTGCCCTGGTGGAGTTTATTCAAACATATTAATCAATTAGAAATAATTATCAAGCATTTATTATGTACCAGGTACTGTTATGGCTCCTCCGTGCATCTCAGTTGCTCAGTTATGTCCAGTTCTTTGAAACTCCATGGATTGTAGCCCACCCGGCTCCTCTCTCTGTGGGACTTTTCAGGCAAGAATACTGGAGTGGGTTGCCATTTCCTTCTCCAGGGGATCTTCCAGGCCCATTGATCGAACCCATGTCTCCTGCATTGGCAGGCAGATTCCTTACTACTGAGCCACCTGGGAAGTATGTTATGGCCCCTAGGCTTATAAAACTGAATAAGACACATCCCTGCCTTTCTTTCTTTATTGGGCATGTCAGGCAGCTTGCAGGATCTTAGTTCCCAGACCAGGGATCAAACCCTGCCCCAGCGGTGAAAGCACTGAGTCTAGATTGCCAGGGAATTCCTGACACATCCGTGCCTTTAAATAGAGGGTAGGCGAGACAGACAAGTAGCCTTAATGTAGTATATGAGGGATGAAGAATTCTGTAAACCAGAAGGTATAAACTGTTAGCTTATTGCCAGGCTGTTTATTAGCCTAATGTTCTCTCATCTTGGATTGTTTTCTGCTGGCCTGGCAAGTGCAGTGCTGTCCCTCAGCTCAAATACTCTCTTCTCAGAGACATCATCCCCAACCAGCCTACCTAAAGCTTTGTTTGGACTGTACCAATCCTAGTGGAGACATCATGTGTTAGATGCTGCACGGTGTAATCAGAAATCTTCTCTTTAAATTCCACTTGTTGCATATTAGAGCAGTAAGGAGCTTTCATGATCATGGAAGCCATCACATTTAGAGACAAGAAAATTTAGGGATGGAATGCAAAAGCAACATCCCCGTGAGCCTGAGCCAGGTCTGAATCCACAGCCCATTCAGGTGTCTTGACTCCCAGCCTAATGCCCTTTAGCTTCTTGGTCAATGAAGGAATAGTTTTGGCCTTAGTAGACACTGCCCAAGGTGGATGGAGAGTCCTTCTGGAGGTGTAGAGGTAAGCACAATACCGAGTGTTGCTCTAACCCCTCGTGCCTTGTGACATTACAGAGCACTTACTGTGCCACCATGGTGCAGCACTGTGAAGCCCTCAATCGGTCTGTCCAAGTTGTGAACCTAGATCCTGCAGCAGAACATTTCAACTACTCCGTGATGGCTGGTAAGTCCTGAGCAGAGCCTTCGCCTTCCTTCAGGAAAAATAGGAGAGTGGGGAGGCAGTGAGCGCTGGCTGCTGCACACAAAAGCTGAAAATTAGTAGTCTGGTCCCCTGGTTTCATGGTGAACAACATGAAGCTGAATGTCATGTGGTGACATCATCTCTTGTTGATGTGTATGACAGTATCCTTTCTTAGTCTCTGATGTAGGAATGAAAAGTGAGTAGACTCCTCCCTCACCACCCTTCCCTTCTGTTTCTTTCATGTTTGATCCTGTTTGGTAAATCTGTTTGACTGCTGACTGTACTTTACTATAAGTGAGCAACCTTTAAGTATTCTGTTTTGTTTTTTAATCTTTTAATTTATTCAGATGTCTACTGAGCACTTGCTTTATTTTATGCTGGACACCAGGGTCATAGCAGAGAACAAGACAGATACTATCCCTGCCTTTGTGGGCCTTTTAGCAAGGGAAATAAGCAAAATGATAAAATCGGTTGCAGATTGTGATTAGTGCTGCTATAGGCTGATATGAAGAAATAACTAGGGAAGAGTGCTTTAGGTAGCATTGTCAGGGACGACATCTCTGAGGAGGGGCTATTAGGGCCTAGATCTGAGGTGGTAACATGCTCACCAAGCTGGTGAAAGGCTTTCCAAGATGAAGGAGCGTAAAGGTCAATATATAGCTGAGAGATGGGCAAGGGTTTGGTGTGTTCCAGAAAAAGCAAAGGTGTTGATGATCTGGGGCATAAGAAGTGAAGGAAAGAGATGGGTATCAGCTAGTAGGACAAGAAGAGTATGGCTTTTATCCTGTTTTTTCACTCTGTCAGTCTGTTTGGGCTGCTGTAACAAAAGACTCCAGACTGGGTGTCTTCTAAACAACAGAAATGGATTTCTTACAGTTCTGGAGACTGGAAGCCCAAGATTAGAGTGCTGCTAGCATGGTCAGGTTCTGGTGAAGGCCCTCTTCCCACTTGTAGACTGCCGACTTCTCACTGCGTCCTCTTATAATGGAAGTGGGCGAGGGATCTCTTGGGACGACTTCTTTATGATAGCACTGATCCCATTCACCTTCCTGAAGGTGAATTAGTATTAATTCACTTTGGTGATTTAATAACATCACCCTGGGCATTAGGTTTTCAGCATGAGTTTTAGAGGGACACAAATACTCATAAGGGAATTCCCTGGCAGTCCAGTGGGTAGGACTCCGTATTGCCATTGCAAGGGGCATGGATTAGACCCCCTGCAGGCTGCATTCGGCAGAACAAAAAAAAAAAACCTCAATTCATAGCACCTTTCAACTGTGAAATGCTATTAGAGGGTTTCCAGCAGGGGAGAGGACTGACATCTGATTGATGTTTTTAAAAATATCTCTGACTCTCAGATGAAAAATGGACTCTAGAGAGTCAAGAGTAGAAGGGGGACTGCAGTGGTCATCGTGGAGATACAAAGGTGCAGACAGGGATATATTTTGCAAATAGAATTAGCAGATCAGTTCAGTTCAGTCGCTCAGTCGTGTCCGACTCTTTGCGATCCCATGAACCGCAGCATGCCAGGCCTCCCTGTCCATCACCAACTCCCGGAGTCCACCCAAACCCATGTCCATCAAGTCGGTGATGCCATTCAGCCATCTCATCCTCTGTCGTCCCCTTCTCCTCCTGCCCCCAGTCCTTCCCAGCATCAGGGTCTAATTCTATTAGCAAATAGAATTTATCAAATTAAATTAACAACAATCTATTTTGTGGGAGATTGAACTAAAAAGGTTGGAGGAAAGGGAGGGATCAAGAGTCACTGTTAGGTTTCTGACCTGAGCTGTCAAGTGCACGATCCTGTTTACTGTAGAGGAAGACAAGTCAGTGTAGGATCGTCTTATATATATATATATTTAAAGATGTTTATTTTGGTTGTGTTGGATCTTTGTTGCTTTGTGAGCGTTTTCTCTAGTTGCGGCAAGTGGGGGCTACTCTTCGTTGTGGTGCTCGGGCTTCTCTTTGTGGTGGTTTCTTTGTTGTGGAGCACAGGCTTTGGCCGTCTGGATTCAGTAGTTGCTCCATGTGGGACCTTCCTGGAGCAGGGACTGAATTCCTGTCCCCTACATTGGCAGGTGGATTCTTAGCTATTGCTCCACCAGGGAAACCCTGGGCCATCAAATTAAGAAATGGAATTGGTTTTCTTGGTTTGATTTTGTTTTACTTGTTTATCAGTTCAATTCAGTTCTGTCGCTCAGTCGTGTTTGACTCTTTGCAACCTCATGGACTGCAGCACTCCAGGCTTCCCTGTCTTATCACCAACTCCTGGAGCTTGCTCAAACTCATGTCCATTGAGTTAGTGATGCCATCCAACCATCTTTATCCTGTCATCCCCTTTTCCTCCTGCCTTCAATCTTTCCCAGCATCAGGGTCTTTTCCAGTGAGTCAGTTCTTCCCATCAGGTGGCCAAACTATTGGAGTTTCTGCTTCAACATCAGTCCTTCCAATGATATTCAGGACTGATTTTCTTTAGGATTGACTGGTTTGATCTCCTTGCAGCCCAAGGGACTCTCTCAAGAATCTTCTCCAACACCACAGTTCAAAAGCATAAATTGTTCCGCGCTTAACTTACTTTATGGTCCAGCTCTCACATCCATACATGACTACTGCAAAAACCATAGCTCTGACTAGACGGACCTTTGTTGGCAAAGTGATAATGTCTCTGCTTTTTAATATACTGTCTAGGTTGGTCATAGGTTTTCTTCCAAGGAGCAAGTGTTTTTTTAATTTCATGGCTACAGTCACCATCTGCAGTGATTCTGGAGCCCAAAAAGATAAAGTCTGTTACTGTTTCCATTGTTTCCCCATCTATATGCCATGAAGTGATGGGACCAGATGCCATAATCTTAGTTTTCTGAATGTTGAGCTTTAAGCCAACTTTTTCATTCTCCTCTTTCACTTTCATTAAGAGGCTCTTCAGTTCCTCTTTGCTTTCTGCCATAAGGATGGTGTCATCTGCATATCTGAGGTTATTGATATTTCTCCTGGCAATCTTGATTCCAGCTTGTGCTTTATCCAGCCCAGCATTTTGCATGATGTACTCTGCATATAAGTTAAATAAGCAGGGTGACAATATACAGTCTCGATGTACTTCTTTCCCAATTTGGAACCAGTCCCTTGTTCCAGGTTTGGTTCTAACTGTTGCTTCTTGACCTGTATACAGATTTCTCAGGAGGCAAGTAAGGTGGTCTGGTGTTCCCATATCTGTAAGAATTTTCCACAGTTTGTTGTGATTCACGCAGTCAAAGCCTTTAGCATAGTCAATAAAGCAAAAGTAGATGTTTTTCTGGAACTCTTCTTGCTTTTTTGATGATCCAGTGGATGTTGGCAATTTGACCTCTGGTTCCTCTGCCTTTTCTAAATCCAGCTTGAACATCTGGAAGTTCATGGTTCACATACTGTTGAAGCCTGGCTTGGAGAATTTTGAGCATTACTTTACTAGCGTGTGAGATGAGTGCAATTGTGCGGTAGTTTGAGCATTCTTTGGCATGACCTTTCTTTGGGATTAGAATGAAAGCTTACCTTTTCCAGTCCTGTGGCCATTGCTGAGTTTTCCAAATTTGTGGGCATATTGAGTGCAGCACTTTCACAGCATCATCTTTTAGGAATTCTTTTAGCTGAAATTCCATCACTCCACTAGCTTTGTTTGTAGTGATGCTTCTTAAGGCCCACTTGACTTCGCCCTCCAGGATATCTGGCTCTAGGTGAGTGATCACACCATCGTGGTTATCTGGGTCATTAAGATCTTTTTTGTATAGTTCTTCTGTGTATTCTTGCCATCTTTTCTTAATATCTTCTGTTTCTGTTAGGTCCATACCATTTCTGTCCTTTATTGTGCCCATCTTTGCATAAAGTGTTTCCTTGGTGTCTCTAATTTTCTCGCGATCTCTAGTCTTTCTCATTCTGTTGTTTTCCTCTATTTCTTTGCATTGATCGCTGGGGAAGCCTTTCTTATTTCTCCTTGCTATTCTTTGGAACTCTGCATTCAAATGGGAATATCTTTCCTTTTCTTTGTTGTCTTTTGCTTCTCTTCTTTTCTCAACTGTTTGTAAGGCATCCTCAGACAACCATCTTGCCTTTTTACATTTCTTTTTCTTGGGGATGGTCTTGATCACTGCCTCCTATATAGTGTCACGAACCTCTGTCCATAAGTTTAGGAATAGGTAGTATATATTCACATTGTTCAAACTACAAAAGGTACAAGGAGTAAGTATGCAGGAAAATGTCTTCTTCCTAGCTCTGGGTCCTGGAAGGTGGCTTCCCTTCCTCAAGGCAGCCAGTGTTGCTCATTTCTGGGGTATCTTTCCATAGTCTATGCATGTAAAATAAAATGTATATATATGTGTATATGTAGTAGATTTTTGTCTTTTTTTTAACACAAATGATGGCATTCTAACAGAGTTTTGTACTTTTCACTTAACAGTATAGCTGGGAGATTATATCACATCAGTACTTAAAGAACTTCTTTTTGTGGCTGCACAGGAATCCATTGTCTGGCTATGCAAAAATGTATTTAATTTGTTTCCATGGACACTACTACAGTGAATAGCCATGGACAGAAATCATTTCATACATGTGAGTTGTTGTATAATTGTTAATTATCACCAGTGGGGATGATGCTCTTGTGTTCTGCACCTGTCTATCATTTTCAGACATCCGGGAACTGATTGAGGTGGATGACGTGATGGAGGACAATACTCTGCAGTTCGGTCCCAATGGAGGATTGGTATTTTGCATGGAGTACTTTGCCAATAATTTTGACTGGCTGGAGAACTGTCTTGGCCATGTAGAGGATGACTACATCCTTTTTGATTGTCCAGGTAAGTCAGCAATTTGAATGTGTCATTTTCCTTGAGATCATACTCTTTCAGTCCTCAGTGGAGACAGTGGAGTTAGCATTTGTAGCTCTAAACCTTGCTGCGGTAAGGTACCATTTGCTCATTCATCGTCTCTTATTCATTCACTGAGTTTGCTGAGTGCTTATTTTGTTCACTGGAATTACTTAAAGAGCAAAGTAGTCATGGTCTCAAGAGGGAATGCTAGGCAGTATAAATCAGAAATCACCCAAATGATTATTTTATATTTATGACAGGCTCCTCACAGGAGTAGCACCGACCATCATGCAGCAGGGAGGTGGGAGGTTTCTGAGCAAGTGGCATGTGAGCCAGGCCATAGGGTGAGGCGAGGGAGACTGTGCTCCAGGCAGAAAGCATGGGCTGAAGACCTTGAGGCAGAAAGAAGCCACCTGAGGTGAGACTGGTAGGGGAAAAATGATCACACTGACTTTTCAAGCCAAATCATGAATTTTAGACTTGAGCCTAACCTAGTTTTGATCATTTGTGACTCTCATATTTCCCCCTTTTTTTTTCTTTAGTTTATTTTTAATTGGGGAATTGCTTTACAATATTGTATTGGTTTCCCATTTGTTTTTAATTGAACATACACACACCCACAAAAAAGTGCAGATGTCATAAGTGTATAACTTGATGAATATTCCCAAACCTAACACACCTTCATAGTACTTGCTTTTATTAGCTAAAACATAAGTGTGAAGAACCTCACTTTCTACATAAAACTGAATAGTTTCCTTGGGATTCTCTTGGTATTGTGATTGCTTTAAGAGCCTGTAAAACCCCTTAAAAGTTGAACAAATTACCACCAGAGGTTGACTTCCTTTTTTTTTACTCAGCTGTCTTATGGCAAAATATTTTTCTGTAATTCTGTAATTTGATAATTTGTCCTGATTGTAACAGTCTCATAATGTTCTCTGTGTAGGTCAGATCGAGTTGTACACTCACCTGCCTGTGATGAAACAGCTGGTCCAGCAGCTGGAACAGTGGGAGTTTCGAGTCTGTGGAGTTTTTCTTGTTGATTCTCAGTTCATGGTGGAGTCGTTCAAGGTTTGAGAATATATCTGTTGTCAATTCTTTAGTCATGGATACAAGCAGATGGCAACTTCCTTTAATTGTTTTTTGATTCTGGATATTTCCCAAACTATACTCCAGAGTTATTTAATATGTCTTATTATTAAATTATTATAATATTTTTTGGGGGGGGGCCATGCTTTGTTGCATGCAGGATCTTAGTTCCCTGACTGGGGATTGAACTGTTCTTCCTGGAGTGGAAGCACTGAGTCTGAACCACTGGACCACCAAGGAAGTTGCTATAATAATGTATTTCTTGAATTTATATGATAAATTGTACTGTACAGATTTGGGAGTACTACATATGAAGAAAAATTAGGCAGATGTGTGCATATACGTCTGTTTTCTGATAATGGTTTGTCTAGTTCATGAACTGTCTAGAACAAACTTTATTTCTCATTAGTAGCCCCTAAGGAATATCTGATGGGAATGATTAAAGATGTCATCTAAATTTGTGATCACTGTTATTTATGTCTACATTTTCCCATCTCATCCTCACCCTGGGAAACCAGGAGTCAACCATCTGATTAGTGAACTGTTCTTTCTTTAGAATTAGCCCTTCTTTTACTTAGGCCAGTTTTACTCAGAGAGGAGCAGGAACCTCTCTTCTGTGCAGAGACCAGGGAACTTTGTTCACACAAAGTTAATTCATCTTCCCTTTTCTGTTTCCTCCTTCAGTTTATTTCTGGCATTTTGGCAGCCCTGAGTGCTATGATCTCTCTAGAAATTCCTCAAGTTAACATCATGACGAAAATGGATCTACTAAGTAAGAAAGCTAAAAAGGAAATTGAGAAGTGAGTTCATTTCCATTATCATCACATCTCCATTGCTGAGATGAACCCTCTAAGCTTCATTTAGATGTGAAATTATAAAACTAGTTTCCTGATTTAGTCTTACTTTTATTTGTCTTCTTTCTCACTTTTAAAGGTTTCTAGATCCAGACATGTATTCTTTATTAGATGACTCTACAAGCAACTTAAGAAGCAAAAAATTCAAAAAATTGACTAACGCTATATGTGGACTGGTAAGCTTTTGAAGTTGTTGAGTTCTGTTTTTAATGGCCTTGTCAGGTGTTTATTAGCATCCATTCAGTGGCCACCATTTTGGAAAGCACAGTCCAGTCCTATTTCCTTGCAAAGTGGGGAGGGTGGGAGTCTGGACTGGCTGGTCAGCAGTTGAATTTAGAAGCAATCATTGGCAATGGCCAATAAATTAACTGACATACCTATTATTCCAGCTGTTTTGGGAGTTTGGAACTGTCTTTGCCCTTATGAAATTTCCAGTGGTTTTTGAATTCAGGTAAATGGCTATGAAACAATGTCTAGTTAAGTGCTGTAGTTGGTCAGAGGTCAGAAAAATCAGTATTGATTTGCTGTTGTTTTGTCTCTGTCCCTCCTCCCCACAGCACACACACAACTAGTTTTAATCAGAAGTTGTAAATGGTTATAAAACTCAAATATAAAAAAAAACTCAAATATAATTTGAAAATAAAGTATTTTATACCTCAGAATGACCTTTTCTGAAATCCTCAACTTGTAGATTGACGACTACAGCATGGTTCGATTTTTGCCTTATGATCAGTCAGATGAGGAAAGCATGAACATTGTATTACAGCATATTGATTTTGCCATTCAGTATGGAGAAGATTTGGAATTTAAAGAACCAAAGGTAATTTCTGGTTTGGGGTGTTACTACCTATTTGTTAAAGTGTTTATAAGCACTCTGGCCTCCTGCATAATCCCAGCAACTCTAAATTTTGTCTTCATGGTGGCAGTGAGCTAGGCTGTTCCAGGTAATCTTTGAAACTGACACCTGTGCTAAACAAGCAATACCAGTTTTACTCTGCCTTTCGTTGAGTTAGTACATATTACTGAGTTAAATGCTTTGTACTCAGAGCTTGGGCATATGTGCAAATAGGAGGTGAAATTCAAGTGGCCTTGGGCTGCCCTCACAAGTGTCAGTGGGGCCCTCTCCCAGCACATTAGCTGAGAATTGACGTGAATGTAAACTCAAGTAAGAGTTTACTTTTAATGGGACATAAACTTTTCGCTGTGCTGTGGTTAATCGCTCAGTCGGGTCCAACTGTCTGCGACCCTGTGGACTGTAGCACACCAGGCTCCTCTGTCCATGGGAGTCTCCAGGCAAGAATGCTAGAGTGGGTTGCCATGCCCTCCTCCAAGGAATCTTCCCATCCCAGGGATTGAACCTAGGTCTCCCACATTCCAGGAGGATTCTTTACCATCTGAGCCACCAGGGAATCCCCATAGGCCTTTTAATTTATCACATATCTGGAAACATTCTATCCATCATTCCTTTTGTTGTTATTGATTACTGTGAACAATACCTGGAGCTGGTGCTGGGCCTTAGCTCTTTATAGAACATTGCCTAAAAATATAAGCACATATTTGGTCTAACTGAGGGGAAATTAATGTATTTCCTTCTTTTTTTTTTTAACTTTATTTATTTGGCTGTGCTGCATGCAGGATCATTTTTAGCTGCGGCATGTGAACTCTTAGTTGCAGCATGTGGTATCTGGTTCCTTGACTAAGGATCGAACCTGGGGCCCCTGCATTTGGAGTGTGGATTCTTAGCCACTGGACCATCACAGAAGTTCTGAAATAAATGTATTTTCTATCTTGTGTTTCCTTGGTGTCAGGAACATGAAGATGAGTCTTCTTCAATGTTTGATGAATATTTTCAAGAACACCAGAATGAATGAAGAGTTTATTAAAAAGTAATTATGTGTGTGAGGAGCTTGTGGCTGAACTGGCAGAACCTTCTTCTCTTCAAAAGGTGGAATGCTAAAGAAAGCTACTTATTTAATGAAAAAAATAATACTTGACTCTTTATCAGCAATCATCAACATGCCTGAATCAAGTTCTTAGGTATTCTGAAAGTGTTTCTGTTTAAAGTGGCATCATTTAGTATTATTTTAACAACATCAATTTAGATTTTAAAAGTCGAAGTTGAATGTACATAGATTTATATATATAATATAAATTAGGACCTGGGGTACAGTTAAGACCAGTCTACTTTTAGTTTCACTGTTGATCGTTGTTATTTTGAAGTTTTTTTGGAGGGATAGGAATTATTGTAACAAAATATACATTATGTGTCCAGAGGAAAAATATCTGGAAGGATAGAGATAAGACCATTGCTTGTCAGTAGCTTCTAGTTTTCCTACACTGAAAATGTATTATTTGTGTAATTAAAAAATGAAAAAAGTAACTGTCTTAAAGTATATATGTATAGAAATAAACAAAAATAGCACTAACTTTTCATCACACTCTTATTTTCCAATCAGATTTGAAATACTCAACTAAGGCAAATTTTTGAATGAGTTAATTTCCCCAAGTGTCAAAATGCAGGCAAAATGTAGGCAGTGACTTTGTTTTTTAAAATCTGGTTTATAGTCTCTGAGCACTTTAAAAATGTAAACTTTCATTTAATAACAAATGCACACAAAAATGCAAAAGACGTAATTTTTTCTTTTTACCTTTTTGCTATATTGAGTTGTTTATTTTCAGTATTTCTAAGTTCATTTGTGATAGGCACTGGGGAATGGCTGATTAGAAGTCAACAGATACTTCTCCAGCAACCGCTGATAACCCAGACCCTGCTAACGGAAAGCAGAATCTCTTTCATTTAATCCTCAGTGCAGGTCCAGGTTCCATTGGTGTTGGATCTTCCTGCTGATTCAGATCAAGTCCTTGTAGAAAACCTGCAACTCAGGTTAAATTTTTAATCATTCTTGGGCCTAGATAGCAGAAGTATACCTACAGTATCAAATTTGATCCATTTTCGTTAAAGATGTAAAGTGTGAGGAGCCATAGCTATCAGGGGTAACTGATAGCAATGTGCCTGGGGACCCAGGGGTCAAGAGTTGGGTATTTGCACCATGATCTGCTGGTGTGAGCTAATTCTCACAGGGGCACTTAGGAGAACATGAGTAGTAGACAACATGAGGACATACTGGGCTTCTTAGGGACATTTTCTGTGGCCCAGTTCAGTTCAGTTCAGTCGCTCAGTCATGTCTGACTCTTTGCAACCCCATGGACTGCAGCATGCCAGGCCTCCTGGAGTTTACTCAAACTCATCCCCTGAGTCCTTGATGCCATCCAACCATCTCATCCTCTGTCATCCCCTGCTCCTCCTGCCTTCAGTCTTCTCACCATCAGGGTCTTTTCCAGTGAGTCAGCTCTTCAAATCAGGTGGCCAAAGGACTGGAGTTTCAGCTTCAACATCAGTCCTTCCAATGAACACTCAGAACTGATCTCCTTTAGGATGGACTGGTTGGATCTCCTTGCAGTCCAAGGGACTCTCAAGAGTCTTCTCCAACACCACAGTTCAAAAGCATCAATTCTTCTAGTGCAACTCTCACATCCATACATGACCACTGGAAAAACTATAGCCTTGACTAGATGGACCTTTGTTGGCAAAGTAATGTCTCTGCTTTTAAATATGCTGTCTAGGTTGGTCATAACTTTCCTTCCAAGGAGCAAGCGTCTTTTAATTTCATGGCTGCAGTCACCATCTGCAGTGATTTTGGGACCCCCAAAAATAAAGTCTGTCACTCTCCACTGTTTCCCCATCTATTTGCTGTGAAGTAATGCGACCAGGTGCCATGACCTTAGTTTTCTGAATGTTGAGCTTTAAGCCAACTTTTTCACTCCTCTTTCATTTCCAGTAAAGGTTAAGAATTCCTTAGCTTTTAGTATGTTCCAGGCATGAAAGTTCTAAGCACATTTCATGCAATTCATTTCATCCTCACAAAACTGAGGTAGTCACTGTTATCTCCATTTTCAGATGAGGAAACCGAGGTAGGGAGGTTAACTTGCCCAAAGTGACACAGCTAATTAATGTTGGAGCTGGATTCAAACCCAGAGTCTGTTTTCTCAACCATTACACAAAGAATCGCAGTATGTAATCACATAAGAATAATATACAAATACACAAATCCCTTGTGATCGGTTTTTCCTTTTTAAAATCAGTGGATTGAGTTCATTCTTTCACTCAACACATATTATTGATGCTTACCCCATCCTGTTACAGGCATAGGGGTATAAGCAGTGAGCAAAACAGTGAACAAAGCGGCGAACAGTAAACAAAGCAGTGAACAAAACAGACAATCCTTGCATTTTTGACGTTCATACGAACGGAGGGAGACAAAACCCAAAGTAAAACATAAAAGAATCATAAGAACTGAGGGAAAGGGGAATGAAGTGGGACTGAATTTAGGATGACCCAGGGAATGCTACACTGAAAAGGTGATCTTTGAGAAAAAGCAAAAGAGGTGATTTATCTAGGATTCTGTAACCCCGAAATCAACCGCGTTCTCGCCCACACTTCACGCAGGCGCGATACTCAGAGCCCCTGCCTAGGCCTCGAGCGCCCCCTGGTGCCCCGTCGGATCCGCGCAGCTGCAGCGGCAAGCCGCGGCCTACAAGGCCGGAAGCGCGGCGTCCTGCCCTCGTCCTCCCCTTCCGGCTCACTTCCGCCTACCCCGCCCGGGCTGCCAGACCGGAACCGCCGCGCTCTAACCAGGTTCTCTTTGGGGTTGAGACCCGGGCGCCTCCAAGATGCCGGTAAAAGGGCCCACCTGGGGGTGTCGGGCGACGGCGGGGATTTGAGAGAGTCGCGAGAAGTCTTGCGTGCGCTGAGAAAAGCGGGCCGAGGAGGGCGGAGAGAAAGCAGGGGCCCGAGAAGGGGAAAGGCAAGAGGAGAGGGGCCGGCCTCTGTGGGGTTAGGGCGGCCCGGTGGTGTCGGCCGGCCGTGGAGAACCGGGCATGGCAGAGTGGGCCAGAGACCCGGGGCGTGCTGAGGAGACCGCCTCAAGTCTTCTGCCCTCTCCTCTCCAAGCTTGATCCTTTTTATCGCTTTTTGTGCCTCTCCCCGTCCCCCCGATTCCAGCGGGGTTCCCGAAACCTCACTAGAGCTGCGAAGGAAAGGGCTGCCCTTTTAATTTCTCATATCTCAGCTAGGGCCCGGCTTCTTTTTTCTTATTTCCCCTGTGGGCCCACTTCCTCCTTCGCCTCTGGAGGCGGGTCCCTTATGCTGCCTGTCGCCTGCCTGACCCTACTTCCCGGACTCCTCCTCCCCTGTCGGCGCGGCAGTGGCTGCCACCCCTGAGCCGCTGGGTTTAGGGCTCTCAGAGCAGGGGTAAGGTCCGCGCCTAGTTTCCAGTTGTTTCTGTTTTCACGCGCATCAGTGTAGGAGTTAAAATTGATGATGGTTTGGTTGTTCTTAATTTCTGACAGCCATAGGGGTAGGTTTATCACCGTCATGGTCTCCATTTTGCAGATGAGGAAAAAGCATGTTCAGTAACATGTGATGTTTCGCATCTGCTGCGTGCCAAAGCACTATTATAGCAGTGAATAAGGCCAACAAATCCTTATTCTTGAAGAGTTTACCTTCTGATGAGGAGACATAATAAATCTGTAAATGTAAATAAAATAAGGGGGATTGTTTCAGATAGTGACAGATGCCATGAAGGTAATAAGTGGGTAACAAGACAATATAGCTAGTGCAGGGGAGGGTAGGGGCTGCGTTAGATGAAGCATATCTGTAATAAAAAGGAGCAAACCATAGTTATATATTTCGTGAATCCCATAGCTACCATTTGACTCCTGATGCATGTCAGGCCAGCTCTGAGTTACACAGTTTGTATAAGTTATTCCCTAATTAATCCTCGGAGTGATTATGAAGTAGATATGTTAGTGGTTTTTCATTTTGCAGAGGAGAAAGTTGAGGCTCAGAGAAGTTAAGTAACTTGCCCAAAGTTGCACACTAGTGTGTGTGTGTTGTGTGTTTGTATTGGGGTGTAGTAGATTAACAGTGTTGTGATAGTTTAAGGTGAAGAGCAAAGGGACTCAGCCATACATATACATGTATCTATTCTTCCCCACACTCCCCTCCCACCCAGGCTGCCGCATAACAATGGGCAGAGTTCCATGTGCTATACAGTAGGTCCTTGTTGGTTATCTGGAAGTCACTCAGTCGAGTCCGACTCTTTGGTATCCCATGGGTCCTACTAGGCTCCTCTGTCCTATGCAAGAATCCTGGGCTCCTCCTCTAGGCAAGAATACTGGAGTGGGTTGCCATTTTCTCCTGCAGGGGATCTTCCCGACCCAGGGATTGAACCCAGGTCTCCTACATTGCAGGCAGATTCTTTACCATTTGAGTCACCAGGGAAGCCCTTAAATACATAAGCACACTAGTAAATCTTGATAAAGCCAGATATTAAGCCAGAACCCTGAAGCCTTGTATTCATCACTCCAGGTGCACAAAGAGCACCGTTGACTTCCCCTGTGATCACTTACTTACTATCTGTCTCCTCTATTCACCTGACAGAGCCAGGGCTGGTCTTGCATGCCAGTGTATCCACATGCCTTGCACACAGAAGGTACTTGGTAATGAATGAATGAATAAATGACTGGGGCCCATGTTGTCTTAGAAAAAGCCAGACATCTTGTAAAATGCCGAACTGGAAATTGGCCTATAAATTGTTCTTATAAATGTGGCATTTTTCTCCCTCCTCTCACTCACATCCACACACTGAAAACAAGTATGTATATTTTTATTTTACAAATGTGGAAATAGGCTAAGAGAAGAAAAGCAATGTCTTGGTCAAAAGGCATAAAGCCAGGAAGTGGCAGAGCTGAAGAGCCAGTGCTTGAATTGTGGTTTTAACAACAGCTGGGTTGTGGGGTACCTCTGATTTATATAGTGTTTGCCTGTTTCTATAGTGTAAATACCCCAGCAGTTACCAATGTGTTGTCACCAAATGTGAGATTGGATGAGAAGCACAATAACACCTTATCATATAGTGTTTCCACCATAGGTGCAAAAGACATAATTAACCTTAAGATCACAGACATTCGTAAAATAACTTTAAAATAAGAAATAATGAAAGTGTCAAATATTTATTACCTTTGTTTTTAATATAATTTATTTAATTAAAAATTTATATAATTTCATTTTTAATAATGGCTGTGTTCAACAACCAGCTTGCCTCAAATTTTCTCAGAATTCCTCAAAATTTGATAGTTTTCATGAGCCAGTTTATCTTGGATGAGTTATTTTTTTTTCCTTTAGGGAAATGTACTTGTTTGCCCCAGTGACATTTGCTCTCTTTCTGCTTCTGTGTTCTTACCTGGCTTGTCCCTACAGGCTTACCACTCTTCCCTCATGGACCCTGACACCAAACTCATTGGAAACATGGCACTGTTGCCTATCAGAAGTCAGTTCAAAGGACCTGCCCCTAGAGAGAGTAAGTCAAAACTTTCCATTATTTTCACATTTTGGTATGAAACCCTCTGATGTTAGCACATCAGGAAAATACTTTCTTAGATTGCTCTTGTATTTTCTATTTGCTTGACGGATATTGTGCTTTCCACCTTCTCAGATCTTGGATAGATGTTGCATTTAGTAGAAAACTGTATTATTGTTTGCCAGTTTCTCTGGGATATTTTGTTGAGAGGGAAGAGGAAATGTGCTTAATTCTCAACACTCTTCCTATCATCACTGTCAGTTCTTCCTAATCTAATGCTGCTGCTTCTATAGAACACCATGTCCCCATCCTTTCTGTGTCATCAAGCTGGAAAACACAGCGTGTTTAAACCTCTTTCTTTATCTAAATCTACTTCCTTTGTCCATTCTTCAGGATCCTAGTTTTTACCAATACCTCAGTCTTAAGTGTCCTGTATAACATTATTCATTTCTTCTTTTGCTTTTCTGAATTTTGTATCTTTTGCTTTCTTTCTTGGCATTCCCTTTTTTTTTTCCCCTCTGTTCAGAACGCCTCATTCTTTTCAAATACTATCTGAGACTCTTCTAACGACATTCTGAGATGTTCTGCCAACAGTGCAATTTGTGTTATATTAGACATGGTTTCCCTGTACACAGGAAGGGTCTGCACTGAGTTCCATTTGTGGTTTCCAAGACCATAGTTTAGATTACTAATTTTGTACTGACCCTGTCTCCATTCTTCTGGCCAGTTTATTTGACTTGACTTCCTCTTAATTTAGTTTTGTTTTCAATACCAGTTTAAAGCTCAGTAAACTTAATAAATTTGGTGAGTCACCACACTCTTGTTCTGAAATGGAAAAAAAAAAAAGCCACCAAAAACAGGAAAAGTAATGTAAAAGAATTACATTATTCTTTTGCAGAGGAAGAATAAGAATCAGTGTTTGATTGCTTCCCAGATTGTGACAAAATACCATATAGTATATCAGAAGACATAAATGACCAAGGATGAAGTAAATTTAATTACCACCTTTGCAATTCTTGGGCCCTTGAGAGAGAATTGGACTGCAGGAAACTGGAGCTTCCTGCTTTCTATAGTTAAGAGTGACCTGTAACTCTTCCCTAGGGGGCTGGAATAGGACTGAATTGGAATTATGGAGAAATCTAAGCCTGTGCTATGGACTAATTAACTGTTAGCATTAATCTAGTTATTTACATTCAACAGATATCTTTTGAATGCCTTATATATGCCAAATGCTCTTCTATGTTCTGAATCCTATCAGCTAGCCTGAATCCTATCAACTAGCCTCTTTCCCTTCCTCTGCAACATGACACTTACTAAAGCTAGCTGGCTTTTGTAAGCACTGTGGTATCATAGAAGGAAGTTTCTTTTTTGCAAACAAGAGAATAGATCACAGGTAACATAAGTCTAGAGTTAGAATTCTATTGGGGAATAGAGTTAGAATTCTCTGGTGGTCCAGTGGTTTAAGACTGCACGCTTCCACTACAGGGGGTGTGGGTTCGACCCTTGGATGGGGAACTAAGATCCTACATGTCCAAAAAAAATTATTTTTTAAAGGAGGGGAAAAAAAAGAATTCTGTTAAAATTCTCCAGCAGGGAAATGGGCAAAGATAAATACAACTGGATTAGAGGATGAAAGTTTCTGTGTTTCTGCTGTGTGAGAGGGATAGCAGTCAGGGTTGCGAAATAAAAATAACCGTTTCTGCATTGCTAAAACCAGCTGCCGGATATCAAGACCCTGGGATTGTGACCTTTTTAAAATAAAACAAGGAACACCCAAAAAAAGCCAAAGAAATTTTGTAATGAGATCTGTCTTTTTTACAACAGTATTTCTGGTTTTTCTCAGTCTCTAGCCACCTTGAACAGATTGTACATATTTGAAATCAGAGATTTTATAAAAAGAAAGATGTATGTGTGAATCCCAGTACATTCCTAAATGAACAGCTGAGAGTTTTTTCCCCTAAAGCTATACTATGTAAGTTCAAATAGAATTGTATGGAAGTCTTTGTATTGGGTTGGCCAATAAGTTCATTGGGGTTTTCTGTAACATCGTTTGGAAAAACCCGAATGAACTTTTTGGCCATCCAAATATTTTTAAGAAATCAACTTATTAAATTTAGTCTGTGTCTCAGTCTGTTTTTGTAAATGCATTGAGAAATGTCTGGAGTGATGTTCACTGAAGGCTGAGAGTAGTTATTTCTGGGTAGTGGGATTAGGGTCGCAGTTCTTTTTTTTTCCTGTATTGATTCATTTGTTTCTCTAATGAGCGTGTAAAATTTTTATAAAGACAATAAAGCTGTCTGAATAAACCATGTGCTTATTTTTCTATAAATTTTTTTATAAAAACTTTGTTTCAGTAGCCTGATTCTGTGTTATTCAGTTCCAAAGCCCTTGACTGTTGAGCTTTGAATTTTTTTTTTCTTTATAGCTTTTTAAATGTTATGTTTTACATTTGGCTAACATCCTCTGCCTTTCTCTCATCCTGCCCTGCTTAGCAAAAGATACAGATATTGTGGATGAAGCTATCTATTACTTTAAGGCCAATGTCTTCTTCAAAAACTATGAAATTAAGGTAAAGTACAAAACTTTTGCTCTTCAGTTTTCTGATGGGGATAGTATCTACTTGGCTAAGAGTTAATATGAGGAATAAGTAAAATGAAATGAGATTGTGTGATTTTAAAAATCCAGGACAGTGCCTAATTCTTTATTAATCTTAGTTCACCATGGTTTTGCAGACTACTGTCTGAGGGCCAAATCTGGCCTGCCACATCTTTTTGTAAATAATTTTACTGGAACATAGCCATTGCCTTTGTTTACACATCACCTGTGGGTGCTTTCATGCCACAACAGCTGAGTTGAGTAGTTGTGACAGACTGTGGCTCACAAAGCTTAAAATATTGTTTGGTTCTATACTGAGGAGATTTACCCTTGTCTAGACACTTCTTTTTATTTATTTACTCAGCAGTATTAAGCGCCTACTTTGTATGAGTCCACAACCAAAAAATTTTGCATGCTGTTTTTTATATACTTCTGTGTCCTGGAGCCTTACTTCAACCTCCTAATTCTTGATCTCAGGAGGAAGGGAGAAGTGGGAGTGGGTAGAAACGGAGAGGGAGAAATGGAAAGAAGTTCTCTGAGATGCTGATATGAGCAAGTTACAAGGAATGTCAATAAATCTTCTTGATTGTGGAATTTCAGTTCAGTTCAGTCGCTCGGTCGTGTCCGACTCTTTGTGACCCCATGGACTGCAGCATGCTAGGCCTCCCCCTCCATCACCAAGTCCCAGAGTTTACCCAGACCCTTGTCTGTTGAGTCGGTGATGCTGACTCAACCATCTCATCCTCTGTTGTCACTTTTTCCTCCTGCCTTCAATCTTTCCCAGCATCAGAGTCTTTTCAAATGAGTCAGCTCTTTGCATAAGATGGCCAAAGGATTGGAGTTTCAGCTTCAACATCAGTCCTTCCAATGAACACCCAGGACTGATCTCCTTTAGGATGGGCTGGGTGGATCTCCTTGCAGTCCAAGGGACTCTCAAGAGTCTTCTCCAACACAACAGTTCAAAAGCATCAATTCTTCAGTGCTCAGCTTTCTTTATAGTCCAACTCACACATCCATACATGAGTACTGGAAAAATCATAGCCTTGACTAGGCGGACCTTTGTTGGTAAAGTAATGTCTCTGCATTTTAATATGCTGTCTAGGTTAGTCATAACTTTCCTTTCAAGGAGTAAGCGTTTTTTAATTTCATAACTTCAGTCACCATCTGCAGTGATTTTGGAGCCCAAGAAAATAAAGTCTGTCACTATTTCTACTGTTTCCCCATCTATTTGTCATGAAGTAGTGGGACCAGATGCCATGATCTTAGTTTTCTGAATGTTGAGCTTTAAGCCAACTTTTTCACTCTGCTCTTTCACTTAAATCAAGAGGCTCTTTAGTTCTTCTTCACTTTCTGCCATAAGGGTGGTGTCATCTGCATATCTGAGGTTATTGATATTTCTCCTGGCAGTCTTGATTCCAGCTTGTGTTTCATCCAGCCCAGTGTTTCTCATGATATACTCTGCATATAAGTTAAATAAGTAGGGTGACAATATACAGCCTTGACGTACTCCTTTTCCTGTTTGGAACCAGTCTGTTGTTCCATGTCCAGTTCTAACTGTTGCTTCCTGACCTGTATACAGATTTCTCAAGAGGCAGGTCAGGTGGTCTATGGATTCTCACCTCTTTCAGAATTTTCCAGTTTGTTGTGATCCACACAGTCAAAGGCTTTGGCATAGTCAATAAAGCAAAAATAGATGTTTTTCTGGAACACTCTTGCTTTTTTGATGATCCAGCAGACATTGGCAATTTGATCTCTGGTTCCTTTGCCTTTTCTAAAACCAGCTTGAACATCTGGAAGTTCACGGTTCACGTATTGCTGAAGCCTGGCTTGGAGAATTTTGAGCATTACTTTACTAGCGTGTGAGATGAGTGCAATTGTGCGGTAGTTTGAGCATTCTTTGGCATTGCCTTTCTTCGGGATTGGAATGAAAATTGACCTTTTCCAGACCTGTGGCCACTGCTAAGTTTTCCAAATTTGCTGGCATATTGAGTGCAGCACTTTCACAGTGTCATCTTTCAGGAAGTGAAATAGCTCAGCTGGAATTCTGTCACCTCCACTAGCTTTGTTCATAGTGATGCCTCCTAAGGCCAACTTGACTTCACATTCCAGGATGTCTGGTTCTAGGTCAGTGATCACACCCTCGTGATTATCTGGGTCATGAAAATCTTTTTTGTACAATTCTTCCGTGTATTCTTGCCACCTCTTCTTAATACCTTCTGCTTCCGTTAGGGCCATACCATTTCTGTCCTTTATTGAGCCCATCTTTGCATGAAATATTCCCCTGGTATCTCTAATTTTTCTTGAAGAGATCTCTAGTCTTTCTCATTCTGTTGTTTTCCTCTATTTCTTTGCCTTCATCGCTGAGGAAGGCTTTCTTATCTCTCCTTCTTATTCTTTGGAACTCTGCATTCAGATGGGCATGTCTTTCCTCTTCTTTACTTTTTGCTTCTTTCAGCTCCTTGCCAAACTGTAATCTCTTGGAATCCAACAAGATGTGAAATCATACTTGTAGACTCTTGGACAATAAACTGTGATCTAAACATTCTGTGATGTTATGGACATTTCTAATCTAATGCATAGTCTTAAGTGTGGTGTTTGTAATTAAAATTCCACCACATTTCATTCTCTCTCGAATATTATAGACTCTTAAAAATAGGGGAAAATGTAGTTTGTTTCTTTAAAATTATAAATCTGTGTAAAATTTGACCTGAAGTACATGCCACATTTGATTAGCATCCATTTGTCTTCCCCACCTTTTCCTTTGGGTCAGGTCAAGAGTTGGACTGAGCTCTTCAAGAATAGGTCAGTTGTGAAATAATTGCTTCCTCTTTTAGAGTCATAAATGTTTCTATTCTCAGCAGAGATCCTGACGTGAAAGGGCTTTTAAAGATTAACCAGCCATATGGTTCACCTCAGGTTTTCCAGGCAGCTTTGTTAGCTCTCCTTCCTAGAAAGAGATGTTATTGGTACAACTCCTCAGGAACCCAGCACAAGGGGAGCTGAGGAAAACAGGGGCAGCCACACAGCTCAGGGAGGAAGCTGGTGGCTGCCTCCCCAGGAGCAGACAGAGGAGATTGCATTTGGAGAATGGGAATTTTTGATGCTGTAGTAACTATGCCTTCAGTTTTCAGTTAATAAATCAAAAGACAAAGATTGAATTCTTTTATTACAAATATTTATTGCATTTTGATCAGGACTGTTTTTAAGTTTTGTTTTCTTCCCATAGAATGAAGCCGATAGGACCTTAATATATATAACTCTCTACATTTCTGAGTGTCTAAAGAAACTCCAAAAGGTAATTAAGCCTGGATGATCATTTGTCAGGAACACAATAGGTGTTTAGACTTGTTGAGACTTTAAGGAGAAGTAGAAAATATTTCCTCTGACTTAGAACATGGACTTGGGAGGAAAATCCGAATGTAGATGTCTAAACTTATAGTTGACTAATGAGAAGATAAGAATGATTGTGTTTTAAGGCTTTGCATATATTTTTCCAAGACAGAAATCTTGACCAAAATATTCTTTTTTAAGCCCATGGCTTAAGGGTTCTTAACCTGGGGTCCAGGGATAGAATTCAGGGGTGCATGAACTTGAGTGAAGAAAAGATTACGTCTTTTCACTAACGTCCAACTGAAATCTAGCATTTACTTTAATTATTAACGTAGGCAGCAACCCACAATAGCATTAGCAATACCTGTGGCTTTCTGTGGCATTTTCATACTGCATTTAGAATTGAAGATATTTTGAAATTCTATTTACATTCATTACTGCTTCAAAATTGAGTTGTTATGCTATGTCATAAATTTGATTTTTTAAATATTGTAATTATTGTGTTTCATTATAATTGGATTCTTGTGTAATCTTGGTTTATCTTATTTATTTCAAAGGTTAGTCTGAGGAGGAGCCTACAGGTTTCACCAGATTACAAAAGGGCCCAAAAACATAACCCCAGACATAGCCACTTAGACTAAAAAACTACAAATTGAAACGTTATATCCCTTTTCCCTATGTTTGTCTATGTAATTTTTTTTTTTTTTTTTTTTAGTGCAATTCTAAAAGCCAAGGCGAGAAAGAAATGTATACACTGGGAATCACTAATTTTCCCATTCCTGGAGAGCCTGGTTTTCCACTTAATGCCATTTATGCCAAACCTGCAAACAAACAGGAAGATGGTAAAAATATCTCGTCCCCCTTCCTATGTGGCACATGGTTTTCTCCACTGGACTTTTTACCCACCTCCTTTTCTTGACTTAATTGTTGTACAGATTGAGAGTGGAATCATTAGCTCATGCACTATCCTACTTTGTGAGAATCACTCTCACAAAAGATCCTTGACAACAAGTATGACACGTAGGGAACCTTTTGGACCAAAAATGAGTATAATCTTAAAACCATTCAAACTGCCGTTTCTATTTCTTATCCTGTTCAGATGTTGAAGAATATTGCCAACATCAGTGTCTAACTTAATAGCTAGCACATTTGGGATGCTTTCTCAAATATAATTTTTTATTTTACCTGCTCTTGATTTTAGAAGTGATGAGGGCCTACTTACAACAGCTGAGGCAAGAGACTGGACTGAGACTTTGTGAAAAAGTTTTTGACCCTCAGAATGATAAACCCAGCAAGGTAAAAACTCTCTTCATTGCCTATTTAATTGATAAATCACCTTTTACCCTGTAGCCACTGTTAAACACACTAAGGTGTTTAGTTTTCACATTGCAATGTTGCTTAACTTTGGTACCTTATACATGGAGTTCACTCAGCCACACAGAATAATGAGTTGCATGTAATAAGAAATTTTGGTGTATATTCTTACATTGGGGCATTGTAAACCCATAGAACAGGTATTGTGTGAAATAGCTTTAATGTATTTATTTTGTTGTTGTAATTTTGAGTGACCTGTGAGTCACTGCAGAAAAAAAAGAAAGGAGAAAAAGAAAGGAAGAAAGAAAAAATGAAAGAAATTTTTACATGTACCTGCAGAGAGCTTATATAATATAAGGGCTGCCAGACCACTATTAAGTTTTCTTGTTAAGTAAATTCATATTCTGACCTTGCCTTGAACTTGCACTGTGATTTGACCACCACTGTTCCTTGTTTTGTCCCCCCTTCTTAGTGGTGGACTTGCTTTGTGAAGAGACAGTTCATGAATAAGAGTCTTTCAGGACCTGGACAATAAAGCCAGCCTTGGGCGGACGCTGGCTCCACAGCTGTGAGCAGCAGTCACAGCAAGATGTATACAGTTCTTTGCCTTTATTTCATAAAGTTTTATACAGAGGAGAGAAGAGCATGTGTCTTTACTTGAAGAGCTCTTTATCAAGAATTTGGGGTGGGATGGGTGGGGAAGAATGAGTTGTTGACTGGTGATTTGAAATGTCTGCAGTATTAAGCTGGTGCTTAATAAATAATAATAAAGAAATTTCTAACATTTCATGTCAGAAGAAATACATTGTTTATCTTTGACATTTACATAAAAATTTGGGGGACAGTATTCACGTTTTAAAAATGTACAATTCAGCAATTGATAATACATTGTTGTTGCTGTTCAGTCACCAAGTTATGTCCATTTCTTTGCTACCCCGTGGACTGCAGCATGCCAGGCTTCCCTGTCCTTCACTATCTCCCGGAGTTTGCTCAAATTCCTGTCCATTGAGTCAGTGATGCCAGCCAACTTTCTCATCGTCTGTCGCCCCCTTCTCCTTCTGTCCTCAGTCTTTCTCAGCATCAGGGTCTTTTCCAATAAGTCAGCTTTTCGAATCAAGTGGCCAAAGTATTAGAGCTTCAGCTTCAGCATCAGTCCTTCCAACGAATATGCATGGTTGATTTTCTTTTATACACTAAATTTTTCTCATTGCCACTAATTCCAGAAGATTTTCACCACCCTAAAAAGATGTACTCTTTAGCAGTCACTCTCCCCAAATTCCTTTCCAACCCCTTCCTCCCGCTGTCTCTATGGATTTGCCTTTTCTGGACATGTCACATAAATTGAATTGTAAAATGGGTCTTTCCTGTCTTGTTTCTTTGACCTAGGACAATGTTTTCAAGGTTCATCCATGTTATAATGTGAACCAGTACCTCATTCCTTTTTTAAAAAAAATTACGTTAAATCACTACAGAAAGGTGGCTGCAGCCATGAAATTAAAAGATGCTTGTTCCTTGGAAGAAAAGCTATGACCAAACTAGACAGCTTATTAAAAAGCCAGAGACATTACTTTGCCAAGAAAGATCCGTCTAGTCAAAGCTATGGTTTTTCCAGTAGTTATGTATGGATGTGAGAGTTGGACTATAAAGAAAGCTGAGCACCAAAGAATTGATTCTTTTGAACTGTGGTGTTGGAGAAGACTTGAGAGTCCCTTGGACAGCAGGGAGATCTAACTAGTCCATCCTAAAGGAAATCAGTCCTGAGTATTCATTGGAAGGACTGATGCTGAAGCTGAAACCAATCCTTTGGCCACCTGATGCTAAGAACTGACTCATTGGAAAAGACCCTGATGCTGGGAAAGATTGAAGGTGGGAGGAGAAGGGGATGACAGAGGGTGAGATGGTTGAATGGCATCACGGACTCGATGTGAGGTTGAGCAAGCTCCAGGAGTTGGTGATGGACAGGGAAGCCTGGCGTGCTGCAGTCCATGGGGTTGCAAAGAGTCGAACACAATTGAGTGACTGAACTGAACTGAATGTATAACATTTACTGTGTTTTAACCACTTCTAAGTGTATAATTCACTGGTACTAGTTATATACAGTGTTGTGTCACCATCACCACTATCTGCTTCCAAAACTTTTTTGTTACCCCACACAGAAACACTAGCCATTAAACCCCAGGTACCTGTAACTCCCGATTCCTGGTCACCTCTAATCTACTTTCAGTGTCAGGATTTTCCTTTTCCTAGCACCTCATAGATATGAAATCTCATAATGCGTATCCTTTTGTGTCTGGCCTCTTTTACTTAACATAGTTAAGGTTCATGTATGTTGTAGCCTGTGTCGGTACTTCATTCCCTTTAATGGCTCTGTAATATTCCATTATGCGAATAGACCCCATTTTATTTATCCATTGATCAGCATATGGACATCTTGAGTTGCTTCTTTTTTTTTTTTTTGGCTCTTATAAGCAGTGCTGCCGAGAACTTTCATGTACAAATTTTTGTGTGGACATATGTTTCCATTTCTCTCAGTTATATACCTAGAAGTGGAATTACTGAGTTATATGATAGCTATATTTAGCTTTCTAAGAACTTTAGGACTTTTTCCACAGAGGCTGCACCAGCTATACTGCCTTAAATTCCTACCAGCAAAGCATAAAGGGTCTGATTTCCCCACATCCTCACCAACACTTGTTATTTATAGATACCCTAGTGGGTGTAAAGTGTCTCATTTTGTGATTTTGATTTATAGTTCCCTTATGCTAATGATACTGAACATCTTCTCATGTGGATATTGACCATTTGTCTGTCTTTTTTTTTTGAAAAATGTTCAAATCCTTTGCTTGTTTTTTGTCTTTTTGTTGTTGAGTTGTAGGTTTTTTTAAATATATATACTAAATACTAGATCCTTATCAGATATGTGATTTGCAGATAGTTTCTCCCACTCCATAGGGTTTTTTTTTTTTTCTTTTACCTTGAAGGAAATGTTTATTTTCTATGAAGAACTTGTTTCTTTTTAACTGAAGTATAGTTAATAGCTCAATTGGTAAAGAATCTGCCTGCAATACAGGAGACCTTGGTTCGAGTCCTGGGTCAGGAAGATCAGCTGAAGAAGATATAGGCTACCCACTCAAGTATTCTTGGGCTTTCCTTGTGGTTCAGCTGGTAAAGAATCCGCCTGCAACGGTCCCGCAGGAGCTGGAGCGGCTAAGCCGGGGAACCACAGCGGCCGAAGTCAGAAGGCCCTGCAGTCAGAAGCCCGTGCCCAGCGACTGGAGAGGAGTCCCTGCTCGCTGCAACCAAGCGAGCCCGTGCGCAGCGGTGAAGACCCCGTGCAGCCAAAAATAAAATTATTTTAAAAATAAAAACTGCCCCAGAGACCAAACCTCCGGTAACTCAGGACCTTGGACATTCCCAAGGGGCTCCGTGCTCCCGGGATTTGACCAGCCAACGGTCTGGGGGGGTCTTGAGAGAGAGCGAGACGCTGAATCAAAAAGGGGAGAGGTTTTCTTCTGGAGGGGCTAATGGGGCCAACGCCGGTGACGAGGCAGCTGGAAACCCGGCACTGAAGAGGCACTTGAAAGCAGCTTCTCGGCAGAGCCTCCCCAGATGGGAATGCGTCCGCGCCCCTGACAGCTCGTCCGCGCTTAACCAGGCTCGCGGTCAAGGTGTCCTCCCAACTGGCCCCGGGCAGCTCGAATGCTGCGCCCTGTCCTCTCTGCGAGGCTGGACCCTGGGGCAACGCGCCCGCAGCGGCGCCCTCCCCCTGAAGACGGGGCCCGTGGCTTTGCCGGGCGGGCACACAGTAGGTGCAGCCAGCGGTGCACGCCGGCAGCGAGGTCGCCTTCAGCCCCAAGTCTGCACGCACGCTGGCTAAAGCCGCATCGCCAGTGCTTTCTGCCAGGCCCTGCTCGCCGCCCCTTCAGGCACTCGGTCAGCGTGTTCAGGCAGCTCCAGGTCCGCGTGGTTCTTGCCTTCAAGGGGACGTTTCCGAGCTCAAGGTGAAGCTGTATGCACAGCTGGCAGCTCCTTGCTCAGAAGGTCCTGTCGCTGAAGCACTCACAGGGCCGCCTCCAGGTCACCACCTGCCGGCCCTGTGCCTGGTCTCCAAGCCTAGTCTAACGTCACTTCTGCCCCTCTCAGGTGGAAATGAGGGGGCTGGCATTTTCATAGTAAACCTAACTCAACAGATAAAACTGCCGCTCTGTATGTAGAGCCATTAAAAAAAAAAAGAAGAATCCGCCTGCCATGTGGAAAGCCTGGATTCGATCCCTGGGTTGAGAAGATCCCCTGGAGAAGTGAAAGGCTACCCACTCCAGTATTCTGGCCTGGAGAATTCCATGGACTATACAGTCCATGGAGTCAGACTGAGCGACTTTCACTTTCATAGTTAATTTACAATGTTGTTATATTCTTTTTCAGATTCTTTTCCTTTATAGGTTATTATAATATATAGAGTTAAGTTCACTGTGCTATATAGTAGGTGCTTGTCTTTTATTTACTTTCTTGGTTGTGTCTTTTGAAGCACAGATATATTTAATTTTAGTTAAAGCTCATTTGTCTACTTTTCCTTTGGTCACTTATGCTTTTGTTGTCATACTTAAAGAAACCATTACCTGTCCCAAAGTATCAGTTTTCAAAATGCTATGTTTCCTAAGCATTTTATACTTTTAGTTCTTCTATTTAGGTCTTTTTTTTTTCCACATTGTAACAAATTTAGTGTAACAAGAAATTTTAGGCCTTTGATCCATTTTTTAAATTAACTTTTGTATATGAAATGAGGAAGGAGTCTAACTTTTTTTCTTTTGCATGTGACCATCCATTGGTACTAGTGCCATTTATTGAAAAAGACTATCCTTTCTTTGAATTGTATTGGCACCCTCATCAAAGATCAGCAGAACATTAAATGTATAGAATTATTTTTACATACTATTTTCTGTCCTTATGTGGTATTCATTTTTATATTTGGCCAGTTTTTAGCATTTAAGAGGTTTTCATTGTTTTTGGTGTTCTTCCAAAAACTTATGGGACCATGTATTTTCTAGGTATGTTGAAGTTATAAATTAGGTATTTTAGAAAGTGCCTCAAAACTTTTGGCCATAAAGTTACTGCACTGCCACTAGCTTGGGAAGATCCCCTGGAGAAGGGAAGGGCTACCCACTCCAGTATTCTGGCCTAGAGAATTCCATGGACTGTATAGTTCATGGGGTCACAAAGAGTTTTACACGACTGAGTGACTTTCACTCACCTTTTTTGTACCTTTATGTGTTTGATTTTTACTTTAAGAGGCAGTTGTTTTGGTATCTATGTTGCAATTGTATTCGGCCACAAACTCAGCAAATCTAGATATACAGTGCCTTGGGGGTTTTGTTGGTTTTGTTTTTAAATAGTTACTCATTTGGCTGCACGGGGTCTTAGTTGCATGTGGGATAGTTGCAGCATGTGGAATGCCTTGGTTGTGATATGTGAACTCTTAGTTGCAGAATGTAGGATCTAGTTCCCTGACCAGGGATCGAACCCAGGGCTCCTGCATTGGGAGCTCAGAGTCTTAGCTGCTAAAACACCGGAAAGTCCCTGTTTTTTTAAATCTGGAAGGAGTCCCAGAGGGGGTGGCCATTTAAAGATGTTGTGGAGGGCCCAGGCTCTTCCTGTCTTCCTGCTCCACTCTCCTTTAAATGTGGCGCTCATCCTCATAGTCTCTTGATGTTCCTGCATCTCAGCTTGGCTGAAGGAGCATAGCAGCTGAGTGCCACCTTACCTTCCCAGAAAGCCTGCCCAGACTTGTACTTGTGTCTTAGTCTCCAGCTACAAGGGAGCCTGGAAAGAGGGAAAGATTGTTTTGTTAATTTATTTGTGCCTGCACTGGGTCTTCGTTGCTGCACAGGCTTTCCCTAGTTGCAGCAAATGGGGGCTACTCTCTCGCACTGCCTGGGCTCATTGCAGTGGCTTCTCTCCTGACAAAGCACAGGTTTAGTTGCCCTGTGGTATGTGGCATCTTCTTGGACCAAGGATCAAACTGGTGTCCCCTGTATTGACAGCCAGATTCTTAAGCACTGGACCACCAGAGAAGCCCAAGAGGTAAGTTTTAACTGCGGATATTGCCACCCAGATTGTATTGTGCTACTAAGGGCAAAGGGAATGCATACAGGAGCAGAACTAAATTTCAAATGGTATTAAAACTGGAGCTTTGCAGCGAAACTTGATTGACTAGAGAATTTTCATTTTGGCTTTTATGGGTTAAAATGTAATTAAAATGTATGTGTTAAATTATAACTCTTGAGCATCTGTTCACTGAAGATCTAAATTATGGACAAAGTTAAGTACCATATTTCACATACCCAAGAAAACATACTCCATAGATAGATAAAAGAGTAGTCCTGAAGCCAAAAGAGTGTTTTGGGGTTGTTCTGGTTTTTTAATTAAAACTCTTAAATCAGATTCTAGGTGTTTGGGTTGGAACTTGTGTTATAAACTCAGAGACGTGTCAAAAATAAAGTAAGCCACAGTGATTCATATCAAGATCAAAAGTTTGCTTCTAACAAATATGTTCTGTTTTTTTAAATTGTGGAAACATTGTAATAGAAACCAATTCACTGCGGTGCCTATTTCATTAGTACCAGCAGGGGGAGCACAGACAGTAAGTTAAAAACCTGGCTTCTAAGTCATTTCCCATTAGTGCTGTATGATGGTTAAGTGTTCTGATTTTTAACATACCAGAGAGAACACTTTCCAAAGGATTTAAAAGTAAATTATACATGAAGTACGGAGAAGGCAATGGCAACCCACTCCAGTACTCTTGCCTGGAGAATCCCAGGGACAGGGTGCCTGGTGGGCTGCAGTCTCAGGTCGCACAGAGTTGGACACGACTGAAGCAACTTAGCAGCAGCAGCATATATGAAGTATACCATAATGGGTTCAAAAATACAGCTTTAATCAAAATGCAGTGTTGACATTAAAAGAAGATTACAAGGTACAACTTTTTAGAGAAGGCAGTTTAGTAGCTGTTGAGGTGGTTTTTTCTTTTTAAAATTGTATTATATTGTTAAGTGTTCATTCTTTTTGATTCAGCAACTCAGCTTGAAGTATTGTTGAATATTGGTACACATACACACACACCTGGAAAAAATTCAGACATTTTCAATAGAGTGTTGGATACATAAGTAATCATGATGCACCTATAAAATGAAATATGCAGCCATTAAAAATAATAAGGGGTTCTATCTGTTCTGTCATGTAAAGATGCCTTAGGATATACATCATTGAGTTTAAAAAAAAGGTTGAGGGTAACATAGTATGAGTCCATCCTTGTTTATTTGATTGTATGTATTCCCAAAAAAACTACAGAGATACATAACATCAAACTGTTAGGAGTGATTATTTTGCACCAAAGGCAATTACAAAGACTTGTACATTCTAAGTCATAGAATCTGTAATTTAGTAAGAGATGTGTATTACTTAATAACTGAGGGGGTGGAAGTCTAATCTTTAAAAAAATTGATTGAAAATAAAATATTAAAAGAAATACATTAGCTATAAACAAGGTGAGGACAGCAGTCACCTGGTACTTTTCTTAAGCATGCTGTTTACTATTTTAATATGCCACTGATTACTGTCATATGTGTAGTAATGGCACATGGAAATGCTTGAATAAGATTTATAAGAATTGTTTTCTTCTACATTTTCCTTTCCTCCAAAATTATTAGCCCTGAAGACCTTGATAAAAAAAAGTCTGGAGCTGTGTCCAGAAAGGGATGTAATACCAAAAGCCATTTGGTTCATTTCTCCTTTCATTTTGTTTATAGCAGTTTGGAAGACCATTCCGTTAGGAGAGTGTAATTTTAGGGCCACATCTGTTCTGTGTTGATTTTGAGATAAATCATCAATCACAATTTCCCACTTTGCCTTAACACTGCAGCTCCAATGTACAGGTGGTCTGGCAGCTTGCTAAACAAGTGCTATCAAGAAGCTGACGTCTACAGGAATTAAATAACTTACCCAAACTCAAACACTTGGAAGTTGGCAGAAATGGCAATGAAACTTAAGTCTTTCCAAACCTAGGGCTGGCCCTCGCAGCCATTATAAGATGGTTACTTGGCTACATTGCAACTTTTAGTAAAACATTCAGGCAATAAAATCAGGAGATTGAAGATGTTCAAGAAATGTATACAGCAGCTATGCTCTCCAGGCTGATGAGAAATAGGTGTAACAAGATAAAAGCCAAGAAACAATGAAAGAGTGACATGACTGTTCAGTGATGTAGAAGCCCAGAGAAAGGGCAGGCTGGTATTACTGAGGTCAGTTGGGGAAGACTTAATGAAGATGGCACTTAACTCACTTAAGAACAAGTGAGCCAGATCAGGTAGGTTAAGTGAGAGAGAAGTATATTGGGCAGCTTTTTGACATAATCAGGCCTGGCGTGAAGGCAACGTTAGTGCAAAGAATACGGGGACAAAGCTGCCCTAGCAGGTAATAATGAAGGACCCGTGTGTTTGAGAGCCAGGGTCAGGGTTAGAACTTTAAACTGTATTCTGTTAGTGGGACAAAGGACATGACTACCTCCACACAAAGGCACCATTCTGCTTTCACCGGCCATTATGGCATGGTGGCAAAGAATATGTCTGCCAGTGTAGGAGATGTAGGTTCAATCTCTGGGTTAGGAAGATCCCCTGGAGTAGGGAATGGCAACCCACTTCATTATTCTTGCCCGGAAACTTCTGGCAGACTATAGCCCATAGAGTTGCAAAGTCAGACACAATTGAGCAGCTGAGCATGCACACGTGAGAAAAATTTGCCTGATTTTTAAAAAATATTTATTTGACTTTACCAGGTCTTAGTTGAGACACCAGGAATCTTTAGTTGCAGCTTATGAACTCTCAGTTGTGGCATAGTGGGATCTAGTTCCCTGATCAGGGATCAAACCTGGACCGCCTGTAGTGGGAGCACAGAGTCTTAGCCACTGGCACCAGTGAAATCCCCTATTTGCCTGATTTAATCATCATTTTTCCTGCCCCACTTTCCCCCCAAACCATTCCATAGTTCTGTGCATTACTTTCAAGTGCTTTAAAAAAAAAATGGCCTTCTTGAGATAAAATTCACATATAATTCACCAATTTACAGTATGCAATTCAATGGTTTGTAGCATATTATATTAATTTTCCATTGTAACCATTTTAAGTGTACAATTCAGGGGCGTTATATTCTAATATTTCTTAAAAGTTAACATGTACATAATAGGAAACCAAAAAACACAAGAAACAAAAAACAGTCATTCATAATCACAAGCAGTTTACCGTTTGATGTGTCCTTCTAGGTTTCACTTGTGTGTTTACACAAGTAGCCATCCATTTTTATGTAATTAAAATCATAGTTATGTATCATGCTTTTTCACACATCATGGATATTTATTATTTCACAATCCAAAGGCTATGAGTATTTTGATAACCAAGAATACACTATACCAACTCAGTCTAGAAGGAGAAAAATATAATCCTGTATTTCTGAAACTTTATCATCTCAAATCCACTAAACAGTAACTCCCCATTCCTCTTACCCCCCAGCCCGTGTTAACCTCTAGTCTACTTTCTGTCTCTGGATTTGCTTATATGTCACTATAAGGGAAAATCGCACAGTATTTTTCCTTTTGTAACTGGCTTCTTTTACTTAGCATCATGTTTTGGGGGTTCATTTGTAGCATTCCCTTGTGTGACTGAATAATATCCCATTATCCATTCACCTGCTGATGGATTGTTTCTCTTTTGGCCATTGTGAATAATGCTGTAATGAATATTAGTGTACAAGTGTCGGCTCAAATTCTTTTTTATCAACAGTGCTTTAAAATAAAGATCGCTCATTTGCCACTTTGTCACAAGTCTCCCCTGAAGACTTTTCCCTGAACTAGTCATTATCTATCATATTGCTGTTTAAGTTTTTCATAGTCCCAATGCCTAGAACAATGAGGTGCATACAAGAGGCACTTGAGAGACAGGAGGTCCTAGCAGAATTAGGAGACTGAATTTGATCCCTGAGACAAGTCAGCAGCTAGAAATCAGGAAGAATGAAGGACTCAGCAAAGAATCAGCTTAAGATTCTTAATTAATTAGATTAATTAGAGTAAACCAGAGTAAAAGGTAGATAAATAAAGTGTGGGAGTACTAGAGAGAAATTCCTTGGAAAGGGTTGTTGATAGTGTTAAAATCTCCAAAAAACTTTATGGCAGTTGAACTCACTTGGCAAACCTTGGTTTTGAATTTGTGTATGAATGAGTTAGTTGCTGTATCCTTACTTGTCTGACCATCTCATAAACAAAATGTCAATCTGGACAACTTAGAACCCTAGAATATATTGCCTTGCCAGCCACTTTTACTAAGAAGAGGGAAAATCATTTGGAAAGATGAGTGTAATTATTCCCTCCAGTTGTCCAGGGAAATTCTTCATCGTGAGGTTACTTTTCCAATGAAAGGAAGGCTATCACTGCCAGGAGACACTTAAGGGATATTAAATAATGTTTCCCTTAGAACAATTTACAAGTGTTATGTTTTCCCCTTGAACAAAAGACAGATCTAAGAAAAATGTCTAATGCAGCTGGGAAAGATTTTCTTTCTTAGGTGGCTGTTGGACATTTAGAAATGAACTTAAGTGGAACAGAACATTTACATTTATAAATTGTTCCTCTAATGTATCTGATTCACTACTCCACAGAATCCATGTCATTCTGCATCTGTTAAGTGGCTTAGCTAAAGGTTCATAGCCAGCTGTGTGTCTAAAAAGACCCCTCCAGTTACAAAATTACTATTTTAGAAAATTCCATGAGAAAGAGGAGGCCTTGTCCCCTGGTGGGTCCCCTGTTAGTTTAATATTACATGTGTCCTTTGTATGTTATGAAAATCAGTATGATCTAACCTGCATGAGTTTAATAGAACTTAACCTTGGATGAATGGTTAACCATGGGTGAGTGATTAACTATGGATGAATCCATCTTATTTTGTAGTAATTTTTTTTAAAGAGGATTATCAACAAATTTCCAGAGGAGGTGGACTCTTCTTTGCCTCTTTTTTTTTCTATAAATATTTTGCTTCGTGCATTCTTCTTGTGGTTTATCAACTACACAGATGTGTTTTACCACTATTTCTTTATCGAAATTATCAACATCTCTCCTGCCATTTAGCTAGTGATACATTCTCCTTCATTCTCATCAGGATATAAACGTGTTATTTCTTCCATCTTAGAAAAAAAAAACCCTCTCTTTATTCTGCTTCCCCCACCTGCTATCACTCATTCTCACCCCCCCCACCCCCCGCTTCCCTGTATCACAGGACTTCTCAACTTTGACACTTGGACATTTTGGATTTGATTTCCTCCTTCAATCTACTTAATGCATCAGACAGAAAAACCATCAAAAAGCAAGTCAAATCACATTACTTTTCTGCTCAGGACTCTTGACATCCATGAGCCTGTTTCCAGCTCCTCTCCCACCTCTCAGCTCCAGCCCACTTACCTCCTTACTCTTCTAACTTGCTAAGATTACTCCTGCTTCAGACCTACAAGTTTGTTGGGTTTTTTTGCTTGGGGTCCTCTCCCTCCCTCTAGATTTCTACATGACTCCCACTTGCCCTCCCTCAGGTCTTTACTCATATGTCACCCAATCAGTACAGCCTTCTGTGGTTAAAAATGGCAGTCCCTGCCCAACACTCCCTTTCTTTCTTCTCTACCTTTTAAGCACCTTAAAAAAAAAAAAGGACATTTTATTTTTTTACTTTTTAAATTTTATTTATTTATTTCTTTTTGGCTGTGCTGCGTCTTTGCTTTACGAGGGCTTTTCTCTAATTGTGGCAAGTGGCTTCTCTTTAGTTGCAGTACGTGGGCTTCTCACTGCGGTGACTTCTCTTGTTGAGCATGGGTTCTAAAGCATGCAGTCTTCAGTGGTGCTTGGGCTCAGTAGTTGTGGTGCACAGGCTTAGCTGCCTGGCAACATGTGGAATCTTCCTGGACCAGGGATTGAACCCCTGTCCCCTGCACTGGCAGGCAGATTTTTAATAAGCACTGGCCCACCAAGAAAGTCCGGAAATTTTACTTAAAAAAATGTTTTTTAAAGATTTTTTTTGATGTGGACCATTTTTAAAGTCTTAATTGAATTTGTTACAATATTGCTTCTGTTTTTTGTTTTGGTATTTTTCCCCTGAGGCGTGTGGGATCTTAGCTCCCCAACCAGGGATCAAAACCACGCTGCTGGCCTTGAAAGGTGAAGTCTTAACCACTGGACCCCTAGGGAAGTCCTGGACATTTTAAATATATATACAAGTTGAAAGAATAACATAATGAGCTCCCATGTGTCTGCCACTTAATTTCAGTTGATACCAGCTTTTTGCTAATTTTGTTTCATCTATCTCCCTCCGCTCCCAGGAATATTTAAAAATAAACCCTAGACATTGTTTCTTTGGTGAATAGTATGTTTTATTACCATCTCACATAATATTTGTTCTACTTATTGTTTATTGTTTTTCATTAGAATGTCAGCTCCATAAGACCATGGGCTTTTTTGTTCCCACCCTCACCACCAAGCAACCACAAATCTTTCTGTTGCTTTCAGTTTGTCTTTTCTGGATATCTCTTCTGGTCTGGTTTCTTTTATTTAGCATAATTTTTGAGATTCATCCATGTTAGCAGCAATTTGTTCTTTTCATATTTAATATCTTACTGAATAGGATTACATTGTATATCATATTTGGTTGTATAGTGATCAGTTGAACATTTCAATTGTTTCCACTTTTTGCTATTATTAGATATGGTTTTAATTATGAAATATTTCAAGTGTATCAGTAGAAAAATATATAATAGCAAGCATTTTTATGCTGACTGTTTGCCATCCTTTGTTGTAAGTGTGTTAGATACAGTGGTGTATCTAGCATGTTTGACACCCAGAGAAGGTCAGTTTTTACACCACCATCCCCTTTCTTCATTTTTAGTAAGTTTAATTTTTTCATGCAGTTTAAATTCAGTACAAGATTAAGGGCCACTAACAGGGAGTTCCCATATACTCATTGCTCCTACACATGCACATCCTCCCCCACTATTAGCATCTCACACTCTTGATACTTTTGTTACAAAGATGAATCTACCATTATCACCAGAAGTCCATAGTGTACCTTAGGTTTCTCTAGGTAATGTATATCTTAAGAGTTTTGATAAATGAATGACATGTATCTTCCATCATAATGTCACATAGAAAAGTTTCACTGCCCTAAAAATACCCTATGTTCCACCTATTCTTCCCTCCCCTGTATCCCTGGCAACTGCTGATGTTTTACTGTCCCCAGTTTTATCTTTTCCAGAATGTCATACAGTTGGAATCCTACATAATGTAACCTTTTTTGATAGGCTTCTTTCACTTAGTAATATGCATTTACGTTTTCTCCATGTCTTTTCATGGCTGTGCTCCAATGATTGACAAATCTGTTTACCTTGTGTATGGAAGATGAATATGTAAAGATGATCATTGATTAGTCATTATAAGTTGATAAGCAGTCATTGATAAGTTTGCAGAATTTAAGGATCAGGGCCAGAAACTATCTTATTCATTTCTTTGTTAATCCGCATGTATTTAAAAATACATTAATATAATTAAAAAGTATCAATATAGTACCTTTTTGTCCTGTATAATAGTTTTATGTTTCATTAAAAATTTGATTGATATTATTTAGGTAAAGTTCAATAATGCTGCTCTTGACTTTTTTTTTTAAGATAACTAATATAACTCTTTATTCAAAATGAAGATATCACTGCTGCTCTGACATAATGCCACATGTTGTAATTACTAATACTGCCTCTGTCATGAAGCTTAATATCATATTACCCAATAAAATGTGCTGACAAAATCTTTGTAAACCATTGGAAACTTCTCCCTACCATTTTTATCCTCCCACACAAAGGTTCTGAACCTTGTTAAGGGCCATTGTTTAGTCGATGTGAAAGTGAAAAATGAAAATTTTAGTCGTTTAGTCATGTCTGACTCTTTGTGACCCCGTGGATTATACCCTGTCAGGCTCCTCTGTCCATGGGATTCTCCAGGCAAGAATACTGGAGTGGGTTGCCATTTCCTTCTCCATGCTCTTGACTTTTTTAAAATCGTATTTCTCTTTTATCTTTCAATGAAAATCTTGGTTTCTGTTATCATTAATATACCTGTAATTTGCTTTATACTAATTTATAATGGTATTATACCACATGCATATGTAATACATAGTATGATTCTGAAGCTAATGATTACCTTATTAAGAAGGCTTCAGATTTCTTTGCAGTTCTTTTTTTTTTTGTTAACTTTTTATTTTATATTGGTGTGTAGCCAGGTGCTCTCACCTTCTGAGATGGCCCCCACACTTTGTGGAATGTTTTTCTCTGAATAAATCCATTTCTTGCCTATCACTTTGTCTCTCACTGAATTCTTTCTACCATGAGACATCAAGAACCTGAACTTCATTAAGTTCTGAGACCAGAATTAAGACCCAACAAATGGAAGATGTCAGTATTCTTCATACCCAAGAAGACCACCTGAGGCCAGGAACCAGAGATGCTCATTAAGATTAGGTGAGACCAGATTAAAGGAGTACACACTCTGTTCTTATTAGCAATCCCACCTTTGTTGCTATAAAATTCCTCATCAAATCCTCCCAGACTGGGACACAGTTTTTCCAGACAGGAACCCATTGTGTCCCCTTTGTGATAAAGCAACGTTTTTCTACTTCACGTCCCTACTCCCAACTATTTTCAGTTTCTTTCCTGACCATTATTGTTAGTCATTTTATTTCAGGGCTATTACTGAGAATAAAAGAGGAGTGGTCAAGAGACTGAGAAAAGCCATAGACTAGAAAATGTTTTGATAAAATCTGATAAGGAGATGCTATCCAAAATACACAAAGAACCCTTAAAACTGAACAATAAGACCAGGAACACCCTGGGAATTCCCTGGAGTTCCAATGATTAGGACTCCCTAGTCTCAATCACTGGTCAGGAAACTAAAATCCCACAAGTTTCTTGGGGCAGCAAAAAAACAAACAAAAAAAACGACTAAAACCAGACAAAAGATCTGTACAGATACTTCTCCAAAGAAGATGCACAGGTGGCAAAGAAGCAGAAGAGAACATGCTCAATTTCACAAATCACTAGAGAATGGCAAATTAAAATCACAATAACACTGCACTCATATTACGATGGCTAAAACTCAACCTGCTGTTTATTCACTCTGGGCTAATGACTAATTTCACAGGGTAAAAAAATGCCCTTTTGTCTCCAAAGAGCGAAGCCTGACTCCCGCAGGAACACACAACACCTGAGAGGAGGGGGCGTGGCACTTAGAGCTCGGGCGAGACCGTTAAAGCAGTTAGGACTGCCCCTGGCGCCTGATTAAGATATTTAATCCCAACTGTTGGGGGTTTTCCCTCCGCACCCTACTAGAATATTAATTTTATTAATGATAAATGTTAATATATTTTAATTAATTTTAAGACTCGTTTCAGTTGATCCTGAGGTTTCTTTTGTCCCCAGACGGCTGTAAACCCTCAGGAAAGGTTGCAACTTTAAAGGATGTAACTTTTGCTAAAAACAAACAAACAAAAAACCCAAATTAAACTGTACCACCTCACAGGGAACTTGGCAGGGAAGGGACGGAGGCTTTTTCGTTGTTGCCGTTGTTCCTCAGGCATTTCAGTAGTTGCCTATTATCCTGGGGGCGGGACCGCGTGTAGACCCGATGGACCCCTGTGAGGCCGCCATTTTGGACTCTTCGCCAAGGAGCTCCGGCCGGCTTTTCCCGCTGCCGCCACCGCTATCTGCGGCCTTCTTGGGCAGAATGAATGTGATAGACCATGTGCGAGACATGGCGGCCGCGGGGCTGCACTCCAACGTGCGGCTCCTCAGCAGCTTGTTACTTACAATGAGTAATAACAACCCGTGAGTTGAGGCGGGGAGCGGCCTGGGGCTCTGGAGAAAGCGGCGCCGGTTTGGGAGCGGGCACTGTGGGGGCCTGGGCATTGGCTGGAAGGAGCGGATGGGGGCCCCCGGCTGAGGTTCCGAGGTCAGCGAGGGCCTCGTCGGGCGCAGCAGACTTAGGAACGCAAGTTGAGTTCGCCGGGTCCCCGCGTTGTGCAGGGCGCTGGGACGCGCTCCCTGCGGGAGATGCGGCGAGCGGCTGCTTGGAGAAGTGAAGGCGGGGGCTCTGAGAATGACCCTGGCTAAGATTACCAGAAAGTTGGGAGCAGAGGGTTCCCTAAGGCACTGTCGCCGGTCATAGCGACAGTCACATCTCTGGGTGACTCCTCTCTTCCCGAAGAACATTTTCTCTCTCGCCCAGGCTCAAAGAAGCCTTGTCCCCTGGCGCCTGATTAAAATACTTAGTTTTTAGTTTTAGATCTTCGTCCCACGTCTGAGGTTGATTTTTCTTTCCCCTTGAGTGTATCAGTAGCGTTAGCTTTCTCGTTCCTGCAAACACCCGAAAGACGGGAGACTTCCTTGGTGGGTGGGAGTGGCGCGTTTTTAAGGACCCACAGTGACCCTTTCACGTTTTCAGATAGTCCATAGGATTGCAAAGAGTCAGACACGAGTGCAGCGACTTAGCACACATTGCGGATGAAGCGGTGGGTTATTTCTATCCTTGACTGCTTGTCGCCCCTTTGCTTAAATTTTCTTTGTGTTTAAATGAAAACTTCTTCCCACGGCCTATGAAGCCAAAGATCTCTCTCCGACTCAGTCTCACCTACTCTGCTCTCTGTACTCCAGCTTCCCTGGTTATGCTCTTCTGTTACTTGAACACCCCAAGGTCGTTCTCAGCTCAGGGCTTTTGCATTCACCCTTCTGCCTGGAGTCCAACTCAGAGCTCTCTCCTCCTTTAGGTTTCAACTCAGATATCCTTCCTAGAGAACTCTTGTCTGGCCGTCAGAATTGTCCCTAGCCCTCAGCATTATGTCCCTTTGCCCTGTTGTATATTATACATCACTTTTTGGTTTTTTTGCGATATCTTTGACTTATTAGTTTCAGATGTACCACATAATGATTTGTTATTTGTATATACTGTGAAATGATTACCATAGTAAGTCTAACAACCCCACATAGTTACAGAAAAATATTTTTCTTGTGATGGGAATTTTTCTATATTCTTTTTTCTGTATTCTTCCTCTTAACACCTAATGAAGTCTGCAGCGTGCCTGTTGATGTGCTAAGAAAAGTGCGTGCAACCTCAGAAAGTTGAAACATGGTGTTCAAGTTCACGCATTTAGTAAGTGGAGAAGCCACAATGTCTGGATTTTGGTCCTTCTGACTCTAAAGTCTCATTCTGACCCTCCAGAGTCTACTGTGTCAGGTGGCATTATAATCTACTCAGTGTGGACCTATTTGCATTTGGCCAGCTCTGGAAGCTGTCTGAGCCACTTAACTGTGTTGCAGCTGTTTTTCCCTGTTTCATTTCCACTGGTGTGCTTTTAGACCTCACTATGTGAGCCCCATCATTTTACCACCATCCACTTAGTGTAGACAGTGAGGAGCCCTGGTCTCTGTCAGCCTTCTTTGTCTATTCTGGAGCCTTTCACCTGGTTCTTAGTGATTTGTCAAAGTATACAGTATCTACCATTGGGAATTTATACACTGGTCAGTCATTATTCTTGGTTTTTCAGATGTTACAGGATAATTAGAAGGAGATTGGTCTTCTGATTAGATTTAGCCTAATTTTTATATTAGGCTGAACTGGCAGTTTCCTTCCTAGCTTCAGGAGATGTTTAGATTCTGACCTTTATCATTTCTGTTTCAAAGTTTATTACTTAATCTCCAATATATACCATTAAAAAACAAAAAGCAGTACTGAAGGAAGGGGTGTGCAGATAAGTGTCTGCTCCTGGAGTCTTGAACTTCACCCAACTTTTTCCCTTCTCTGGAGGCAACAAATTAACAGTTTTTCATGTATCATTTCAGAAATAACTTGTGGATGCAGTAAGTAGGCATGTAAGTTACAATATATAAACATCTGAATGCTTTCTCTGATTGTAGTATTATCAAATCAACTGTTTTCTTTCAAATCTTATGTCTCCCTAAATAGAATGTCAGAGCTGGAATAGATCTCAACTGTCTGAACTGTACCTTTCAATCCTTAACTTTTCTTCGTCACTTTATATCCAGTGTTTAGCCTATCTATCCTTTTTTTAAAAATTATTTTTTATTAAGATAAAATTTACATACCATCAGATTTACTCTTTTAAAGAATATATTCTGCGGTTTTAAGTACAGAGTTGTACAACCATCACCAATGTCTGTTCTAAAGCATTTGTATTATCCCCAAAGAAACCCCAGATCTATTAGTAGTCACCAATCCCACTTGCCCCAGCCCTTGGCAGTTACTAATCCATGGTACCTATTCTTGAGTATCCTTCATTTGCTGAGCAATTAACCATCTACAGAGTTCTTGGATTATTCTTTCTTTTTAAGTGGCAGTAGCTTGTCCGTGTCAAAGAAAAATGTAAATTTTAATTAGAGGAGGGATGGGATTGGAGATGAAAAGTAAAAGTTTCCCATTAAGATTGGTGGCCACTTCTCGACACCTATAACACTTGCAAGCAATATTCAAGGTTGAAGGGAACATTCTGAAATGTAGAAAGTAATCTTCTAGTGCTAGTGAAGTTTACTTGCTGCTGCTGTTTACTCACTAAGTCATGTCCAACTCTTTGCTACTCCATGGATTGTAGCCTGTCAGGCTCCTCTGTCCATGGAGTTTCCCAGGCAAGAATACTGAAGTGGGTTGCCATTTCCTCCTCTAGGGATCTTGCAGGCCCAGGGATTGAACCTGAGTCTCCTGCTTGGCAGGTGGACTCTTTACTACTGAGCTGTCTGAGAAGCCCCAGTAAAATTTACTTACGTATGGAGAGAAAAAGAAAACAGCTTCTGTCAAATACGGCTAATCCTCTCATTAGTTCCACTCTGTCCCATTGGCTTGTCCTAGTCTTTTCCTGTATTTCAATATTCCCATTTTCTTCAGTATCTGAAGAGTTTCAAATTCCCTCCAAACCTCTTTTTGTTAACATTTAGACAAAAAGGATTCAGAGCATGAGTTTCTCTTTTCCAGTTTTTTAACCCTTCTTTGGCAGTATTTGGTAATATTAAGTCATGATTGCTTTCCTTTGTCTGTATCATCCTGAAAAATTGATGTTAATGTGAGAGTATTAACTTTTAAGGTGGCTTGGGTTAAAGAAGGGGAGGAAAAGATGTACACCTGACCCTTGAACAACTTTCAGAGGAGGGTAGGGGCGACAATCCTCCTCACAGTCAAAAATCGATATATAACTTATAGTTGGCTCTTTTTGTATGCATTTCCTTTGAGTTTGCAGTTCCACATACATGGATTAAACCAAGATGGTATATAGTACTGTAGTGTGTGCTGTTGAGAAAAGAAATCTACATATTGGTGGACCCTGTAGTTCAAGCCTGATTTGTTCAAGGGTCAGCTGTGTTAATATTTCTCTTTGTATATCTCTGTATTACTGGATTTGATTTAGAGGTATCATTGTTTTCATAGTAAGTAAAGGAAAACAGAAAAATTTAAGGCAATTTCCTACATATGTTGACCATATTAACATGGAGTACGAGTCTTGTCTCTTTTTTTAGGGACTAGCATTTAAAGTACCTTGCCTTTGTTTTTTGGCTTATGTAGACACTAAGGAGGGTGTTCTTTTTGACATTTCAAAATAACCTATGTAGGGGGTATACTTTCTTTGTTTTTCTAGTGAGTTATTCTCCCCATCTCAGAAGTACCAGCTTTTGGTGTATCATGCAGATTCTCTCTTTCATGATAAGGAGTATCGGAATGCTGTGAGTAAGTATACCATGGCTTTACAGCAGAAGAAAGCCCTAAGTAAAACTTCAAAAGTGAGACCTTCAACTGGAAATTCTGCATCCACTCCACAGAGTCAGGTAATTGGAGATAGATGTGTGTGTGATATGCTTTTGGTTTGTTTGTATTGAGAGCAGGAGAGGTGAAAGGAATTTGAAAGACTGCTGATTAGATGTAGAAGATGTAAAATAAAAAGTAATTAAAAAAAAATAATAATTTTAAGGACTTCCCTGGTGGCTCGGTGGTAAAGAATCTACCTGTCAGTGCAGGAGAAACAGGTTCGATCCCTGATCTGGAAAGATCCCACATGCCTTGGAGCAACTAAGCCCACGCACCATAACTATAGAGCCAGTGCTCTTGAGCCCGGGAACGGTAATTCACTTAGCCTGCATGCTTAAGAGCCTGGGTCACAACAAGATAAGCCACCACAATAAAAAGCCTGTGCACTGCAACTAGAGACCAGCCCCCTACTCACTGCAACTAGAGAAAAGCCCACACAACAATGAAGATTCAGCACAGCCAAAAATAAATTTAAAAAATTGTAAAGTAATTTTAAAGGTGAGCTGACTGGAGAAACAAAGGTTAAAAACCACTTAGGTACAAGAATTCATCCAACCAAGCACAAAGGGCTAAAAACAAAATTCACTCTGGATGAACTGAAAAATAGAATTATCTGGGCTCTAACCAAAGTCATGCATTATTCCTCCCTTTTATACAAACAGAATTCAAGAATCTAAAGTTCTTTTTTTTTTAGTTTAATGAAAGTACACTTTCAAAATGTCAGTTCTTAGGATTGTGAGTACCTGTGGAAATTCATAAGAAATAATCTTATGAGTTCTCACTTGTTTTGGTTGCTTGATGATTAAATAAATGAAGAGTGAAAAACTAATCTCACCACTTGGAGTCATACCATTGCTAGACATTTACTGTGATAGTTGACTCAAAAGGTGAATCAAGGGTATGTAAGTAAGGCTGCTCACTATAGCACTGTTATAATGGTAAGAAACTACAAGCAAAAGCGTTTATCAGTAGGATCTAGTTACGGTGTAGCCCTAGGATGGAATATGATGGGAATATTGAGGAAGTGAAATGTAGAGGTGTATGCGGTGATTTGAAAAGGACTGTATGTATTAGTAAATAAGCTTTTAAGCAGTGTGTTCACTACTCTTTTCTGTTTAAAGGTGGTAGTTATTTTAATTTTTTGGCCACACTGCTACTTGTGGGGTCTTGGTTCCCCAACCAGGGATTGAACCTGAACCCACCCTGGCCCTTTTGGCAGTGAAAGTGTGGAGTCCTAACCACTGGACTGCCAGGGAATTCTCTAAAGGGAATAGTTTATAGATATATATCCTGGTATATGCCTAAAATATATATGGATAATATACATGGAAAACTTAGCGTTTGTGTGAAGGAAATTAACAAAACTTTAGAGGGGGTTCGGAACCTTGACTTTCAGTTTGAACCTGTCTTTATACATGCAATTTACAATTAAAAGGAATGTCAGTAGAATGAACTGAAGTGAAATTATGAATCATGTTCTGTATTTTTCCACATTAAAAAAAGACAAAGTAATGTAATTGCTTTTTTTTTTTTTAGTGCCTGTACATTTTTCTCGTTTTATTTCTCTTTATGTAGAGCCTTTGTTTTTTGTTACTAAAGAGCTGATTGCCAGGAGTTGTTTTCTGACCCCGAATGGAAGTCATGTATATTATCGACATAGAATAATTCATAGAAGTAATTTTGGGGGACATTCTGTATGCTAAGCACTATGCTAAATCTTATTTAATCTTGAAGCAGTTTTTTAAAAAATTGAGATACAATTTACAGCATAATAGTCGCAGTTCAGGGGTTTTAGTATTTTCACAGAATTGTGCAGCCAACACCACTGTCTAATTCCAGAACGTTTTCACTGCTCTAGAAAAGCCTCGTGTTCTTTATCTCTCTCTAGCCCCTGGAAATCACTAACCTTTCTGTCTCTGTGGGTTCACCTATTCTGGACCTTTTATACGAATGGAATCATGCAATATGTGGCCTTTTGTGGCTGGCTGCTTTTACTTAGTATGTTTTCAAGGTTGATCCACATTATGGCACATAATAAGCAATTGTTTATTCCTTTTTGTTGCAGAATAGTGTTCCATTGTGTGGATGTGCCATATTTTAACTTCATTAGTTGGTGGGCATTTGTGTTGTTTCCGTTTTTTATCACTAATGATGCTGTGAACATTTGTGTGCAAGTTTTTGTGTGGACATATTTTCAATTTTCTTGGCTGTATACATAGAATTACTGGGTCATATGGTAATCATGTTTAACATTTTGAAGAATTGCCGTACTGCTGAAGTAATATTTTGAAGAGATGTTTTCATTTCTTCTTAAGTGTCTTCCATCTGAAATTGAAGTAAAATACAAAATGGCTGAATGTTATACAATGTTAAAACAAGATAAAGATGCCATTGCTATACTTGATGGGATCCCTTCAAGACAAAGAACTCCCAAAGTAAGTTGAATTAACAATTTGGTTACATATTTTTCTCTTCCCCAGTCCTTCCAGCTGTCTTCCTCTGGGTTTTCAGGGACTGCATCTGAACATTTTACAAACCTTATCTCTAATTCCCACTTTGTTCCCCTGTTCTCCCTGTTTAGAGAGAGGAGTGATTTTCTTATAAGATCCTGAAAATTCTATTGAGGAAAATGGTAGCTGGAGAGTACTACCTGTGTTTAATTATTTTGTTTTTCTTATTGTAGGAAACATGATTTGCAATATACTTACAGGTAGCAACAGTACATCTTAAGAATCACATTTTTTGCATTCTGTAGATATACCCATTTGATAATGTGTATTCCTTTTATCAGAATTAAGACTTCAAGATTCTTTGTATGTATTTGTGTGTAGGATAGTATTTGTGTTTTATTTGGCAATAATAGTATATAGAACACCTTCAACTGAAATCAAAAGATCTAGTTTCTTGTCTTTGCATTTAGGGCATACAAGCAGTGTGTAGTGTGAACTTGGACAAGTTAAAAATCTGGCTTTACTTTTTTCCTTATTGAGGATAATACTTTCTCTGGTATAAACTAAGTTCATGTATGTGAGAATACTTTTTAAAGTATTATTCTATAAGAAGTATTATATTAGGCATCTGAGTACAGATTTTCTTTGAAGTCCAGTTTAGAAAAACAATGAAAATCTTAGCTCTTAGGCGTGAATTCACATCATTATTTAACATTCTAACACATACTGCCATGTCACCTACCTTCCTTCATTAAAAAACTGCAGTGTCGTTAATAATAGGAACTTTTACAGGTATAATGTATATCTTCCTGCCATTAAAAGAAAAGGAATTAAAGCAGTGGAGACCAGGTATATTTAGTGTTTTTTCACCCAAGTGTTACTGAGTTTTAAAAGTAATCAATCACACTTGATGAGAACATGTTTAAGCATTTTCTCACGTTGAAGGTTTATTTAATATTCTCTGAATTTTAAAAATTAAGCTATTCCCTCATTTTATGGTGATAATGGTTTAAGTATATTAGACTAACCTGTCTCACAATAAACTGGGCACTGTATACTTAATTATATTCTGGTATGCTATGAAAGTCTTACCCTAAAAATAATTTTTTTGTGTATATGAAGAGTGTCTTCATTTGGAAAATGCTGCTTTGATTGTAAGCTTTGAAGGATACCTATTCCTTATCTTATTGGAATCATTCCATAATTTCTTCTTAATGACTTGAGGGAGTTTGGGGGCATTTTTAAAAAAGAGGAATGCCCAAGAAAGTGAGCCTTGTGGTATCCAACACTTTGGTGTTTACAGCTGTCATTTTAGGAAGAACTAGAGAAGTCTACATACATTAGGAGTACATATCCTTCATAGAGCTGTTGTAGCCAGGAGCAAACAAAGATGTGTGCCTCAAACATAAACCTATAATATTTACAGTTTTTCTTTCTTGTCCGTTAGGGAGTTAACTGGCTTCTCAGTCTGTGTAAAGGACAAGGAAGTGAGTCAAAATACGTCTAAATGAACGTCTGTTAATGTATGGTAAACACCGCCACACATTCCTTCACATTTTAAAGGAAAATTCCAGTGTGAGATTATTATGTCTTGGAAAATCTTCAACTTTTAAGAGAAACATACCAAGAAACAATTTCTCACTCAGTTTTTAGAAAATGATGACTGCTTATATTTATAACTGGTGGAATGCAACTTTAATGATGTCCCCAAGTAAGGATCTGTTTTTAAAAAGAATTGACTTTCTAACTAGGTAGTTCTCAAAACTCAGTGTTAAGTAGTTTAAAGGGAATTTTTAATATTTGTTGAGACAGAGGGCCCGTCAGTCATAGTTCATTAATAACAAGCAGTCAAGAAAGGATTTTAAATTTAATTCTTCTGTTTTTTTCAAGTATTGACACCAATACTGGAGTTTTCCTTTAAGTACCTTTTTTTTTTGCATTTCAATATAGCCTAAAATGGAAAATCTGAGGCCAAATAAAAAATAGTTTCATTTCTAGTATTTCATTATTTCATTGAATCAGTATGGATTAATGCCATACTAGATTGTTTTATATACTGTGAGTTCATAATTGGAACAGATGTTTTTCATCTTCAGAGTAATTTTTTGAGTAAATATCTGACATACCAAGCTACAGATAATTGATGAGATTGGGGATTGGCTTTTTTTCTTTTGTGCCCTTGTGTTGACTGCTTTCTTAGATTAATAATCTGGCAAACATTGTGTTCCATTTAAGATCTATTAATTTTAAATTGGAATATTGTATTACTCTTTGTACTATTAAGATCATTTATCTCTTCTCTGTAACTTCTGTATTCTTTAGAACTTTTAGGTTTTCTCAAATTTTCCCTGTTGCATTTTTAGGAAGTTGTCCTGCCCCCTCCCCCCCCAAACTGAGTTACATATTTTAGTTGTGCTAAAAATGCATTCACTAGATTTAAATAATAAAACTAATCTCTGGATCATTGTCACTGCTGGAGATCAGTTAGAGTTTGATTTTTGTAGCATTTTTTTGAGTCAGACAATACCTGTGAGTCAAAGCTTTAAGCATTAGAAAAGCTAGAGTCTCCCTGCTAGACTAATTGTCAGAGCGGAGCCAAATGTTTTACTTCTGTGTCCATCATTTTCTTTTTGGGGAAAATTCATCTGATCTTTTTAAACTAGCTTTGTTAAGACTTCCTCACTTTCTTATACTGTGATATTAAGCTTAAAAAATATGTAAACAACCATTTTTAACATAGGTCATCTTCTGTTTTAAAAATCAAGGTAATTAGAATTCTGTAACATTTCCAAATGAATGTTACTTCCATTTTCAGAGGCAGCATCTTTGGTCCAGATATTATTGGGCCTTTTGGTTGGTAAGTGAGAGGAATTCGAGAGGTAATGGGAGGACATAGAAAGGCAGAGGTAGTGATTTCCTCTTTGTTTGAAGAGTGGAGTTGACTTTGTTTCCACAGGGCCTTGAGTAGATTTTTCAGTAAAAAGTAGAATAGCTAATAATGAAAATCAGAACTTATTGATGGTAAGATTTTATTTGTAAATACTTACCTTATTATCTTTTGTTTTTACTGCAGATAAACATGATGTTGGCAAACCTGTACAAGAAGGCTGGTCAGGAGCGACCTTCAGTCACCAGCTATAAGGAAGTGCTGAGGCAGTGCCCATTAGCCCTTGATGCGATTCTAGGTACAGGTCCTTCTTTCCCTATTTTCATGGAATGTTTACTCTTCTAAGGTAGTGATTCTTAATCTTGGCTGTACATTAGAATAATTTAGATTACTACTGCTGTGTATTCTTTCACTGCTGAAAAATTACTGTTGTTGTTCCCTATTCTATGCATCTTGCTTAGACTAGGGAATGGGTTTGCCTTACAGCCTAGGAAGAGTGCAGCCTATTGCTTCTTGCATTGTAGAAGGATGCTATGCCTCACCTTCTTTCTCCTACTTTCTGTTGGATTAGGTTTGCTGTCTCTTTCTGTAAAAGGTGCAGAGGTGGCATCAATGACAATGAATGTGATCCAGACTGTGCCTAACTTGGATTGGCTATCTGTATGGATCAAAGCCTATGCTTTTGTGCATGTTGGTGACAATTCAAGAGCAATCAATACCATTTGGTGAGAACCACAAAGTTAATTGAATATTCTTGGGACCCTTCTATGGAAGTTGATGTATCTAAATTAGCAAAATGGAAAAATTAGATACTTATCTCTTGTTAAAGCCTGTTGTCCCTGGGCTTTATTAGTCTCTTAATGTACTCAGTGGCCCCAGATGTAATAATCTTTGTTAAATGTAAACTTGGACTAAGTTTAACTCTGTGTGTCATACTTGAACCTGAAAGAACATCTTTTTGGATGCCCTAGAAGCATAGTTTTTGTACCATTTGACCTGAGTTGCCTCAGTACTGGGGTTTTTCTTTCTAGTTAGGTAAAGTCCAAGGTCATCAGAGTGGTATTTGTATTAGAGTCATTTGGTTGAGTAATAAATAGCTGTTACTTTGAATGATATTATATCTAACACTATACAGTATATATTATCCTCTGAAAAACTGCAACCAGAAAGTTCTTTCTAGGTAATGAGTAAAGTTTCTGCTTTATTCTGTATATTTACTATCCTGTCTTGTATAACTTTAAGTTATAAGCTCAAAATTAAGAAAATAAGTCACATGGTTTGTTTTTGAAGTCTTTCATTATGAAAAATCTTACATAAAATAGTACCCTTATGCCCATCACCCAGATTCAACAACTAAGAGACTTAGGATATATTTTAAGGTTCATGTTTAATATTTTAAAGTTCACTAGAGAAAAAGTCCTTGTTGAGAGATAACGTGGACCTACTGGGAAGCTTAGCAGATCTGTACTTCAGAGCTGGAGACAATAAAAACTCTGTCCTCAAGTTTGAACAGGCACAGATGTTGGATCCGTATCTGATAAAAGGTAAGTAATTCTTGGGACAGGATGGAGGTGACTGTACAGGGTGAAATCAGAAGATAGGGAGAAGATGTAGCATGGTCTTCTGATAACAGCTTTTCATAAAATGTATTAGAGTAGCCTTTTTTTTAAGGTCCTGACAATGTCTGTTAACACTTGGGTAATTCCATTTTGAGCAGTTGTTTTTGCTTGGATTCAAGTGTCATATCCCCACAGATCTTTACTTGACTTTTTTTCATTGGGGAGAGATCACAGCCCTTTCTTATGGTTTATAAATTTATTATGATGTGTCTGACTGAGAATTTGGATGGCATCCCCAGAATCATAATGTCCTTTTAGGGTATGTAGGTTCACTATGTCCTTAAATTTAGTTTAAAAAGGAGTAAGTGAACAGATACTAAGAAAGTGATAAGATGATTAAAAGAAGTAATTAGAAGTGAACAACAATTCAAAAAAAGTCACTGATGTAAAAGAAGATTGCTGCTAAAGAGGGAAGCCACAGGTCGACAGAGATGGCGTGGACCTACTGGGAAGCTTAGCAGATCTGTACTTCCAAAGGATGGCTGTCCAGTGACTGGCAGTCAGTGAAGGAAATGTGTGCAGGAACAGTAATGGGAAATAAGGTTGCGTAAATAGGCAGAAGTATGCTTGCAAAGGCCCAAAAATGGTCATCAGAAAAATATGGCCTTGTGGCAGTAAACAGTTTTGTAGATTTTTAAGCCACAGAAATGACAGAGCAGGGAGGAGACCTTCACAAGCATGTAGATAAGGAAGCATTCAGAAAGATTAATTTGTTTGCTCAGGGTCCGTCCTGCCCAGTGTTAGCCCTCTTTACCAAACTGCCTGTGCCCTTGGTGAAAATGGTGTTTTAGAGCCTGGCAGTAGTCAGCTGCTTAAGATTGGAAGCTCAGACCCGAGTCCAGGAGCCAGCAGGGAATGTTGCAGTAATTTGGTTTAAGAGACATTTTCTTGAGAATCTGAAGGAATAGTAAGGAATGGAGGGGAATGGTGGTAAGAGAGGGGTGACAGTGAGCTTAGGGCTTTTTTTTTTTTTTTTAGTAGAACATAAACGAGAATAAAGGAGGTAGGGGGGGGGGAGGGCAGGGGGATGATCTTAAATGAAATAGACTCCAGAAAGAACTGGATGACTTTTTCTAGAATAGACTAGCTTTTTTCTGAGACTAACTGGCATATTAAATGTATACTCCTGATTGTGTCTAGACTTCTTGGAAGAGAGAACTTAATTTGATGCTTTTTTTGGGCCTTTTCTGGTTATATGTTAGGATAACTATGGCTGTATTATTACGCCACAGGATGTAGGGACAAATAGTTCCTGAAAATTACAGGCTTTCAAATTATGAGGTAGGTCCTTTTACTCCTTTGTTTTTTATTTTTATTTATTTTTACTTTTGTATGTGTTTTGTCTTTTTAATAGTCATTCTGTAGGAAAATGAGAATGCTGATGGGAGGAGCTTATGATATTGGAGAGGGCTCAGACCCTGCAAAAGCCCTTGTGTGGGCTTTGATGAAGGTTGTAGCTGTTAGAAAAGACCCCTCCTGCGTTAATGAGCCTCTTCCTCTGTAGGAATGGATGTGTATGGCTACCTCCTGGCACGAGAAGGGCGGCTGGAGGATGTGGAGAACCTTGGCTGCCGCCTTTTTAATATTTCTGACCAACATGCAGAACCCTGGGTGGTCTCTGGGTATGTTTATACAATCTCTTTTCTCCCCAGTTTTAGTAGATACTTTAGGAAATTGCGGTTTCACCTAAATAGAATATAGATTTGAAAGCACTGGTTTAAAGAATAATCAGACTTGAATTCAAGTCATGGTCTGTCTGTGACTCTGGATGCATCATTTATTTCTCTCAGTCTGTTTTCTCATTTGGAAAATGAGGATACTACCCCTGCTTTGTGGGGTAAGTCTTTACTGAGTGAATACATCATGCTCACGGGAAACCATCAGTGAGCAGGCCAGGAGCTGTGCTGCTTTGTTATTGACTGGCTTAACAAATTCTCTGAATGTCTCTGATCTGATAACATCCAGATCATCAGATTCTTTTTTGTGGTTTTCCCTTCCATATCAAGATTTCACCCTTAAAAATAAATATTCAGTAGATTTTTGTTCTGTTTTTTTCACTAATACCTTATACTAAAGTTGTAAGGGGTTTGTAGTAAGGATCATGTAGAAGGTCGTCTCTCTGATTTTTCCTTTTGAATGATATTTTATTTATGGTCTTCCTTCAGAAAACTTTGATTGTGTTTTCCTCCAGGTGTCATAGCTTCTATAGCAAACGCTATTCTCGAGCCCTCTATTTAGGAGCCAAGGCCATTCAGCTGAACAGTAACAGTGTTCAAGCTTTGCTACTTAAGGGAGCAGCGCTTAGAAACATGGGCAGAGTCCAGGAAGCAATAATCCACTTTCGGGAGGCTATACGTCTTGCACCTTGTCGCTTAGATTGTTATGAAGGTAAGATAATTATAGATGGTGTGGATCTATAGATGTGGCACTCAGATGGAAAGTTTTGTTGGTCCAGCAATTTCCAGACTCTGTTGCACATTGGAGTCCTGTGGAGGAACTTTTAGAAATCCTGATGCTAGGTCATTTCAGTACTGTCTAAGTCAGAATTGGGCTAGAGGTGTCTGTACTTTTTTTATGATCACAGGTAATGCCAACATGCAGACATATTTGGGAGCCACTTAATTATGCATTACACATTTATTTAGGCCTGGGCTTTTCACTCCATACTTTTATAATTCATTTTTCTTATTTTTTTGTTTCTCATTTTTGGTGAGGATATAGTTTTGGTGGTTTTTTTGTTCTGTTTTGTTTCTCAGATGAGGCTCACTTGTTAATGTGAATCTCTCTGTGCCGGCACTGTGCTGGTTTGGTTGGTATGTCTTTATTGTTTTTTTATAGTTGTCTTACCTTGGGCCAGAAATACTACTCATAGGATAACTCTACATCCATATGTCAGTGTTGGTTGTGGGAACTGGTCAGTTCATTGTGACTTCCAGAGTAGGCCTCATCAGGGTCAAGCTTTGTTTTGTTACGTACTATTTTAGGTTCGTGTGAACTGACCCTAGGAGTTCAAAGCTGTGTCAGCTTCAACAGCATTTGGTGACTCAGTCACAGACGTTAAAATAGATCTTACAAGATGCAGTTCCTCCAAAGCATATTTTTATAAGAATTTAAAAATAAACCCAGGAGTCTAGGAGTGATTTGCTCTTAACAGAAAGATGAGTTCAAATTTGAGAAATAAAAATTACAATTTGGGGGCTTCCCTGGTGGTCCGGTGGTTAAGACTCTGCCTTGCCAATGCAGGGGTTGTGGGTTCGATGCCTGGTCAGGGACCTAGGATTCCACATGCCTTGCAGCATGGCCAAAAGATTAAAAAAAGAAAGAAAGAAAATTGGTAGTTGGAGTGAAAAACAAATCTGCTTAGATACCCAGAGAACTATGCCTCTTGTGGATTTGTTCTTAAAGGAACTGCAGCAAGCCAAGCATTTGGTTTCCCTATCCTCCCAGCTGGTTCTATCACACTAACTCCCTTCTGCTGAGTGCCTGTCTCATGAGAGCCCAGGAATGCAGTCGAGTATCTCCAGTACCAAAGTGAGGGGTTGGACACAGAGTAGTTAGAGTTTTTCCCCAGTTGGCCTGTAAAGCTTTATGAGGTGACTTTGCTCAAGCTCCCATTTGGACATTTGGATCAGGGTGACCTGGTAATGCCCTGGGATGCATCTTGCAGCCTTTAGCTGAGCTTCCATTACTGATGGGGGCCCTGGATTAAGGGTGAAGTACGTTCTTAACATTTCCCTTTGAATTCCCTATGGGGCTTTAGCGGGAAAGTAAAACTATTCAAGTAGTTACAAACAACCTTATTCCAAAGTCCACCATGTTGCCCTTAAGATTTAGGCAATTTCTAGTTAAGTAACTGTAGTGTGTGGTAGAATATGCACAAATGTTATAATTGCCACTAGGGTGGAGGAGTGTATACAGAGAAAATCTGCCACGGAGTGTGTGGGTTTGGGTTTTAAGCTGTTTTTCTGTTTTGATGAGTGCTGTGTACCAAAGAGTACTTCCTCTGTTCTCTTCGATTTCTTGGCATGAAGATTCGAGAGTTGCCTGTTGAAATGTCCCCATGGAGCATCAGCATCTAGCTGCGGGTATAAAGGCGGAGCCGCCAGTCTCAGGGTGTGTGATCACTGTGATAAGTCCTTTCCATCCAATTTAGGGAGACCCTAGGTTGCCCCTAGTTCCTTTAGTCTTTATAGGTGAATGATTAAATTTAGGACTAAAGGTGACTGAGCAGTGCTGGAAATTAACAGCTTGTTAAAAGGCAGCAAGACCTTGGATTTTGTTGGAAACCTCATCTTTTCAGTGTCAGTTAATGAGTAGGGTCACATCTGTTCCTCTTAACAGTCGGCTGAGCTGGTGACATGCTTTGGTTTACTTGTGCATATCTGTTTCCCTCACTAATGGTGTCTTTGCACTACAGGCTTTTTCCACAATCATCAAGTGCTCTTGGAAAGAGCACCTCTTAGCTATTTCATTAACATGCTCTTCAGTCTGATCTCACCATCAGAGTCTTCCCCTGACCTGCCTTTTGTTTGAAACTTTGAAGGTTTGCAGTTTGGAAGGCTGTCAGAATGGAGCATGGCTTGGAGTGGTAATGTGGTTGAACTTTCTGTGTTATATTTTTTCAGGTCTCATCGAATGTTACTTAGCCTCCAACAGTATTCGTGAAGCAATGGTAATGGCTAACAATGTTTACAAAACTCTAGGAGCAAATGCACAGACCCTTACCCTTTTAGCCACTGTTTGTCTTGAAGACCCAGTGACACAGGAGAAAGCCAAAACCTTATTAGATAAAGCTCTGACCCAAAGGCCGGATTACATTAAGGCTGTGGTGAAAAAAGCAGAACTACTTAGTAAGTATCTTGTTTACTTCCCTGTTCCTACAACCTGAGTCCAGTTGGATTCTCTAGTCCCAGTTGGTTACAGATGACCAAATAGGTGTGTGCTTTTGCAGTAGGTCTGAGCCTATTTGAATTGGTTTATATTTAGCACAACCAAAGGTGATTGGCTTAGACCTTCTCCGATTGGCAGTGAATTACTTCTGGAGTGGCTCAAGCTAGCTATACTTGGTTAGTACCTATTTAGCTCACTTTGTCCTGAACTAATTTCTGCTGAATACAACTGGTTTTAACCCATCATGATTCTTCTATGACTTCCCTTTCAGCCTTGGTTTTTTTAAAATCCTGATTTGTGAGGAGCTAAGTTTGAGCTAGTTTGGCAAATAAAATCCATTTTGGCTTTTTACATGACTTTGGTTAAGAATAAGTTTTTAAAAATCATAACTCAAACTGCTGACTTCGTAATCAAATAGGAATTCAAATGAGCTTGTTCTTATTTCCTGCCACACCCATGTTCTCTTGACATCTATAAGTAGATATTTGGATTGTGATCATTTTTGTGGTTATATGTATATGACTTGCAGCAGGAATATATTTTGAAATGTGTAAGTAGGAAAATGAGGGTCTTTTTCTTTGCAGGCAGAGAACAGAAATATGAAGATGGAATTGCTTTGTTGAGGAACGCGCTAGCTAATCAGAGTGACTGTGTCCTGCATCGGATCCTAGGAGATTTCCTTGTAGCTGTCAATGAGTATCAGGAAGCAATGGACCAGTATAGTATAGCACTAAGGTAGGCACTTAGCCTCCCATGGGGGGAAGGTCGTGAGGGGTAGAGGAGGCAGGGATCAGTGTGACAGGAGTTCTGGAAACACACATACTATGTGCCCGCAGTTGAAAACACAGTAATAATAGTAATGATAGTATTTGTTAATTTATGACTTCTAAAGTCTTAAGTGATATTAACAACTGTTTCACTCATAACCAGCCACAGCACTATAACATCTGTTTTCATTTGTGTAGATCATCTTCCTGGCCTTGCCAACACATATACATATTTTTATAGGATTATACGTAGTATATATTTTATATTCTGCTTTTTCAAATCAGCGTATTGTTAAGTACTTTCCCATGTTTCTATCTACTGTAGTAGTTAAGAACTTAAGCTCTGAAGAATACTACCTTTACCACCTGTTATCTTGGGAAGTTACTAACAAATTTCCTTGTCTATATCTATCTACCTTATTAGGTATTAAATGATTAAATGAGGATTAAATGATTATTTCATGTAAAGCTCTTAGCACTGTGCCTGGTACATAGTAAATACTAAATAAATAGTGGTATTACTGCTTAATACAGAAGTGATTTATTTGAGGATTGTCTGTGTGTCTATAAAGTTATGGTGGAGGCCTGTCTTTAATGGAGTCTGATCACATCCATTTACTTGTTCAGCAGTTGAGCACCACTCATGTGCTTGGCATCTCAGTACCACTGGGGATGCTGTGATTCCGGGAGCTCACAGTCTCAGATGTGCAGGCTAATAGATACCATGTGCTAAGTGCTTTCAAAGCAATCTCTAGAAGGCAAGGTGGGAGTGCAGAGGGTGGGAATCCATGGGTGTGGGTGAGAGCTGTATGGAAGGTTTCAGAGAAGAGATGGTACAGATCATCTAGTTACATAAGTAGGAACAGGATTCCAATGTGGGTTTCATCTGCTCTTTGAAAGCCCAGAAGCAAATAAATGAGAAAATAAAATAAAATATAGAGGTGGGATTTGCTGGAGGTTGGACACCAGCTGGCCTCAGTGATGGTCACAAAGGCAAGAGGAAAGATTGCTTAGGAACCAAGTAAATAAATGTTCTGGACCCTCTGAGCTTTGAGGGTTTGGACATACGCAGTACTCTTAGCTCCTACAGTCAAATGCCCAGGTAGGGGTAACTTTGGGTCCTGGGGTCTAACCTTGGAGTTGACAAATCTGGTTCATGGTAAGCATGATGTTTTTGGTTGCCCTCTGAAATGCTGATATGTTTAATTATATTGTAAGAACATGGAATAATTTTAACCTACAGAAAAATAAGTATTTTTTGTAACCTTGTAACTTAGAAATCCCATACTGTTCAATTACATTTGAATTTTTCTGTTAATGATTGCTTGCTGCTTTTTCATTTATCTAGTATTTTCCTCTGGCAGAATGCTAGGGGTTTTAGGTGTGAAAAAATTTAAGAAATATATGGAGAAAATTCAAATTGAGAATTCTAAAACTTAGGACAAGACGCCTTTTTCACTTCTAGTGGTGGACTCCCTCAATCCTGCCTGTGGAACTGGAGTTGTTTGGAGAGGCCAGGCATTAGCAGATTCTCTGTGATTGGGTGGTCATTTCACTGCCGTGCCAGGGAGATGACACATCAGCTAGCAAGAAGCAAGGCAGAGATTCAGGCCTCTCCTCTGTTTTGTTGTCCCCTAGTTTGGACCCCAATGACCAGAAGTCTCTAGAGGGGATGCAGAAGATGGAGAAGGAGGAGAGTCCCACGGATGCCACTCAGGAGGAGGATGTGGACGACATGGAAGGGAGTGGGGAAGAAGGGGACCTGGAGGGCAGCGACAGTGAGGCGGCCCAGTGGGCTGACCAGGAGCAGTGGTTCGGCATGCAGTGAGGCAGGCAGCAGCTCCGTGGCCACACTGGCCTGCCCTGCTCTGAGCACTTCCATGGACTGAAGGAACCTGTAGGAGCCCGCTCTCTGGGAGGACAATGATTCAGCATGTGATTGCAGCAGGGGTCCCTGCCCCTTACTCCATATTTCTAGTAGTGACTTCATTTTTAAAAACTGAGCCTGACCAACCCTCCATCCTCCCCTGCTCCTGCCAGGGAGGACCAAGTGAGTGCTCTGAGAGGCCCATGGACGTGTCGGGGCTTCTGGGACAGAGTGCTTTTGTTTCAAAATCTGAAAGCTCGAGGACTAGACAGTGTTTTGTCTGTGATACTGTGGATGGGTTTAAAGGGATGGCCTGTCATCCAGAGCAAGAGTCATCTCCCGGCAGCAGCACAGGCTGGCCCTTGCAGAGAGGGTTTCTTGTCCCAGAAATCATCATCCTGAGTTGTCCAAACTTCCCTAGTAACCTTGCTTCCTTCTGCAATGTTAGTAATGCCTTAAGCTGACAGTTGCTGTTTTTCAGAACAGTTTTCCGATTTGCTAACCTGGTAACTTGCCTATGAGCCTGGGCTGAGTCTGAGAAACAAGTGTGACCGAGAGCATGAACAGAAGCGCAGTTGGGGTAATTAATAAAACTGTTTTTTGTACAGTAATGGTGTTGGGTTGATCAGAATGGAAGCCCTTTATAGATTCTTTTTTTGGTCTCGTTTACAGTGCATTGATTCAGCCATAGCATTATTTGCTATAAATAGACTCCCTTTCTTCCCAGAGTTTTGGGAGCCAGAAGGATTGGGAACCTCAGGTATGCTGAACTGGTTCATCTGTTTGCATTTTCAATTGGTAAATTCCTGGGAAGAGTCTGGCTGGATTTTAGACTGATTTTGCCAGTCTCTGTCAGGGGTGCTGAGGTCGATGTCTGGTTTCAACATTCTCGTGTGAGATCAGCAGGGGTCTCATTCCTGGGCTCATGTGCTGGGAGACTTACCCACCCTCTCCTCCTCGTTTAAAATGTGATGCTTTTAGAAGTCCAGCTAGTGAGGGGTGGTGCAACTAATCTCAAATTCTCATTAAAACAAAATTAGTCAAAGGTAGTACAAAGTATGCATTTGACATAAATGGTAAGTTCTGTCTTAAACAGAACTATTGTACACATCTAGGGTACAATAGTTTCGGAGCTTAGAACATTTGGTAACTGCAATTTAAAATGGGCAAGAAGTTGTTGTTAAAGTATCTTTCAGTATAAGAACCAAAGCTTGAGTAGCATCATTTGTCAGAGCAGTTTTTAAAGAGCCCAGCAGGCAGTTGGAGTCACGCCAGGTGAATGTGCGGCCCAGAAAAGAAACTGCAGGCTCATGTCCTTCCTCAGCTTGCCATGAGCAGCCATGATTAGTCAGTGCTTTGAGAGAAAAGGTGAAACCTCTTCTGGGGAGGAAGGCCAGCCCTACCCTCCTGATCTTGTTTCTGCACGTCAGGCTCATCACCGCGAACCCTGAGATCCTCTCAGGATCAGAATGTACCTCGGAACCCGGGTCTGTACATTGCCTTCAGTCCGCACCTTCACGAAGTTCCTCCCTTTTCTTCTCTGCTGGGAACCCCTGGATTAGTCCGGCCTGACCACCCCAGACCCCTCCACCCCAGCAATACCCTGCGCTGGATTCCTCAGGCCCTTCATGCTTGCTGCTCCAGTATGGCTATCACGACAGTGTTGGGGTGACAATACTGTATTTTTAGAGCACCTGGCACAGGATTGAAAACATCTTTGGTTCACTTCAGAGAATCGGAAGAGTTTCACTTGGCATGAAGCTCTCCCTGCCACTGTTACTTGCTGTCCTAAACAAAAAACCTTACGAGAGTAAGGAGCCCCAGGAAGCAGGGGCAGAATCAGGCTGCTCAGCTCTGACTGTCTCACAGAGCCACCTGCAGGAGGCCAAGCAGCCTGCTAAGGGATGGCCTTCATGTGCCTGAAGTCTCCTGCTGCCGGGATCTCCACACAGCCAACGTGGGGATGTTTAACCTGATGCGTGTCATTCCTCCTGACTCCTTCCAGATTGTTTGAAGCATGTGTTTGGAGCAAGCTGGGCTGGGTTCTTAGTCTCATCTCATTTCAACTCATCTGTCAGTGCTGTAGGTCAGGGGCCAGAGGGTTAGCCTGCACACTCTGGGCTCCCTCATCCACCCCTGGACTGAGGACTGAATAATCCTGTGAGGAGTTCAGCATGGTCCCAGTTAAGAACATCATCATTATCACCAGGGTAATGGAGATTCTAGAATGCCAGTTCTTTTCTGGGGATCTGGGGATTAGTGGAATCACCCTGAAACCTTGCTCTTCTCTCCTGGAGGTCCTTCTGCTGAGCAGGGAGGCAGGGTCCTAAGGAAGAGTGTTCCGTGCCCCTGGGCTTGGGCCATCACTCTTCACCTCTGAACTCACGCTGTGTGCCAGGAGTCTGGCAGTTGTGGTCCCTACAGGATTGTGTCAGGTACTCTCTTTGCCAGCCTTATTAGAAGCCATATACCTGGCTCTGAATTCTTTCTCAGAACATGAGGCCAGCTTTTGCCTGAATCTGTAATTCTGGAACTTGATTATGTGTCTCAGTGATTCAGATTTATGGGCTTGACACCAAACCTTCATCCAAGTGTGGGACCTGGACCGAAGAGTCTGCTTCTTCAATCTCATCCCAATTTACTATTCTGATGCAGGTGTTCCTGCTCCAAATACTGAGAAACCTGGGAGAAGGGAGTTAGAGGGCCCCAGAAGCTGCAGGTCTGACTTTAGAGGGCCCCTGGGGGCCTCACTATGTAGTTGCTTGTGGGTGGGGGCACCTCCCATAACCAGGTCTCTGGAGCCCATGCCTAGGCCTGCTTGCCGACCCAGAATCTGTGGGCACTGCCTGCCACATAGTGACTGCATTATCTCTGCCAACAACAGGCGGTGAAGCCTGACTCAACAAGAACCTCACCTCGGCCTCTGGGGACAGCAGCCACAACCAGGCCTGCCAGGAAGCCCTGGCACAGGGAGGGCCTATTGAGGTAAGTGCCTTACTAAGGTTTTCCATTTCCCCCAGGAGCCTCCCTGCCCTGGGGTAGTGGAAGGGGGTGCCAGTCATGGGCCACAGAGGGCAGACTTCTTTTGTCTAGAAGTTCTGACCTGCCCTGCCTATACCTTTGGGGCCTGGGTGTGTGCAGGATATCAGTTGCCATCACAGAACATGTTACTTATTTCACAAACTACATGGTATCAGCAACACCAAGAAAAGCCAGGAGATAATGTCAGTCTCCTAAGCAGCCTTTAGAAGAAAACAGTTTAAAAATAACCATGTACCCTCATGCATTGCTGGTGGGAATATAATTCAGATGCTATGGAAAACAGTCTGATCATTTTTCAAAAATTTCAAAAACATTTACCACATGAGCCAGCAATTCCATTTCTCCTGGTGTATACCCAAAAGAATTGACACAGCGTCTCAAACATTGCATACCCAGATGCACAGCAACATTATTCACGATGAAAATAACCCAAGTGTCCATTGTCATGAATAGAATATCAAAACATAGTATATATTGTTACTCAATGTTAAAAAGGAAGGAAGTCCTGCCACATGGTAAAACATGGATAAACCTTAAGGACATTACTCTAAGTGAAATAAGCCAGCTGCTAAAGGACAGAATGATTCTGCTTGTTTGAGATCCCTGGAAGAGTCGGATTATTCAAGACAGAGTGGTGCTTACCAGGGCCTCAAGGAAGACTGGGGAGTTTAATGAGTTTGGAATGTTGAGAAAACTCAAGATGGATGATGGCTGTGTAACAAAATACTTAAAAATGGTTAAAAAAAAATACATATACCCAAAAAAGAAATAGCCTGTAACTGCCATTCAGATAACCCTGTTAACACGTGTTTGTAATGTATTACGTTACATAAGTGTACACTTGGTTAAAAGTTCAGAGAGAAAGGTATGAAGTTAAAAATACATTTACTTCCCTGTCTCTACTGAATCCCAGTGTCTTCACAAAATAATTTTCCAGTACTACATTTAGAAAAATAGTTTTGAGCTTTTACCTAATGATACGTATATGAAAGTTAAACTATTCATGCAGTAAACACAGAAATTGCTGCCAGCATTATCACTCTGCTCTTCCTTGTCTCAACAGTTCCAAGAATCCCATTCTGTTCCCGAACCACTTCTGTAACCCTTCTGTGGTTTGTAGACACCTGGTTCCAGCTTTGTATGTAATTGTTGCAGTCCACACTGTCATGAGTGCGGTTGTGCAGTAGTTTGAACACTCTTTGCTTTTGCCTTTCTTTGGGATTGGAATGAAAGCTGACCTTTTTCAGTCCTATAGCCACTGCTGAGTTTTCTAAATTTGCTGGCACATTGAGTGCAGCACTTTAGCAGCAGCATCTTTTAGGATTTGAAATAGCTCAGCCGGAATTCAGCCATCATCTCCATTAGCTTTTTCATGGTAATGCTTCCTAAGGACCACTTGACTTCACATTCCAGGATATCTGTCTCTAGGTGAGTGGCCACACCATCATGGTTATCCAGGTCATTAAGACCACCTTTGTGTAGTTTTGTATATTCTTGTCACCATAATCTTCTGGTGTTTCTGTCCTTTATTATGCCCATCTTTGCATGAAATGTTCCCTTGGTATCTCCAATTTTCTTGAGGAGATCTCTGGTCTTTCTCATGCTATTTTCCTCTATTTCTTTGCGTTTCCTCTATTTCTTTGCACTTTAGAAGGCGTTCTTATCTTTGCTTGCTGTTCTCTGAAACTGCAATCAGTTGGGCATATCTTTCCCTTTCTCCTTTGCTTTTTGGTTCTCAGCTATTTGTAAGGCCTCCTCAGACAACCACTTTGCCTTTCTTGCATTTCTTTTTTTGGAGATGGTTTTGGTCACCACCTCCTGTACAATACTATGAACCTCCATCCATTGTTCTTCAGGCACTCTGTCTACCAGATTTAATCCCTTGAATCTATTCGTCACTGCCACTGTATAATCATAAGGGATTTGAACATATCGTGATGTAAGATGCCAAGGACTTGCAGAGGCCAAGTCCTTGTAGTGCAGTTTCTGGTCTCAGAGTATGTACATTTAAGGCTCTCATAGATGCTGTCAGACCGCACTCCGACAGTCTCACCACCTCACCAATACTTGGTGGTGTCAGCATTTGATTTTGTTTTTTTACTGGTCTTAGGGGTGATAAAAGCTGTATCATTTTGATTTGCTGTTTCTTCAGCATTTGTCTGGCCTGAGGTATGAGGCAAGCCCTGTCTCTTCTTGTGTTATCACATCTTAGCTTCACACTCCTGAGGCATCATCACTAAATTAGCCACATTTCATAAATGAGCAAACAGGCTTCGTCTGTCCAGGATTTCTCACCCTAGAGTTTTTGTGTGTTTTTGACGGTGATCTTTCTATCTGTTAGGAGAAAATTGGCTCTAAGCACTTCTTGCTGTCCATCCAGGCTTACTGGATTTAAGAGCTGCCAAACTGTCTGGCAGGGACAGTACCATCACAGTGCAGCTCTCACTGGCCACTTAAATCTTCCAGTGTCTGTCTCTTTATATAAACAACACTGCTGACCTTTGTGCTCACAACTTTTTCCTTCTTTGGGTAAATTCCCAGGAGGGGGATTTCAGAGCGAAAGGATATAATGATCTTTTTTTGAACTTTCAGGGAGACTAACTAGCTGGACCTCTTTCTGTGAAGTGAATCTGTAAGCTCAGGCCAGCCCTGCAGCCTCCCTGTCTCTGGTTGGTGTGTCCCAGCTGTCCCAGTCTGCCTCAGGAGTCCATCCATGGGCTGCAAGTTAGGGGTGAACCAGGAACTTCCCAGTCTCTGAAACTCCTATCTCACTTCCCTTTGCTGTAGTGGGATGGGGGACTCTGGTGAGGTCTGCTGAGGCCTTTGGGTTGGGACCCCTCCCACCATGAGACAGCAATTGCTGGCTCTGGGTTGGAGGGTATTTCCTGGACTGAGGTCATATTTCTGCTTTAGGACTCAGGGAGACTGCTTGACAAGGTTTATCGTGTGTTTGTGTGTGTGTTTTGGAGATGGTGACTGTTGGCTACTTGTTTTCTCTCTGAGCCTCCTATCGTGTGTGTGTTTGTGTGTGTGATGGTGATTGCTGGCTACTTGTGTCCTCTCTGAGCCTCCATGCCTCCTCGGAGGAATTCCACTCTCCCTAGTAAGAGGCCTGAGCCTCTCAAAGGGAGGATGTCTCCCTACCACCAGGAAGAAGGCTCAGGTCAATGGCTATGTGGCCCTTAATCTCTCAGGGGGTCAAGACCCCTCTCTGGATCGTCTGGTGTGTGGGGTTTTGTGGTAGGCCTGTTACCCTTGGAGTCTTGGGTTGGGTATTGTGGGAGAAGACTGGCCTCCCAAGGCTAAATTTTGGTCCTTTTGGGGTCAGCATCCCTGTGGATGTGAGCCTTTGTCTTTTGCCCACAGGCTGTGCCCCTTTGGTGCAAGATCAACAGATTTGTCCTGAGCTCCTCTCAGTGTCAGGTCTAGTCCTATGTAGATCTGTGGCCCTGGGGAAATTATTTTTAATTTTTTGGATCATCATCCACTTATGACTTCAGTCCACTCTCCTCGCTGGCCTATCTCCCTTGTCAATCCCCAGGGACAGTGAGAATTCTGTCCAGGAATTGAGAAGGAATGGTAGCAAGCAAGAACCTTTGCTGAGAGAGGCCTCTGTCCTTCAGCCTGGGTGGCCCAGACTGAAGCCCCATCCTGGATGGACTAAAACAAGCTAATCCCCAAAGCCCCCCAGGTCCCCACTGTTCCCCAGTCCACGCTGCTGCTTTGCTTAGCTTGATGCTCTTTGACAGGAAGGGACAAAGATGACCCCTATCTGGAGCTACTCCAGCCAGCCGTGCGCTGATCAGGCAGGCAGCTTCTGTCAGCTTACGGGAAGCCAGGGGGAGCCACCTCAGGATAAGGCCCTGTGAAGACCTCTAACCAGATCTTGGAGAGCTGCTTCCTATGAAGAATAATTGTGCCAGGGCACTAGGGCTAGAGCCTGCCCAGGGACCAGGTAAAGTTTTCCTTTCTTTTTAAGTAAGCATAAAAAATTTAAAATGTAGCATACATATAGAAGAAAAGATGTAGAAACATACATATATACTTTATCCAGGATAAGAACTGTCTCAGAAGACCCGTTGTGCTCAAACCTGATTACATCCCATTCTCTCCCTCCTCCTGCCCTCTTCTCCCCACTAGCCCTGCCAGAGGTAAACCACTATTCCATATCTTGTTTTTGTAGTATCCTTTCTGACCATAGAAGTTCTGTGAACCTTGAACAAAAAGCTCATTTTTTTCACCTGTAATACTGTTTTTCTGTTGTTTTTATTTTCAGTTTTACCAAGTTTTTATCCTAAATAACATTTGCTGCTCTTGAACTTAGTTATGTTTTAATATTTTTCCATGATACATTTACTTAACATTTTTTAAGTTGATTCATATTAATACTCCTATAAATTCATATTTTATTTAATAGACAATGTTTTTAGAACAGTTTTAGATTTGTAGAGAAATTGAGTAGGTAGTACAGAGAATTCCCATATACCCTGCACAGTTTCCCCTTCCAAAATCTTAGCTTTTTTTTGGTGGTGGTGGTTGTTTTATTTATTTTCTTTACATTATCGTGTTAGTTTTGCCCTACATTGACATGAATCCACCATAGGTATACATGTGTTCCCCTTCCAGACCCCCCTCCCACCTCCCTCCTGATTCCGTCTCTCTGGGTCATCCTGGTGCACCAGCCCTGAGCACCCTGTATCAGGCATCAAACCTGGGCTGGCGATTGATTTCACATATGATAATTGGCTTTTTTTTTTTTTTTTGGTTGGTGGTGTTTGGTCGCTAAGTCATGTCTAATTTTTTGTAACCCTGTAACTGCAGCATGCCAGGCTTCCCTATCCTTCACTGGCTCCCAGAGTTTGCTCAAATTCATATCCACTGAGTCAGTGATGCTTTCTGACCATCTTATCCTCTCCTGCCCTCTTCTTTTGCCTTGGGTCTTTCCCAGCATCGAGGTTTTTCCAATGAGTCGGCTCTCAAATATTGTAGCTTCAGGTTCAGAATCAGTCCTTCCAATGAATATTCAGGCTTGACTTCCTTTAGGATTGACTGGTTTGATTTCCTTGCAGTCCAGGGGACTCTCAAGAGTCTTCTCCAGCACAATTCAGAAGCATCAGTTCTTCAGCACTCAGCCTTCTTCATGGCCCGGCTCTCACACCCGTATGTGACACAGAGTGCAGGCTGTACTCTGTGTGCTCAGTTGTGTCTGACTGTAGCCTGTCAGGCTCCTCTGTCCGTGGGATTTTCCAGGCAAGAATACTGAGTGGGTTGCCATTTCATATTCCAGAGGATCTTCCTAACCCTAGGGACTGAGGCAGATTCTTTACCACTGAGCCACCTGAGAAGTCCATTGTGTAGGATACTAGAGCTCTCTTCAAGAAGATTAGAGATATCAAGGGAACAGTTCATGCAAAGATGGGCTCAATAAACGACAGAAATGGTAGGGACCTAACAGAAGCAGAAGATATTAAGAAGAGGTGGCAAGAATACACGGAAGAGTTGTACAAAAAAGATCTTCATGGCTCAGATGATCATGATGGTGTGATCACTCACCTAGAGCCAGACATCCTGGAATGTGAAGTCAAGTTGGCCTTAGGAAGCATCACTACGAACAAAGCTAGTGGAGGTGACGGAATTCCAGTTGAGCTGTTTCAAATCCTGGAAGATGATGCTGTGAAAGTGCTGCACTGAGTCTGCCAGCAAATATGGAAAACTCAGCAGTGGCCACAGGACTGGAAAAGGTCAGTTTTCATTCCAATCCCAAAGAAAGGCAATGCCAAAGAATGCTCAAACTGCTGCACAATTGCACTCATCTCACACACTAGTAAAGTAATGCTCAAAATTCTCCAGGCCAGGCTTCAGCAATACGTGTACCGTGAACTTCCAGATGTTCAAGCTGGTTTTAGAAAAGGCAGAGGAACCAGAGATTAAATTGCCAACATCCGATGGATTATTGAAAAAGCAAGAGAGTATCAGAAAAAACATCTATTTCTGCTTTATTGACTATGCCAAAGGTTTTGACTACGTGGATCACAATGAACTGTGGAAAATTCTTCCAAGAGATGGGAATAACAGACCACCTGACCTGCCTCTTGAAAAATCTGTATACAGGTCAGGAAGCAACAGTTACAACTGGACATGGAACAACAGACTGGTTCCAAATAGAAAAAGGAGTATGTCAAGGCTGTATATTGTCACCCTGCTTATTTAACTTATATGCAGAATACATCATGAGAAATGCTGGGCTGGAAGAAGCACAAGCTGGAATCAAGATTGCTGGGAGAAATACGAATAACCTCACATATGCAGATGACAGCACCCTTATGGCAGAAAGTGAAGAAGAACTAAAGAGCCTCTTGATGTGAGCAGAAAAAGAAAAGAAAAAAATAAAGGCCTCTTGATGAAAGTGAAAGAGGAGAGTGAAAAAGTTGGCTTAAACCTCAACATTCAGAAAACTAAGATCATGGCATCCAGTCCCATCACTTCATGGCAGATAGATGGGGAAACAGTGGAAACAGTGGCAGACCTTATTTTTCTGGGCTCCAAAATCACTGCAGATGGTGATTGTATCCATGAAATTAAAAGACACTTACTTCTTGAAAGGAAAGTTATGACCAACCTTAACAGCATATTTAAAAGCAGAGACACTACTTTGCCAACAAAGGTCTGTATAGTCAAGGCTATGGTTTTTCCAGTAGTGATGTATGGATGTGAGAGCTGCACTATAAAGAAAGCTGAGCGCCAAAGAATTGATGCTTTTGAACTGTGGTGTTGGAGAAGACTCTTGAGAGTCCCCTGGACTGCAAGGAGATCCAACCAGTCCATCCTCAAGGAGATCAGTCCTGGGTGTTCATTGGAAGGACTGATGTTGAAGCTGAAACTCCAATATTTTGGCCACCTCGTGTGAAGAGCTGACTCATTGAAAAAGACCCTGATGCTGGGAAAGATTGAGGGCAGGAGGAGAAGGGGACGACAGAAGATGAGATGGCTGGATAGCATCACTGACTCGATGTACATGGGTTTGGGTGGACTTCTGGAGTTGGTGATGGACAGGGAGGCCTGGCATGCTGCGGTTCATGGGGTCAGAAAGAGTCAGACACAACTGAACAACTGAACTGATGTTTACTTTCATTGCTATGTAATATTTCATTGTGTGCACCTAACACTCCCCTATTAATTCTGCCAATGATGGATTCTGCCATTTTGGTTATTTGTAGTTTTTTTCAAGCAGTGCTGCTTTGTTATATTTTCATAGGTAATTCTGTGCATAAAAGTACAGAGTTGTATAGCGTTATGCCCAGAGGTAGAATTAATATATGTAGTCTATGTGCATGTTCATTTTAGCAGATATGGTAAAAAAGTGTTTTCCATGAAGTTGTACAAGTTCATGAGCACACCTGCAGACCTTTGTCCCAGTTCCTCACTGGCATTTGATATTGTCAAACCATAATTTTCTCCTGGAAGTAGGATGATGTGATTTTAATTTACAAGTTTCTGGGTTTTTTTTAATATGTTTATTTTTGGCTGTGCTGGGCCTTCATTGCTGCACTTCCGTTTTTCCTAGTTGCAGCAAACAGGGTTGTGCTCTTGTTGAGGTGCTTGGTCTTCCTGTTGCAGTGGCTTCTCTTATTGTACAGCATGGGCTCTAGAGCTCTGGCTCAGTAGTTAAGGTACTCAGGCTTAGTTGCCCTGTGGGCATGTGGGATCTTAGTTCCCAAACTAAGGATAGAATCCATATCCCTTGTATTGGCAAGCAGATTCTTAACTATCGGACCACCAGGGAGTTCCCACAAGTTTCTGTAACAGGTTGACCATCATTTCATATATTTAGGAATTATTTGTGCTTCCTCTTCTTTGAAAGTTTTTTTGACCTATTTTTCTATTGCATTGTTTATATTTTTCACAGAAGTTCTTTGGGAAAAATATTCTAGATATAATTCAGAATATTAGTTGGATTTGCGTCTTCTTCCAGTTTGTGACTTGCCTTTTCTTTCTCTTTAATAGTATCTTTTGAGGTTCTTAATTTTAATGTACTTGAATTTACCACTCTTTCTTTCTTCAAGGTTGTATTTTCTTTCTTTTTATGTTTCTGTTGTTGGTTTTTTGTTTTTTTTGGTTATGGTCTGCAGCTTGCCAGATCTCAGTTCCCTGACTAGGGATTGAACCTGGGCCATGGCAGTGAAAGTCCAGAGTCCTAACCAGCAGGCTACCAGGGAACTCTGTGGTTATATTTTCTAATTCTTATGAAGTCTTTCCTCATCACAGGGTCAAAGATATATTCTCCAGTATACATGGTGCAAGATAGAGATCCAGTTTTATTGATTTTTGAAAATTTATGTTTAAATGTGGATAACCACCTATTATTTCAAAGTTACTTGTTTTCCCACTGATCTATAATGCCAGCTGGGTTGCAGATCAGATGTTCAGAGAGGAGCACCTCTGTTTTTAAGATCTCTTTAGGCTTCGCTGGTGGCTCAGATGGGAAAAATATCTGCCTACAATGTGGGAGACCCGGGTTCCATCCCTGGGTGGGGAAGATCCCTGGAGAAGGAAATGACAACCCACTCCAGTACTCTTGCCTGGAAAATCCCATGGATGGAGGAGCCTGATAGGCTACAGTCCATGGGGTTACGAAGAGTCGGACGCAACTGAGCTACTTCACTTTCCATACCATTGGTCAGTTTTTCTATCCCAGTGCTTATACCTCACTGTCTTAATTTACTGCAACTTTATAAAAAGTATTGATATTTGGAAGAGCATGACCTCTTGATCTTATTCTTAGCAGTGTTCTGGCTATCCTTAGTTCTTGGTACTGCCATGAAATTTTTTTTTAATTTTTATTTTTTTGACACCAAAAATATTTTCTAGCCAACTAAAAATGTTGTGATAGTTTCAGGTGAACAGTGAAGGGACTCCTCCATACATATGCATGTATCCACTCCATTAAGTTGTTAATATTAGATAGTCTGATATACTTCTTAAGTTAGATTCATAATTTCAAAAGGGCATAAGGTGAAACTTGCCCATCCTCTTACTTCTAATTCCCTTCTCAGAAGCAATCGTAAATTACTAGTTCTTTGTGTATTTTTTTAGAAATAATTTTAAATTGCCTGTGTTTGTATATATACTACTACCCCTCTTTTTGTACTTGCATGATACATCACTAGAGTATATTTTAAAGAGTCAAGTTTGCATATTCAGTGGGATCTTTCTTAATAGGTCAAATGTATAAATATCAAAGAGATATAAATATTAAACTTTTTGTACTCTTAGTACTGAATTAAAAGAATTTTGATTCGTTTCCAGACTTAACATATTTTACAATTTCTACTGATTTTGGTTAGTCTTACCTCTATTTCTGTCATTCAGTGTTTAGGAAATGGCAAGTCTCTACCTCTGGAGCTAGCCGGTGACTTTGCCACGCACCTGGTGACAGGCCTGCGCTGCTCACCCCTGCCCCCATCTAGAGCTTCACTTAGTGTGAGTCTGCTGGTGAAGAACTCTGTCTGAAAATATCTTTATTTGACTTTGATTCTTAATTACTGTGTATTTTCTTCAGGTTTAGAATCCTAGGTTCCCAGTAGTTTCAGCACATGTGGCTGTCATCTCACTGTTTCCAGCCTCCACTAACTGTTGAGAAGTCAGCAGTGGGCTCTCACTCCTTAAAGGTACTGCTCTCCTCGAGCTCCCATCCCTCACCCTGTCACTGCTTTTAGGATTTTCTGTCTTTGGTTCTCTATGGTTCAGTATACTATTTCTTGGGCTGGGTTTTTTGTTATTTGCCCTTCTGCGAATTTGTTGGGATTCTCTCATCTGTGGATTACCACTTGTAGAAAATCCTCAGCCATTCTGTCTTCAAATGCCTCTCATAGGCTCTTCTTCTCAGACTTTGGTAAAAAGTGCATTTGACTTTGTCACCTTTCTCAGTCTATCTTCCCGGTGTTTTAACCTTTCTTATATATTTTCTAGTTTTTTTCCCCCTTTCTCTGCTGCACTCTGGGTATTTTCTTCTCATCTATCTTCCACTTTGTTATTTTGCAGTGTCCACCCTGATACCATGTCCATCCATTAAGTTTTTAATTTTGGTGATTTACTTTTTATTTCTAGGATTCCACATAATTTCCTCTGCTGTGTATACCTTTTTTAAAACTTACTTTGAGCTTCTTCTCTCTTTTTTTAAAATATTTAAATACTTATTTATTTATTTTTGGCTGCACTAGGTCTCCGTTGCTGCCCACAGGGTTTCCCTAGTTGTGGAGAACAGGGGCTGTTCTCCAGTTGGGGTGCTCAGGCTTCTCATTGCAGCGGTTTCTCTTATTGCTGAGCTGGACAATGACTTTCTGTGGCCTTCAGTAGCTACAGCACGTGGGTTTCAGTAGCAGCAGCTCTTGGGCTCCAGAGCAAAGGCTCAGTAGTTGTGCTCAGGGTCAGTTGCCCCGTGGCATGTGGGATCTTCCCTGATCAGGGATCAGCCGATGTCCCCTGCATTGCAAGGTGGCTTCTTAACCACTGGACCTCCAGGGGAGCCCTGCTGTGTTCACTTTTAATAATTTCCTGTGTCCTGCAGGTTTTCGTCTGTTTTTCTTTAAGCAAAGTAAGTGTGACTGTTTCATATCTAATACTTCCCATATGTGAAGTCTGAATGGATCTGTAATGTGCATTTCTGCAGGCTCTCATGGTTTTATTCTGTACTTGGTTGCTTTCTACTGTGTGCTGCTTTGAAAAATAATTGTGCAGTTATCTAAGGCGTAAAATGAAGGTGCCTTCCACAAGATGGGATTTACATTTATTTCTGCTTGGTGCTTAGGATTACTGCCTGTGACTAAATGCGTTGAGGTTTCATAGATCACTGCTAGGATAGAGTTTGGGCCACGTATCCTCAAGACTGAGTGTTGACACTGTCTCAGAGGTGTACATGTTTTCTTAGTTCTGCTGAGCACCAAAGCAATGCTGCATACAGTCCTTTGAGTTTTGGGGAAGGTTTGCTTATATCCTGAGATGTTAACCCTTCAGGGGTCACAGCTTAATGTCCTTTGAGACTTCTCACTTTTGGTGGGCCCTGGACTTGACTTTCTCTTTTTCACTCTGTGAGCCCCAGAATCCCTGTTTGAGGAGTGGCCAAGATGGTGGAATAGGAAGACCCTGAGCTCCTCTCCTCTCATGGGCATACCAAAACTACAACTGTTTACATCGCAGCTATTGCTGGGAATGACCTGAAGAATAGCAGAAAAGATCTACAATGAAAGATAAAAAGAAGGAACCATGAGACAGGTTGGAAGGGTTGAGACGCAGTATAGTCAAGACTTACAGAACCACATACGGGAGGACAATCACAGATGGAGACATTTCTCCCGAGGTGGAAGGGTCTGAGCCCCATATGGGGCTCCCTAGCCCAGGGATCCCACATTAGGAAAATGAATCCCCAACACATCTGGCTTCAGAGATCAGTGGCACTTACTTCTGGGAGAGTCAGAGGGCTGTGGGAGATGAGAGACTCCACAGTTACAGGCCACACAGTCATGAAACCAGCTTTACAGCGAATGAGTGGGTAAAGATGTGGTGTGTGCTTGTTGTTCAGCCGTCGAAAAGAATGAAACCTTGCTGCATGCAAGAATGTGGGTGGATCTAGTGGCCGTTGTGCTAAGTGAAGTAAGTCAGGCAGAGAAAGACAAATACAGCATGATTTCACTTGTCTGTGAAATCTGAAAAACAAATGAAGAAACATAACGAGAACAGTCAAAGAGACAAACATGGTTGCGAGAGGGGACAGATGTGTTGTGAGGAGAGAAATAGGTGAGGGAGATTAAGAGGTATAACCCCAAGAGTTACAAAATAAAGAGTCACAAGTATGAAGTATACAGTGTGGGGAATATGGTCAATTCTAACATAATCTCTTTGTATAGTGACAGATGATAACTAGACTTACCATGGTGATCCTTTTGAAATACATAGAAATATTGAATCACTATGTTGTGTACCAAGAACTAATAAATAAAGTGTTTTGGGTCAATTGTAGCATAGAGAAAAAGATCAGATTTTTGGTTACCAGAAAGGATGAGGATTGGTGTGATTGGATTGCTGTTTAGTCGCTAAATTGTATCCACTTCTTTGTGATCCCATGGACTATAGCACGCCGGGGCTCCACTGTCCTTCACTATCTCCTGGAGTTTGCTCAAATTCACGTCCATTGAATTGGTGATGCTTTCTAACCATCTCATCCTCCACCCCCTTTTCCTTTTCCCTTCAATCTTTCCCAGCATCAGGGTCTTTTCCAATGAGTCAACTCTTTGCATCAGGTGGCCAGAGTTGGAGCTTCAGCATCAGTCCTTCCAGTGAATATTTAGGGTTGATTTCCTTTAGTATCTACTGGTTTCATCTCCTTGCTGTCCAAGGGACTCTGAAGAGTCTTCTCCAACACTACAATTGGAAAGCATCAATTCTTTGACGCTCAGCCTTCTTTATGGGCCAGCTTTCACAGCTGTACAAGACTACTGGAAAAACCATAGCTTTGACTATACGGACCTTTGTCAGCAAACTGATGTCTCTGCTTTTTAATACATTGTCTAGGTTTGTCATAGCTTTCCTTCCAAGGAGCAAGCCTCTCTTAATTTCATGGCTGCAGTCACTGTCTGCAGTGATTTTGGAGCTCAAGAAAATAAGAACTGTCACTTCTTCCATTTTTTCCCCTTCTGTTTGCTGTGAAGTGATGGGATTGGATGCCATGATCTTAGTGATTGGTTGAAGGTGGTCAAAAGGTACAAACTTCTACTTATATAATAAGTAAGTCCCAGGGATGTGACTTACACTGCTTTGTAAGTACACATGTTCAATATGACAGCACTGCTGTATGATATATGTAAGTTAAGAGAGTAAATCCTCAGTTCTTACCACAAGTAAAAACATTTTTTTTCTATTTCTTTAATGTTGTATCTAAATGAAGTGATATTCACTTAACTTATTGTGGTAATCATTTCATGATGTAAATAAGTCAAATTATTATACACCTTAATATATGTATGTAAATTGCATGTGAATAGAATTGGAAGAAAAAATTATTAAAATTATACCCAAATAAATAAGTATTTATCCCAGCATTTTTAAAATAAACTTTTTATTTTAGAATGCTTTTAGATTTATGAAAAGTTAAGCAGATGGTATGGTATTCTCATAACTCCAGACCTAGTTTCCCATTATTACCATTTTACAACAATATGGTACATTTATCATAGTCATATATTAACTAAAGTCCATAGTTTATTCAGATTTCCTTAGTTTCCCTATTTCTATCCCAGGATCCCATTCAGGATACCATATTGCATTGAATCGTCATGCGTTCATAGGCGTCTCTTGGCTGTGACAGTTTCCCAGACTTTCCTTGTTTTTGATGACCTCAGTAGTTTTGAGGAGCATTGGTCAGGGGGTTTACAGAATGTCTTTTGGGACTTGTCAGATGTTTTCCCTCTGACTAGACTGAGGTTATGTGTTTTGGGAGAAAGACCACATGCCATTTTTCTTCATATCAAGGATACATGCTCTCAAGATGACGTCACTTAGCTGAGGTAGTGTCTGCCAGCCTTCACTGAGTTGCTCTTTCCCCTGTCTGCATTGCATGTCCTCTGTAATGAAGTCACTATTTGAGTTAAGCAGATGCTTAAGGGATGGGGAGTTACTTCACCTCCTTGATGGCAGGTTTTCTGTAGAAACCACTTGGACTTCTACATGGGAGATTTCCATTTTTTCCCATTTATTTATATCAATACAAACTTATGGATATTTGATACTTTGGGTTATAATCCAATACCACTTTGTTATTCTAATTGTTTTGGCTTTGGCCATTCAAAGCTTCTTCACTATGTCCCTTTCATAAAACTTCATCTTTGATCACTGTTTTTGAGCACTTCCTTACTGTCTCACTGGAGAGGGAAATGGCACCCCACTCCAGTGCTCTTGCCTGGAAAACCCCATGGACGGAGGAGCCTGGTGGGCTGCAGTCCATGGGGTTGCGAACAGTCAGACATGACTGAGCGACTTCACTTTCACTTTTCACTTTCATGCATTGGAGAAGGAAATGGCGACCCACTCCAGTGTTCTTGACTGGAGAATCCCAGGGACGGGGGAGCCTGGTGGGCTGCCATCTGTGGGGTCGCACAGAGTTGGACACGACTGAGTGACTTAGCAGCAGCAGTTACTGTCTCACACTCCGGTGTTCTCCAGGCACTTGTTCATTTTCTGCCTCAGTCCTAGAGTCAGCTACTTCAGGAGCTTTAGAATCAGTCATTTCAATAAATATTCAGGACTGATTTCCCTTAGGATTGACTGGTTTGATCTTGCAGTCCAAGGGACTCTAAAGTAGTCTTCTCCAACACCACAATTCAAAAGCATCAGTTCTTTGGCGCTCAGCTTTCTTTACGGTCCAACTCTCACATCTATACGTGATTACTGGAAAAACCATAGCTTTGACTAGATGACTTAATATGCTATCTAGGTTTGTCATAGCTTTTCTTCCAAGGAGGGTCTTTTAATTTCATGTCTGCAGTGATTTTGGAGCCCAAGAAAATAAAATCTGCCAGTTTTTATTTTTCCCCCATCTAATAGCTATGAAGTAATGGGACCAGGCTATATATTGTCACCCTGCTTATTCAACTTATATGCAGAGTACATCATGAGAAACACTGGGCTGGAAGAAGCACAAGCTCGAATCAAGATTGCTGGGAGAAATATCAATAACCTCAGATATGCAGACAACACCACCCTTATGGCAGAAAGTGAAGAGGAACTAAAAAGCTTCTTGATGAAATGGATGAGGAAACAGTGGAAACAGTGGCAGACTTTATTTTTGGGGGCCCAAAAATCACTGCAGATGGTGATTGCAACCATGAAATTTAAAAGATGCTTACTCCTTGGAAGGAAAGTTACGACCAACCTAGACAGCATATTAAAAAGCAGAGACATTACTTTACCAACAAAAGTCCATATAGTCAAGGTTATGGTTTTTCCAGTCATCATGCATGTATGTGAGAGTTGGACTATAAAGAAAGCTGAGCACTGAAGAATTGATGCTTTTGAACTGTGGTGTTGGAGAAGACTCTTGAGAATCCCTTGGACTGCAAAGAGATCCAACAAGTCCGTCCTAAAGGAGATCAGTCCTGGGTGTTCATTGGAAGGACTGATGCTGAAGCTGAAACTCCAATACTTTGGCCACCTGATGCGAAGAGCTGACTCATTGGGAAATACCCTGATGCTGGGAAAGATTGAGGGCAGGAGGAGAAGGGGACAACAGAGGATGAGATGGTTGGATGGCATCACCAACTTGATGGACATGAGTTTGGGTGGACTCTGGGAGTTGGTGATGGACAGGGAGGCCTGGCGTGCTGTGATTCATGGGGTCGCAGAGTCGGACACGACTGAGCGACTGAACTGAATGGGACCAGATCCATGATCTTAGTTTTTTGAATGTTGAGTTTTAAGCCACCTTTTTCACTCTCCTCTTTCACCTTCCTCGAGAGGTTGTTTATCCTCTTTGCTTTTTGCCGTTAGTATTATCTGCATGTCTGAGATTGTTGAGTATTTCTTCCAGCAATCTTCATCTCAGCTTGTGATTCATCTAGCTCGGCATTATGCGTGCTATACCCTGCGTATCAGCCAGTGACAGTATACAGCCTTGACGTACTCCCTCCCCGTCTTGACCCCGTCTGTTGTTCCATGTCCAGTTCTGCTGCTCCTTGACCTGCAAACGGGTTTCTCAGGTGTCAGATAAGGTGTTCTGCTATTTCCATATTTTTAAGGATTTTCCACAATTTGTTGTGATCCACACAGTCAAAGGCTTTTTCATAGTGAAGCAGATTTTTTTTCTGGAATTCTCTTGCGTTTTCTATGATCCAACAAATGTTGGCAATTGGATCTCCGGTTACTCTGCCTTTTCTAAATCCAGCTTGTACATCTGGAAGTTCTTGGTTCACTTAATGTTGAAGCCTAGCTTGAAGGATTTTGAGCTTTTTGAGAATATTAGTCTCCATGTTTTTCTTTTGCTGTGTTTTTTTTCTTCTTCCTAATATAGTTGATTTCTAGTCTCATAGCATTGTGGGTCAGAAGAGATATTTGATGTGATTCCAATTTTCTTAAATTTTTGGGCTTCCCTGGTGGCTCAGATGGTAAAGAATTTGCCTGCAATGTGGGAGACTGGGTTTGATCCCTGAGTTGGGAAGATCCTCTGGAGAAGGGAACAGCTACCCACTTCAGTATTCTTGCTTGAAGAATCCCCTGGACAGAGGAGCATGATGGGCTATAGTCCATGGGGTTGCAGAGTCTGTCTGACATGATTTATCAGCAACCCTTGGTTTATTACTCTATCCTGGAGAATGTTCCATATGTACTTGTGTATATTTTGCTGCTTTTGGGTGGGATGTTTTTATATATGGAAGCAACCCAAGTACCCATCAGTAGATAAATGGATCAAGATATGAAATATAGCAATGAAACATTACTCAGCCATAAGAATGAAATTTTGCCATTTGCAACAACATGGATGGACCTGCACTTATTTCATTGGGCGAATGATGTATATTGGATTATCATTCCTTGCTGACTCATAGATCTAACCCTGGGTTTTCTGAAGGCTGCGTAATACTCCATGGTTAACAGCTGACTTGTTTATCGATGGACATGCAGGTTATTTCCAATCTTTTGCTAACAGCAGTGCAGCAGGATTGTGCCTGTGAACATGTGGGAGGATCTCACCAAAGTGAAGTGCTTGGTCAAAGGGTACGGATGTTTAAAAATGTCACTGAGCATATGTACTTGTCGCTTCAGTCCTGTCCGACTTTGTGACCCTGTGAACTGTAGCCCACCAGGCTCCTCTGTCCATGGGATTCTCCAGGCAAGAATACTGGAGTGGGTTGCCCTGTCCTCCTCCAGGGGATCTTCCCAACTTAGGGGTCGAACCTGCATCTCTTAGTTTGTCATAGATATTGTCAAACTGCCCTCTGGATGTTGGACCAGTTTTTATTTTTACCATCAGCATGAGCTGCTTCCTAACGACAGCTGCTGAAAAGAGATCATCAAAGTTTGATCTTTGCTATTCATATGTGAGGGACTTCCTGGTGGCTCAGTAGGAAAGAATCCTCCTGCCAGTGCAGGAGATGTGGGTTGATCCCTAGGTTGGGAAGATCCCCTGGAGAAGGAAATGGCAACTCACTCCATGGAAAATCCCATGGACAGAGGACCCTGGCATGCTGCAGTCCACGGAGGTCAGAGTCAGACATGACTTAGTGACTCAACAGTTAACTCGAGAGAGGTATATTCTACCCCGACAAGTTTATATTTTTATGTGATCAGTTTATCACTCATCTGGGATTTTGTGTTATGCTTAGTCTTTTCATTTCCATGTTTTCTGGGTTTTTTTTTCTCCTCCTTGGTACTATTAAAAAAAAAACGTGGACTTGCAGACATAATGAACCCCTACGTATATTAACATCCAAATATTACTTAAATGAAACTGCTCTCCCTCCCTCTTGGAACCACTGACTCCTCACTTCCTGTCCCTGTGGCTGATGTCTGTGAACTTGCACCTGATCTGTTTACTTCCAGTTCACAAAGGTGAGACGCTTGCGCTGAGTGAATCCACCACCTGGCTGTTAAGCTTTCCGTGCACTGGACTTTATGCTAAGGCATGTGCACTAGCTTCCCTGATGATAAAGAATTTGATACGGCTGTGAATTTACCTGGTGGTTCAGTGGTTAAGGCTGTGTTTCCAATGCAGGAGACATAGGTTTGGTCCCTGGTTGGGAAACTTTAAGATCCTGCAAGCTGGGCAGTGTGGCCAATAAAAAGACTGACATGGTTTTTGTGTATCTTAATATACACTGTACTTTTTATCAGCTTTTGATGCCATGTTTATTCAGTTCATTGATGCAGATTTCAACATACCTCAAGTATACTTACTCATTCTCCTATTCTTGGTCGTTTAGGTCGTCTCCAGTGCTTTTAGAAACATCCTAGTATGGCTCTTCCAGCACTTGTGAGGAATTCTCTAAGGTAAGGACCTGCTAGGTCGTATGTTAACAGCATCTGTAAATTTACCAGCCAATGACATCCAATTGCTCTGCAGTGTAAGGATGGCCCAGTCTCCCCATCCTTGGTATTAGAAGACCCCCCCCCTTTTTTTTTTGGTCAGTCGATGAGCATGAAATGGTATCTGACTGTGAATTTATGTAAGTTCTTTTGTTTATATCACTTGACCATTTGTCTTTGGGGGTATAACTTAATTTTTCAAGTCTTTTGGTCCATTTGATTGAGCATAAGGGACACATGGTCTTTTTTCCCCCCTAGAATAAACACTGACAAAATGGATAGCCCAGCTTTCACATACTAAGCTAAAAATGCCACCTTTCTCAGATAATGCATTTAATGATTACAGCTTTATTGCTGAGGTTTGGTACTGCTTCCTTGCTATTCTTACATTTTCTAATAACTTTTATTAGAATTAGTCTAATATCATTAATGCATGACTTGTGTACATTCATACATTCCTAAAAGTGAGGGGTTCTCATTGATCCAGGATGACCACTGCCCTTTTATTTACCCCTAGCTAGGCATTTTCCCTTCTCTTGTCTGACTGCAGTGACTCTTCAGAACAGCACTAAGTTGTGGGCAATAGTAGATGGTGAGCGTGACTCTGGAAGTCAACACTTCTGGACATCAAAATAGAACAAGTATTTCCCCCCACCCCCCACCCACCCCAAAATCTTTTCCCCCCATATATGTAAAGTTGATTTCAGTTATTTAAAAAATGAGTACAGCTGAGTTACTTAGTTCTTTTCTAATCTAGTGGGAATGTACAGAATTTTAATTTTGATATGAGTAATATTACAAGCATCTCTCCATCACTGTAGTTCCCAAGCTGCTGACAGCTTTTAAATCATGTTAATCATCTCTGAAAACCCCACTGATGACACACATACTTTTCCTCAGACAGAGGAACCAGGGCAGGAATATTTAATAGCTCTCATGTCACACCAGCAGACCTTCTACCACTCTGCTCTCCTACTGGCAGAGAGTCAACAAAAGCTTCCTGTCCCTTTTATCTACCCAAGGGCACAACTGCTCAGGGTGCCAGGGTGCCAGGGCTGGAGGTCCTCAGTGCACATCACCCACCCGTGCCTCCCACAGGAGAACAGTCAACACCACACTGTAAACTTATCGTAGAATAAATTTATTTACCTGAAACCAAGTCTGTGCAATGCTTGTTACCAGCACAGAAATAAACTGATCTCTATTTACAGTCTAAAGTCAAACATGCATTGTGATAAACTGACGTTTAGCATTTTATTGATATAAATGCATCACAATATTCGTATTGCACCAACATCTGTCTACTGCTTCTGATTTCATTAAATAAGTTACATTTAATACAGTGCAAAATAGCTGTTTGCACACTCAGGAAAATAACTGGAGTTATGAACTGGAAGCCTACATTTGTAACCATTTAACACCTGTAGTGTTTTCAATAAATTTATAAATAAGCAAACTGTACAGGGCCAATTAAAAAGTAGCATGTTTCAATGACACCATAGAGAAATCTGGCAACTTACAACTGAAGGCATGCATTACAATTGAGTATTGTACATTTATTTAAGCTATGATATTTTGCACAGAGAAATATAGAGACTTGGCTGATGGCTTCTAAGTTCTTGGATAAGGTTTCAGAACCTCATTCTTCTTGCAGCAAAGAAACCAGACTTCTCTGGAGAGGCTTTCTGATTCATTAAGTTAAATTGTACATTTGTTATTGTGATTCAAAAGCTAAAACCCCACTGGTAATACACGTTTCCTCCACATAACACACAACAAGTTGGGGACTTTTTTTCTAATTTTCTTTTTCCCCCAACATCAATCATGCAGAGGGCTGGTAGATGTGTTGCTAAAAAACGCACATGCACGCAACCGAACACCCTTAAATTTCTGCAAAATGGTTTAGGAAGCGGTTACTCCAGTATTGCTGAAAAGGAAAGAGAGAGGAAATCAGCTTTATGAAATACGGGGAGGAAATGTTAGAATAACTAATTTAAGACTGGGATTAACAGTGACAGATGAAAAGGAATGTTCAGTTTGATCTTTTAAGATTTCTGACCAGCATTGCTGATTAACTCACAAGCTCCTCCTGTCATTTGGCTACAGAGTATCCCACCAGTCAGACACTTAATCGCTTCAGGTTTAACAGAAGTTGAGAAAATCCTTGGTTAGCAGTGCAGGAGGTGAGGAAGGCTAAGCAGAGTGAGCAGTATGGTAAGCAGCGCCAAGCCTCTAGCTCCCATCCCTTCCTTCCCTCGGCACCAGCCTCTGGGCTGCATGCCCAGCCAGGCCCAGTCCTAGAAGAGGAACTGCTTATTACTGTTCCCTTTTAAGAAAAAAAGGCTGCAGATTACCTTCAGTTGTTAACTGCCGGGTGGTGGTTTTTGAATGTGCTGTATGCACACTGCAAACACAGCAGGCCTGGCAGACACTGAGCTAAGGCTTGTGGTCTCAGATAGTCCTGAGGTCTGCCCACCACATGGACATCCAGGGGTCTGAGCCCCAGTCTGAGATAAGTGGAAGCAGCCACTTGTGAGGGAAGGTGGCAGTTGCCCTACTTGTGTCTGAGCTTGTGCAGCTCTTCCTACCCGGTGTGCCACCTGCTCTATGTAGATGCCGAATGAGTTGCTGGCATGGCACCCCATTTAGGTAACATGAGAGAATGCCATCTTCTGGGCAAAGGAAAGAGGTCAGTCTCGGTATAGGGTGGCAAAAAAACAGAACACTGAGGGGATGGGCCTTCAGCCCACTTGCTGACAGGAAACAACCTGGAGCAAGTTTCAGGCAAGAGCTGCCTGTGAGCCCGTATGCAGTGAGGATGAGGCCGACGGTGCCCTCCCTGCAGGCAGCTGCTGGGGACAGCTAGACTCCTCCTGCTCCCCACAAGCCAGGGGCCAGGGATGTGCCCACAGCAGCACTGACTACCGAGGAAGTGCCAGTGCGAACACGGTTTTTGGCGGCAAAGCCTGAAGCAGAGCAGCTAAGGGGCTCTGTAGCACCGGGTCTCCCCCACTCCCAGCTGTCTGGGTTGAGGGAAGTGGGTGCCCGCTGGACAGGCCTGAAGCTGAGAAACCACAGGGCAACAGCCACCCATACCATTCAACTTCTTCTGTAAAGGCCAAGAAATCAAGGAACCGAGTCAGGAAAAGTTGACCACTGACTAGCACCCCACCCAACAAGCTCAGACATCCTGGTTTGGTTTGCAGCCAAGACACACTCCTTGCATTTGATCTGCTCAACTTGTTTCTTTCTGCAATTCACAATGCTAAAGTTGGCAAAACGTTACCTCATATTCTCTGCCAAGCAAACCAGCTTCCCTTTCCTCTGAGGCCTCAGGGAGCCAGACCAGAACTCTGCGTTAAGAATCTGTCTCCATGTGCCCTTTCAACCCCCGTACAAGGAAACCTCTTAAACTCGGCAGCACCGTGTTCTGCTTGATACCTGTTAACTCTCATACCCTCAGCATTTACATGTTATCCAGCTGGCCCTGTATCTGGGACTTCAGGTGCCCGTGAGAACACCGGGGGCTTCACACAGAGGGAGCTACCAGCATGACTGTGTACGGTCCAGGCCCTTCCCCTTGGCTAATGCTCGGCTACGGCCCAGTAACTGCTTTAACATACCCTGGAGAGAAAAGGTAAGTCTTAGCTACAAAGGATATGACCCAGAAGGTGGAAAAAGATGGCCTACTTAAAAATGAACCAGGGAATTCTCCAGTGACCCAGTGGTTAGGACTCTTCTCTCACTGCTGGAGCCCTAGCTCAACTTCAGGAACGAAGATCCTGCAAGCCGTGTGGTGTGGCCGGGTGGGGAGGACAAAATGATGCATGAGTTTACTGGTTCAGTTACTTGCTTTCACTTGCTTTTTAATGATCCAGGTACCAAGATTCTGGGACCAGTCTTTGCCATTAACAAAGATCAAAGAATCCACATCTCGGCATTTGTGAAGGTACCTGTCAGTCTGACCAAAGCAGAACTACTCTGTCTTCCCCCAGGTCCTCCCTGTGACAGCTGTGCCGCTGTCCAGGGCAGTGGGTGGGGTCTAGAGCAGCTACTCCAGCCCACAGGTGCCCTGTTGTGTACCTGCTCCTCTCAGGGTGCCTGACACAGGGGCTTACTCATCAATGTCTTTATATAGCCAGCTCACTTAGCAGCAGTCACCTTTAGGCTAAAGCATCCAAATTCCAGGGAATACTCACGTTAGTTGATGGATGTTGGAAGGCATTGGAGGAAAACACCACAGTTAGGACTGTTAATGACTTATACACTGTTGGTAAGACTGATCTCGAACATGCGCAAACATTTATCATAGTAACAATGGTGGTGGTTAGTGCCACGTTCAAATAAAAATAGTTCTATACAATATGTTCATTTGGTCATGTGCTATTTACAGATTTTACAAAACACACACACACACACACACACACATACGCACGCCCTTATGTCCTCTACACCAGGCTAAAATAGGCCAGCAGAAACTTGCATAAAAATGTATCACAGATAGTGCCTATACACCAAAAATAAAACTCCTACACCGACCTATGCAGCAGAACAGGATCCTTCTTCCCCTCAAGCACAGTAAATAATTCTGAGCTAAGAACCTAAGAGAACTAAGCCACTTAACAGTTAAAAACAAGACAGTTATTTTTCTCTGTCCATTTAAAATGTTTTATTTTTCTTTTTAAACTAGATTGTGAAGTGCCACTGAAATAGGCAATGTTGGCAAAACAATGTCTGTTACAATAAAATACATTAGACATTTAAATAAATAACCTTAAAAACTATGTGAGGGGACATGAACCCAGTCGATTGAATCTGGAACAATGTTTTCTGCACAAGCGAGAACAAGCATACCTCTTGTTAAGACTGATGTAAACAGAACCATCAAAACCCTACAGGAGAAGCAGCCGAGCGGGGTAGGGGTGGGGGTGGGGGGTGAACACAGGGCTGAGGGGTGAAGGGGGTGGCAAACCAAAAAATACTGACTGAGGTAGCAGTACTCTGCTCAGTGCAGAAAAATTGGCTTATGAATAAAAATTAGACTGTGATCTCAGATTAAATCCAGATGATCATGCAAAAGACACAATACATGCTATTAAGTTTTAGAAAAAACCCACACACATTCATTTCCTAAAATCTGCTGCCAATTAGTTTGCTGACAATGTCTGCTGGCTCAACTATTTTTTTATACAAGGATGAGTATTAAACAGAACACTGTACATGCTTTTTTTCATCTACAAAAAAATATTTGCATAAAATAGTGTTAGTTCTCTGTACATGTCAATGGACACTTTAATTATGTGTATAAAAAAGGAAAATCTTGCCCCACTGGAGTCAGAAAAAGCAAAACAAAATCTAGAATATGAAACTTCCTTCACCAGCCAATATGTTCATGTGAAAATTCAGCAGAAATAGACAGTTGCTTTAAACAATAAAAAAATTAATTGATTAAGTTAAACATCTTCTTTATGCAAAACTGTCAGTCAAGACCAGAACATATCACTAAAGTTAGTGTCTGTGCTATAGACCCAGATCACCAGGGGCATTATGAGCAGCACAAAGGGCCAGGAGATCCCATCGGTGCATGCCGACAACGAGCAGGGTTTGGTGGCAGGCTGCACACACTCTTTACCAGGTTCTAGGTAGTTGCGGGCCACAAACTTGAGGGTCTCGTCCATTAGAATCACAGGCAAGGAGATTTTCAGCACCATCAGCCACTGGGTCAAATTCAGCGGTGTGATCTGGAAAATAAGCTGAAACACAAAGGAACCTCATCAAGCTCCCCACTTGCTGGACAGGCAGACAGGCCCCAGCCCAGGCTCCCCACACTGCTTACTGGCAAGGGTTCCACGTAGAGGATTAGGAAGTGGAGCGACATCGACAGGCAGATGGAGCCCACGAGCCAAATATTCTCCCAAGGGGGCATCCTCAGCAAGGACTGGTTTTCAGACAAGCTGCGGAACAAGAGGAGGCAGGTGAAATGTGCCTGCCAAAGGGCCAAAGCATGTGCCCTCACTGACAGTCTGTTCGGACCCACACTTCACTAAGGCGATGGCTGCCTTGGCATTGCCCACTGACCTGTTTTAAGTTTCTACGGTGGCAAAGTTAAGGTGGCAACATTACGTTCAGATGTAGGACAGACTTCAACTTAAATCTAGGCTTCGTCACAGTGAGCCTATTTCAGTGGGTTCAAAGCTGCTCTCAATTGCCCTTGACACTTAGGCTATTTTGAAATTTCCATTTTTGTCACTGGCATAATTAGATGATACCGTTTGTCTTGATGCTAAAGGACAACAGCTCCTTCCCTGTGGGCACTGAAGTCCCTATTTTCTGCCTCTGCCGTCTCTTAAGGAACATGTGGCTAAGCACTCCCACTGCTTCCTGGAGGCGATGATGACTTAAGCTCTTAAAACCGGTGCTGCTTGTTCTTCCTTTTGGAGAGGGCAGAGCTTTCCTGTGACTCTCAATCAACCGTGACACACACCCAATCCCTCAGCATGTTAAGAAGACTCACGGACCTGTTGAGGGCGTTGCACATCTCTATAGTTACTAGAACAGAGAGCGCCATTGTCATCGGATATGGGGATTCAAAGACCGCACAATCCACGCCTTCAAAGTCCGGGTTGTCCTCTTTACACTGTAGGAAATGACTCTGCAACAAAAGCCCGACACCAAGTTCCCAATCAGCCGAAAACATTTCCAAGGTCCACACACACTAAATTCCACACTAAGCCCAGAACGTAGCCCCACACAGGATCTCACCCCATTTCCCAGAGAAGCCCTGGTCTTTCAGAACAATCTTAAGATGCAACTGCTCATTGTTCAATTCTTAGGAGTAATCTGATAGACATCCAAACCGCAGAAAGTTCAAGGACACCCTTGTATGTGAAGGCTTACAATGCATCTGCATCTAAGGTACAGAAGGAAGGTGGCTACGTACCAGCTGGTAGAAGGACACTCTTGGACCACCCTCAGCAGCGATGAACCACCATGCGGCAGCACCCACTGTAGCAGCGCCAACGTAACCTGGGAACAAATATCATGACACTAATACACACAGGGTTTTACAGCTTGCAGCCTCTCTGCTCGTACTGCTTCATGGGCCAACCCCCGAGACGGAAATCAGAGACGTGGTGTCACTGAGCCTGTGCCGCCACCAGCACCTGCTAACTTGCATCAGCTAGAGCAATTAGAGCGTCTCCACAATGAGGGGATGTGTGCGGTACAGAAGAACCAGGCAACTTCTTTGAGAATCTGTGAGAAAAAACCTGCTAGAACTACTAGAATTGGGAGGACCTTTACACCAGTCATGCCTTCTCTAACCAGCAGCCAGCATGTTAAAGCTGCAGGTACCTGTCCTCCATGTGATGCCACGCTGTGCTAGGGCACCAGATCACCCCGCCACGACTGCTTGGCAAACTTAGCTTCCAGTTACACTCCAGTGTCTTTGCTCCATCAAAGGCCTGGCAGAAACTTCATATGGAAAGGCCATGAGAGCAGTAAGCGCAGAGCACTAAGCACACGACCGTGCTCAAGGCCAGTTCTGGGGCTATCCCCCCACCAATTACTCTTGAATTCAAATTACAAAGCAGCAGCAAAGGGTAGTAAAGAATACAGGTTCTTGAGAATAAGAGACTGTCCTGGTGCAGGAGTAGCCACTCAAGGTCCAAGTGCACACACCCTCCAGCCCAGCAATTGCAACAAAACAGTGGGCAGGGTGGTGCACTGACAGACCTACCTGACAGAGAGGGAGAAAAATGACAAGGCTCAGCATACAGGTGCTTACAGCACGCCATCACTTGCGAAAATAAATATGTAAGATAGATTTGCTGGGAAGACACAGGAGAAACTGCGCTGCAGGGGTACTGGCTGGCTGAGTCCTCCTGTTTTATGCCATGTGCTTTTTGAGTGTTAAGTCACATCAGTTTACTGAAAGAGACTCCTATGGGTGTGTGGTCACTCAGTTGTGTCTGACTCTCTGCGATCCTTTGGACTCTAGCCTGCCAGGTTCCTTTGTCCATGGGATTCTCCAGATAAGAATACTGGATTGGGTTGCCATGCCCTTCTCCAGGGGATCTTCCCATCCTGGGAATCAAACTTGCATCTCCCAGGTCTCCTGCATTGCAGGCGGATTCTTTACCCCCAGAGCCATCAGGGAAGCCCTATGGGACCCTAAGGAGGTCACTTAGCCTCTCTGGACCTCACTTTCCTAACCTATGAAATGAGAGCGAGAGAAGCAGCATCCTGGGTCAGGATGAAGTGGACAGTGACAATGCACGTAGAAGAGCCAACACTGCTGATGAATGCACAGAACCCTTCTCTCACTTAGGGAAAGGGAATCTTGATGATGTAAGGCCTGAGTTGTCCCTGTATTTCCTTTGCCCATGGGTTAAATCTGAGAACCTAATTCACAAAGGCCAAAGGAAGAACAAAAGCGCTAAAACGAGGGACTAACCTTAACTGTAAACTGGACACATAGCTCATTAACCTGAAAGAGGAGAGCTGCCATATTCTGCTACCCTAATATGGGGCTAGAAAAAAAAAATGTGCTTTTAAGGGATGAATTTATGAAATGTTTGGACTCATAAACGTTTTGTTTAAAAAAATCAATAATATAGCGGCTAAGGCTCCGTGCTCCCAATACAGCGGGCCAGGACTCTCGATCCCTCGACAGGAAACTAGATTCCACATGCCGCAAGAGTTTGTATGACGAAACTAAAGATCCTATATGCCGTGACTAAGACCCAGTGCAGCCAAATAAAGAGTATTTTTTAAAAAAATCAATAATATAAAAACCATACTCACAGCCAATAGCCAGGTAACGGAAAAAGAGCCACCCACTGATCAGTGGTTCCTTTGGGTTCCGGGGTGGTTTGTTCATAATGTCCAGATCAGGAGGGTTGAACCCCAGTGCAGTGGCAGGCAGGCCATCTGTCACCAGATTGACCCAGAGCAGCTGGACAGGAATTAAAGCCTCAGGAAATCCAAGGGCTGCTGTTAGGAAAATACTGTGTCCACCCAAGGAAAGAAGAGAAAGACCCCAAATTACTTTTGGCCACTATTTAACATTGACATCCCTTCCTCTTCCATAAAAACTGAAATAACTTTTCCCCTGAGTAATCATAAAACGTTTATTATACCCAAATTCCAAATTAAATTAACTTTTAGAAGGCCAAGAATTTTATGCTGTGTTATACAATTAATTTAAACCTCTTTCTATGTTCAAGTGTGTCCTCTGCACACTGGGACAGTTGCAGGCAGCCCTCCTAGGGGCCAGAAGCAGCACCTTCACCTCCACAAGGGCCACCGCCTCCTCCACCTGCCGCCCACCCCTCCCACAGCACCAGGAGCAAAGCCGCTGTTGCACGAGCCACCAGCCGAGGGAATGCACGGCCACCACAGGACTCACCAGACCACCTCCCCGACGTTGGACGAGATGAGGTAGCGGATGAACTGCTTCATGTTGTTGTAGATGGCCCGCCCTTCCTCCACAGCGGCCACGATGGTGGAGAAGTTGTCGTCGGCCAGGACCATCTCAGAGGCGGTTTTAGCGACCGCGGTGCCGGAGCCCATAGCGATGCCAATCTCAGATTTCTTCAGAGCAGGAGCATCATTTACACCATCTCCAGTCTGAAAGGCCGAGAAACCCACCACTGATTTGCACACCTGTTACCTAACACAGACACTGCCAACAATCACTTGGCCATCGCGGAGCCAGGGAATGAATGGGGCTGTTGGGCCTCTGGGCAGCTAAGTTTTCCGGGAGAATTTTTCTAAGTTGGTGTCACAGAACACATTTTAACCTAGGAAATGTGAAACTGCCAAACGAACTTATAGGTGACCCTTTAGAGAAAGCAGAACAAAGGGGACTTCAAATGATGTGTATTACTCAATTTTAGCAAACAAAACACAACACAACCTACATGGCAGTCAAGACAAAATACTTGTATCCATATGGATAAATCTCAACTAGAACAAATGCAGACTTCAAAAATACACAAACTATAATATGCCATTTACATGGCAAAAATATGCCATTTTCAGCCAAAAAGGGGAAAAAACACCTAAATATTGTCTACAGATATAAAACTATGATTCCCATGTATGTTTTCTATTCTTTTTACTAAACACCCAGTACTGAATTCAGAATGGTGCTTTCCTCTGGGACAAAGAAGGGAAGAAGAGGAAAGAGGACAACTAAAACAGCTGGTTTTCAGCAATGAAATTGTTTTAAAAACTGTAACAAAGCAAGCATGACATGATGTTAACATCTTGGTGAAAAATCAGATGCAAGGAAGACTATGGGAAATGCTTCATCAACAGGTTGTTCTCAGAGAATGCCATCACCCGTACCATCTCATTTCAGGTGAGGTTTTCCAAATGTGTGACAGAGTACAGAGTAGCTATGAAATCAGCTTTTAGAAACATGAGATGAAAACATACATTTTAACCATGACAAATACTTCCCCTGTGACTGATTCAGGCTTCTAGGTCTTAAACTTCCCTAGAATCTTACATGTCAATAGAATCCTTGAGAAACAGCCCCAGATCATGACAAAAAAAGAGTTTCCGAACATGGGAGCTATTACTAAAGCGTTAACGATCAGAATTAGGATCTGCTGTGTTTGTGTGGTCTGTTGCCTGTACATGTCTAAAGACACTCACCATAGCTGTAATCTCATCAAACGACTGAAGAAATTCTACAATTTTAGACTTGTGGGAAGGTTCAACTCGAGCAAAACAGCGAGCATTCAAGCAGGCTTCTCTCTGGGCTGAAGGATTGAGCTCATCAAACTCGCGACCTGTGAAGGCCTTTGCTGTCACGTCCTCATCCTGCCCAAAGATGCCAATGCGGCGGCAGATGGCCACAGCAGTGCCCTTGTTGTCTCCCGTGATCATGATGACTCGGATGCCTGCCTGCCGGCACAGCTTCACAGAGGAGGCCACTTCAATTCTTGGAGGGTCCAGCATGCCCACACAGCCAACGAAAGTCAGATTGGTCTATAGTGAAAGAATCATCTTATGTCAGAACAGGAAATTCTGGGTTGTCCCCCTAATGTAGACAGCAAAGGTTTCTGCGTTTTCTTATGGCAGAATTCACACCACTGTCAGAAGCAAAAATATCACTACATTCTTATTACCAAATAATTATTGAGCTTTCATTAATAATAATATTCTTAAATAAGGAAAAAATATACTGAGGAATAGGAACATATTGACAGCAGCCAATCAGTGACCCATAGTAATCAAATCTGAACTTGAAACTTCCTTGTTCAAGGCTTCAGAAGGCCACATACCCAACAGGAAAGAATTCCAAGAGCAGAAGTAGACAGAATCTTTCCAAACTTGAACAATTTGAGTCAGCAATTAATGAATATTTTGAAAATGTCCCCAATTTTTAAATTATCTTAATTTACATGAGAGCAGCAAAATAGGCTTTTAGCCTTGACTGTACTTTGAAAGTAATAGGCCTGTATTAAACTGTTAACTGTGTATGTCTGAAGCACCAACTTAAATTATAAAAATGATACATTTGGCCTCCAGGAAAACAAATAACCACACCCCTTTCTCAGCAAAAGCAAGACCCCTCTGACTTCTTACTGAAGGAGTGCTACCTAAACGCGATGAACCTGCAGGGTGCGGGCGAAGCTTTCCATTAGCTAACCTCATATTTAATAAAGTTGGCAGAGTCCTCAAGGTTCATCTCTTCTCTCCTCAGTGGGTTGTCATGAGTGGCCAGAGCCAGGCATCTCAGGGTGTCACTGCCACTGCCCCATTCCCGAATGACAGACATGATCTTCTGTTTGACTCCAGGAGTCATGGGCACTTTAGTACTTCCAACTCGAATGTGGGTACACCTGTCGATGACACCTTCAGGAGCACCCTGGAAATGTTAGATTTAGAAGGATTTTACTTATTGGCTCACTCGGGATTCTAATCCTGGTAAGAACATTTAGTTGCAATCTGCTGTACTTGCCTTCACAAACATTTTGCTCATTGATGTCCGACTTGGTTTGTTTGGCGTACAATAAACTGACATTGATTTTCTATCGCGTGAAAACTCTAGAGTAAATTCCTTTTTCATCAACTGTTTAATGACCTATAAAGAGAACATATATGGAATATTATTGGATAGTAATTTCTATAAACGTTTGACTTCACACAGTTAAACATTCACTAAATACCTATTATGTGACAGACGCTGGAGACTGAGCAATAAACAGACATGTTCCCACCCTCATAAAACTTACCTTCTAATCTGGGAAAGACATTAGAATGTGAAAGTAGATTCTAAGTGCCATGGAAAAAAAATTTAAAAATTAGCAAGAAAGAGAAAATTATGTATGTCTAGATTACAATTTTACATACAGTACTGAGAAGGCAATATCTGAGTAAAAACATGAAGGATGTGTGAGTGCGAGCAGAGAGAACATTGCAGACTGACGTGACCAAGCAGTTCTAGGAGCCTCTGGGGCAACACGGCTGGAAGCGAGTTTGCAAAAAAGGTGACGGGTTAATGGCAGGGGTTGCAGCACCCTGAAAGTCACTGTAAGGCATCTGGCTTTTTTAACAAGTGAGACAGGAAGACAATGGAGAGTTTCAAGCTCTGGCAGTTATATTAAGAATTAACCGAAGGAAGGGCAAGGAACACCACACCACTTCAGTATTTTAAATACTTTAGACAGCTAGTGGCTATATTAGATGTCAGCACGGTGACAGTATTTAAAGTCATAAGAAGAGAAGAGTTCAAAGGAGTAACTGTAGACAGAAAAGCCGAGGCCTGGGCCCTGGAGGCTCTTGGAACATACAGCCAAGCAGATGGGGTTGGGGGGAGGACGAGTAAAGGACTCTTTTAGGGAGGGAGGGACTGAGAGGATAAACTGACAGCTCAGGTAAAACAAAAACTTGAGAATTAACGTTTAGATTCAGATTCCGTTGGTTTATCTATATATATAGCCATATTACCATAACATCAACATACTTTATTCTTTACAATTTTTTGTTGGCTTTTTCTTACCTTATTACATGGACTAGGGCTGCTAGTACTACACCAAATAGAAATGTTGAGTACATTCTCTTGCCCATTAGGAATGTTAACTTTGTGTAATTACACCATCAACCAGACGACGCTTGCTTAGTTTTTATCATAAACTGAGATTAAATTTTATCAGATGCCTTTTCTGAATTATTTAAATGATCTTATGATATTCTGCCTTTATTCAATTATGTGAATTATATGGATTTTCCCCTCATTCAGATAAACATTTAATAATAACTGTAAAAATCCCCAAAAACCTCAGCATCCAAAAGAGGCAATTATGACTAGAATGAAGCCATCCTCTCAGCCAGAGCAATAAAAGGACAATCACTAAATTCGACATTATCTGACTGATATATTACTTATCTATTTAGTTTTTTTTTGGGGGGGGGAGGCAGTGGTTGGTGGCACACACCACACGGCCATCAAACCAGTGCTCCCTGAAGAGGCAGCACAGTCTTAAACCACTGGACCACCAGGGAATTCCCATGTATTTAGTTTCCATTAAGCATCTGTACCAATGGCTCTGGGAAGACTAAGAATGTGTAGTGAGTGAGTGAGGTGTGACCTCGGCACCAGATACATCCTGCGTGCTGAACCACTTCAGTCTATCTGACTCTCTGTGACCCTATGTACTGTCTGTCCATGGGATTCTCCAGGCAGGAACACTGGAGTGGGCTGCCATGCCCTCCTCCAGGGGGTCTTCCCAACCCTTGGTTGGGACCTGCATCTTTAACGTCTCCTGCACGGGAAGGTGGGTTCTTTACCACTAGTGCCACCTAGATACATCCTGGGTGGAGAGAACAAAGCCACTGCTTCCAGGACCAGGGCTGTGAAATGCAACAGTCCTATCCAAAGAGGCCGCTCGGCTTTAAAAAGCTGGTCCTGCTCTATTGCTGCTGGTTGTTTCCCTTCATTGAGTAGTTACAGGTCTAGAATCAAGTAATTCTAAACTTCAGTCTCCTTGAAGCTAAAATCTTCAGGTTGCCTCTGAAGGGTTAGTCCAACACCCACTAATAATAGAGCTGTCAGACAACGTGGCTTTGATTACTGCCAAGTGGGGTGAATTCCCTAAAACAGAAACAAAGGACCCGGACTTGTTTCATGGAAACCATGAGTCTGGGCAGGATGCCACAGGAGGCCAAAGACCCTTGTGGCTGTGAGACGGTTGGTTGTGAAGCATGAATCGAGTTACTATGGAAGATTCTATACTTCAGCTGAGGCATCCTCCATTCTGGCACGAGTTTTCATTTCCCTGGAGAGTTTAAAAGAGGCAGATCGATGTAAAGGAAACAGAGTACTGGAGCAGGGTCCCATTCTGCCTCACATGCGAGGTGGTATGCAAGGCACTGAGGGCCTCAGTTTCCCTGCCTGCAAGTGTGAGACTGGACTGGATGGTCCTAAAGTCCTTTTTACAACCTGAGATTTGGCGTGGTGACTAAATGCTTAAATAGCTTAGGTCTTTAATAGGTACACTGTTGCCCACCTTAGGCTACCTGTGCCGTGAGGTGCCACCCTACTCCAACACACTGCCTCCTCATCTGCCCTGGAAACCTAGGGAAGGATAAAAGAAAGTCACTGTACTGATAGCTGAAGTAAGCTTTGCTTGTGTTTAACTAGGAAGGCTATATTTACAACCTCCTGTTTCTCTTCTACCAGAAAACCCTGACTGAAAGAACAGTAGCACTAAAATGCTAAATGCTACAAAGAGGAGCCTCAAGCACTGACTGGCTGCCCCTTGGAGATGACAGGTGGACAGGCCTGACACCAAGAGCTTGTGTGTAGCAGAGCCCAACTCTGAAGAAACCTAAACTCCAAGGCTGGGAGGCAGTAGGCACTGGGAACAAGTCTGGAGGGCCCACTGCAGGCTGCACTGACACCACCCTGCATGCACTGCAGGGAGACGGCGTTCACCCTGGTGCAGTGGGGCTCTGTGCTTCCAGGTCTGCAAGGGCAGGACCAGACGCAGACTTCAGGGCCTGACTTGTTTCCTCCCAGGTCTCTTCTGCTCCTGCTTGTCCTCAGTCCCTTCAGCCTGTATTCTCTGGCTTCTGCAGCTTCCATTTCTGAGCTTCCTTTGGTTGCTTCTAGGCATCAAGGCTTCTTTTCTTCCTCTTGTTCTCTGCTTCTCAGCTAAGCAACCACTCACCACTCTGGCTAGAGCAGAGGTTACTGCTTAGGTCCCTTCAGCTGGCATCACCATGACCATAAGTGACAAGCTGGTCAGCAAACACTAGGCCTGAGCCTCAGCAATCTGAACAAGGTCCATGTCATGGAGCTGCCAGCCCTTTTTGGGGCCACATGCTGGACCTGTCCTGCAATGAACTGTCACTGGATCCTGTAGCCTCACACACTTGGTGCAGCTAAACCTGAGTAAAACCATCTGCAACAGCTGCTGGCAGACACTGGCCATCTGGTCAGCCTCCAGCACCTGGTCTCCTCAACAGGCCAGTCCACCCTGCCTGCCACTTTGCTCAGCCTAAGAAAATCCTGGCTCTGGGGCTCCGACAGGCAAGGGACAACAGCTGAGGGACCACACATTTGTCTAGTGTTCGCACACCTAACAGACACACCTGCACCCCCAGTGTTGCTACTCCACTCACCACAGTTGTTGTATTCTGCTCAAATAAATACAGCATGTCAAAGTTCTAATTATTACTAGACTCAATGTGCTAACGTTGTGCTGAGAATCTCTACTTCTGTATTATGAAAGTTACATCAATGTCAGGTTTCGCTATCAGGGTTATGTTGGTGATAAGGGTTTCGTTTTCTGCCGTTTTTGGTGTGGCCACACTGTGCAGCTTGAGGGAAAGCTTCAAGTCCTAACCACGGACAGCCAGGGAACTCCTGAAAACTTGTGTTTCTTCAGTGTTGGCAGAATTGGGCCTGAATAATTTGAGTGGAAGTGTAGATTCTGAATTATAGATCCAGTTAATTTAATAGGCAGAGGATTATTCCATTTTTCTTAAAAAAATGTAGCTTAGAAAACTGTGCTGAGAGGATTTGATTTTTTCTATGCTGTCAAATTTATTGATATAAAAATGTCCAGAAGAGCTTTTTGATCTTATCTTTATTATTTCCTACTTCCTTCTACTTGTATTTGTTTTTCTAGTTTCTTCAGATGGAAACTTATGTTATCTTTTTAATTGATTTCTGGTTTAATTCTATCCTGGTCAGCAACAGTCTGTACAATCCTTTGTAATTTGTTGAGTCTTGCCTCACGGACCAGCAATACGGTCTTTTCTGGTAAATTGTTCCTTGTGGATCTGAAAAGCATATTAGGAGCAGCACAACAGAAATAAGGATTAAGTATATTTACAAGTGTTGCTCCATATCCCGATTTTTTTTCATCTGCTTGTTCTATCAATTTTTGAGATAGGTGTGTTAAAATCTCCAACTCTAATTGTGAATTTGTTTAATTTACCTTTTATTTCTGTCAACTTTTGCTCTGTGAACTTTAAAATGTGTTAGTAGTACACCTGCATAAACAATCAGACCATTTAACACAAGGTCATGGGCAACTCTGATAAGAAGTTTTGATAGACTGGAAGGAGGCAAAAGCTTGACTGGAGTGGACTCAAGAAAATGGGGAAAGTGAAACAGTACATAAAAACAGTTCTTTGAGATGTTTTACCATGAAGGAAAAGAAGCAGGGTGCTTAAGTGAAAAGAAACTTTTAAGATAAAAAACAACTATTATTTCTCTAATGAAGACCTAGTAGAGATAGGAGACTGATAATACAGGAGACGCTGGGGCTTATTGGACAAGGAGCAGCTGGGTTTACTGGGAGCAGAAAGAGTACATATCACAGCACAGGTGGCTGCATATGGAAATTGTCCATTGATAACTTTTATTTCCTTGGCCAGGTCAATTTACCTTATAGTGAAGATGGAGAAGGAGATACTGAGAGAGAGTCTGAGGAGATCGAGCATAGAGCAAGTTGTCTAAGAGAGGGAGTGACTGAACTGAGGATATATGGCAGGAGTGACGGGCAGCATGAACAACACCAAGCTGGAATACTGACCGAGTTGCAGGCATTTGCTCGTTCTATTTTAGAAAGACCCTTCAATTCGGTATCAAATACATTCATCTTCTCTACCAGGCAAGTGAGAGCCGTCTCTGTAGCTTCTCCAACTTTTTCATACACACCCTTCGCCTGTAGTAGTTGAAAGCATACAAATTACAAAACAGGAAAAGTAATAAAAACAAGTTAATTTTCTTTAATAAAGACTTCTTCCAGAGAAAGAAACTCTGTCCTCCATTACATCATTGTTCTCTGGGTCATTTTTATCCTATCCTGGAGCACATGATCCAAATAATTAAAAATAAACTCAAAGGACAGGTGTGATTTGATCTTTTTCTAATAATTTTGTCTTTCATCCCCCTGAACTGTAAGCCAATAATCACAGTATTCATTGAAACATGAGCACGTGCAAATAGTATTCGTAATCCCATGTCATTATTTATCATTCTACAGAATTTATACTGTTTGTTGGGGACTGGCTTGCCTTTAGAAACCAAAAAATGTATCTCACTGTTTATAATTTAAAAAGAGTTATAATTTAGAAAGAAGGTTTTCTGTTGATTAAATTTTATATAATAACATCATCAAAACAACCTTCTAAGCCTCAACTTGTCCTCAAAGATGCAATGATACCCATCTTAAAAAGTCAAGATCAACAGCCTATACTTTCAGGAAAAAGTATCCTGGGTTTTACTCAGGATAAAGCTACACACAGAAGAGAACATCATGTATGCTACAGCTCCTAGCTGAGTAACTGCAATGCTCAGCACAGAGAATATATGAAAGGCTCCCAGCTTTCTTTGGGTAGATCATGCTGGCTCTGACAGAGGCAAGCTCTTAATGGAAAGGGCAAATAAAATCAGGAACTTGTACTTTCAAAAAGGGAGGAAGGGAGGCTAAATTGTCATCCCGCCCACCGCATCCTTGAACCAGAAACAGCCAGGTCTAGTTTCTCATTTATGAGGAGGCTCACTCACCTCATTGTAATCCAGAGCAGAGTCATTACAAAGTGCGCAAATTGTTGCCAGTTCCACAAGACCATCATACTGATGACATTTCACTGGTTTATCATCTTTATGTCTGTCAGAAAAAAACAAAAGTCTTAAAGCACACTGTGGTCAACTGTGGTCATTTTAATTTAAATTTTTTTTTTTTTACTAATAGAATTTTGTGTACAACAGATTGGCAAGCATTCAAAAGAATTCAAGTGATGGCTCCTAGAAATCCGATGCTGGAGACCGTAACAGAATGTGTCTCTGATATCAGTTGTCAATCAGTAAAGACCAGAAATTCTTAGTTACTGAAATCCCTCCACCACTGGTATCCATAAAGAAAAAACAGGAGTTCCCTGGTGGTCCAGTGCTCAGGGCTTGGTGCTCTCACTGCCGGGGCCCCAAGTCTGATTCTTGGTTGGGGAACTAAGATACCACAAACTGTGGCAGGGCAAACAAACAAAAATAAAAAAACACCCCCCAAACGCCACCTAAACAGAAACCCCACTTAAAAATTTAGGCTCCAAAAGTTGAAAAAGGTTCACTGGCTTAAACAATCAATTTCAACTGCGTATCAATTTTCAGGTATGTATTACCAATTTAATTTTTTTAAAAGTAAGTCATTTTGATAACCAACATGAGCTACATCAGGAAAACTGTCCGAATATTTCAGAGACATTGCTAGTCTATACAGGCACCAGACCACCAAAGCGGAGCCTTTAAAAGACACGGAAGGTTTACTCACACTTCTCCAATAGGTGCATATGTTGATCCAGTTATGGTAAACTCATTAAGGGAACAGGTATCACCTTCGACTTTGTCCAGAATGAACATCTACAGAAAAGAAGAGCCTAAGTGTTTACAAGATATAAAAAAAAAAAATATGCTAGAAGCATACAACCTTTGCTAAGACAAACGGCTCTTCTCACTTATGTGTCGACGCTCAGCAAGAGAAGCATTGTCCCTTATTCTAACTGAAACTGAAAGTTCCGATTCTCTGCGACCTTAAGGACTGTAGCCCACCAGGCTCCTCCATCCATGGAATTTTCCAGGCAAGAGTACTGGAGTGGGTTGCCATTTCCTTCTCCAGAGGATCTTCCCCACCCAGGGATCAAACCCAGGTCTCCTGCATTGCAAGCAGATGCTTTTACCAGACTGCCTCCCGCATTCATCTAACAGTCTGAAAAACAGCATCACTGAGGTGCTGAATAAATAAGCAGCAATGGCACCAGGCAGAGGAGAAAGAACCTACATGAAAACCAAGTTATGAGGACTCTGGGCCAGTCAGTTCCAAAGACTCAATAGTATTTTTTAGAATACTCAATTCCAAATGGCAGGCTGAGAAAGTGACCTAGGTAACCCCGCTTTAGAGCTAAGAGTAAAAGCCTAGGAAGAATAAACTCACATAATCAGAGTTGCATAAACATTCCCCAAGTAAAATAAGACAAATCGCTTCTCTACTCCTTCCCACTTACTTTTTATTGTGGTAATAGCTCATTTTCTATGAAGCTGCACAACCACATGTATATAGTAAGGAGCCCGCAGAGCTGAATGAACTGATGTTACCAAGACGATAACAGATGGAAGCGTGCTTTAGGAAGGAATTCTTAATTTTACAGAATAATAAAGTGACATGAGCCAGTTTTTTAAGGTGAGGGTATTTTTTTTCCCCCTCTTGGTTTGCTTTCCAATTGTAATTCAGAAGTCCAGTTTGGAATGATCAAACCACTCTACAATAAAGAATTTTTAACATGTTAAACTCAAGTAAAAAACGAGCCATGTAATGCTTTAAAAAAATCTTTTCAGAGCATTCCAACTCAGATTCAGTAAGAAAATCTGATTTTGTTTTAAAATAACTTCCTTTGCCTCATAAGATTTGTTTAGTATATAGCATATACTTTTAAATTCCAGAAGCTTCATTTCAAAAGTATACTTAGAACTAAATCAACCTGGCAACTGAACTAAATAAAGCTGTGAGACAAAAGGATTAAAAAAAAATTATATATAATGGGATTTAAAACTGTGATGACTCCTGGTAAAAGGCTCTAGTTCAAACACATATAATTGGTGTGTCAAATGAGGGAAAGATTCATGTCCAAGGTCACACGCAGTAAGATCACCAATTCCTACAGTTTTTTTTCCTAGCAGATACAACATCTAAAAAAGGAATTTTGGCAGAAAGCTCTTTCCAAAAATGTCTGACATTCACAGAAGAGGAAAAAAGGAATTGAGAGGTTGAAGGATGTGCTCAAGGTTACACAGTTATTAAGTGGGAGAGAGAAACAGGTTTTACCCATCTCTCCTATCAGAAAACTGAACTTTACTATTAAAAGTTGTGGGACCTACAGACGTGGCACAATTTCTCAGAGCCTAAATTTTCTAATCTCTTTGAGCACTATTACCATGTGATTCAAACAAAGTCACATGTGAAAAATTAATTGCACTAAGACTTATCAAAGCAAGTTGGCATCATTATGACTATACCATGTCACTTCTTTAATGATGCTGTTTATAAGAGAAGCTCTTTGGGTCTATACCACAGTACAAAATATTCTAAGACATTCAGAATTCTAACCCACACAAACTAAATCTGAACGCACACAGGCATTTTTAGACTGCAAGCCAGTAAACCGTTTAGAAACTGCATGATGAAAGTACCCCTAAGTCAAGGGCAGTTATGCAACCCACTGCAAGAAACCTCCTGTAGAATACTGATTAGCATCAGCTTTCTGTCGCCAAAGGTAGAAAAGAACAAAGAGGCAAGCTGTTTCTTTAACAGAACATTTGAAATCAGATTACTTAAGGGAAAATATAAGGGAAAAATCCAAGTTTTGGGGACCAAGGAAAGAAAATTTAGGTAGCTCAGTTACACTCTACATCTACTTAAGACAAGCTAGAAGCTTGCCAATCTGAACACCTGCCCATTATTTCTTTACCAACTGAGCTATCATCTGGGTTTTGGCCAACACAGAGTTGAGGGTGCGTTTATCAAAAAACCACCACAAATTTTAATTCGGTAAGAAAAGATTCTGAGGGTTCAATGTATTAAAACAAGAACAATTTCTAATGCTAAAAAAACCCATTATCTGAAACCCAGAGATAAAGGCCAAGGGGATGATGGCATGTCCTTTCAATATCATTCAGAAGCATTACTTAACAGGCACTTAAAGATTTAGCGTGCTGGGAAAATTTAGCATTCTTTCACTGTGCTATTATAAAAGGCTCATGTTTTATGAAGTTGTGTTTTTTTGTCTTCTATAAAAGATTAACTTAGTTTTATTTCCCTGTATGGTATTAACCAGTTTTTGTAATCTAACACGCACTAGTCCTATTCTAATACTGAGCACTTCCTCACATGTTCCTGTAACCCGTTTTACCATCTTACTGATTTTCTCTCATTAACTAGTGACCCAAACAGAATCTTTGACATGAATTTCATTCAATATTTATGAGTTGTGTCTCTTTTGAAAAATTACTTTGACTTGTACAAATGATTTGACTTACATTCATCATGAAATGATTATCAGTTAGTGAATATCCATCTTCTAATATACATACAAAATAAGAAAAAACTGTTTCCTTGTGATGAGAATTCTGAAGATTTCCTCTCTTAACAACTTTCACATATAACATACAGCAGTGCTGATTATACTTATCATGTTGTACACGATACTGCCTGATATTTAAGTGGAAGTTTGTACCTTTTGTTCACCTTCATCCAATTTCTCACCCTCCAGACTGATAACCACAAATTTGCTCTTTTTCTATATTTGTTTTTGAAGTATAATTGACCTACACTATGTTATTACTTCCTGGTGCATGGGATAATGATGTGATATTTCTATACATTTCAAAATGATCATCTGCCACCATACATAGATATTACATTATTACTGACTGTTTCCTGCACTGTACATTTCATACCCACGACAAACTTATTTTGTAACTGGAAGTTTATACTGTTTTTTCATCCTTCTACCTCAAAGTTGTTTGAATAAAACCTACGGAAATCAAATTACATGAAAGAACTTCATTCAGCTGTACAATTACATTATTTCTTTATTCTGTTCAGGGCAGGTTTAAACAGTTTATTTTATCCTAAAGTGATAGTCAAAACAACATAAGAGAAAGGAAGGATGAACACAGAAGGAAGCAAGTTAAACGCAATTATTTACTGTTCAAGATGAAAAACATGTTTCATTCAACGTGCTAAGGAAATACCAAATAGAATTTTATGTAGGCAGGTAATTAGCTGGTTTTATACAATTCTTCCTTTGAAGCTTGTGTTAACATACATACACTTAGAAGAAGAGGGAAATGAAGGAAGCATAGTCACCTAACATTTACAGACAGCTTATAGTTACTTCCCCAACACAAGTCTATCACTCATGTAGATAACCTCTAACAGATACAATTCAATTTGCTTAAAGCACATAAAAAGGTATCAAATTATAAAAAGTTTTATGATCCAGCAATTCCACTTCTGGGCATATATCCACAAATGATGAAAACTAATTTGAAAAGATACACACACCCCAATGTTCACAGCAGCACTATTTACATCAGTTAAGACATGGAAGCAAGCTAACTGTCTATCGATAGATGACTGGATAAAGGAAATGTGGTATATAGATACACAATGGAATATTATTCAGTCATAAAAAATAAAAATAATGTCATTTATTCCACGTGGAGTCTAAAAAAATCAAGGTACAAACAAATTTATTTACAAAACTGAAGTATAGAGTCACGGATGTAGAAAACTTATGTTACAAGGGACCAGCAGGGGAGGGACAAATTGAGAGATTAGGATTGACATATATACACCACTATACAGAAAACAGATCAATACTCTTGTAATGGCCTACATGGGAAAAGAATCTTTTAAAGAGTGAGCATATGTATATGCAAAGCTGATTCATTTTGCTGTACACCTGACACAACACTAAATCAACTATACAAATTGCTTTAAGAAAAGAAAAAAATGCCACTTGCAGCAACATGGATAGATCTAGAGATCATATTAAGTAAATTAATAAGAGAAAAACAAATATGATATCACTTATATGTGGAACCAAAAAAAAAAAAAAAGATACAAACTAACTCATTTACAAAATAAAAATAGACCCATAGACTAGAAAAGAAACCTATGGTTACCAAAGCGGAAAGGGAGGGGTTAAAATAAGGAGCTTGAGATTAACATATATACACTATTGCATACCAACAAGGACCTACTATATAGAACAGGGAACTATACTCAGTACTTTTTAATAAGCTACAATGGAAAGGGATCTAAAAAGAAATCTCTGAATCACTATGCTGTACACCTGAAACCAACAAATCAGTTTACTACAATAAAAATTAAATTTAACAAAACAGTAAAGCTTTTAATGACATGAGGGCACATTCTTACAATGAATCAACAACCGTAACTCAGAAAGATTCTTAAACTACTGCCACTTACCCTGCAGACTGACATCTGGTTCGTTGTCAGTGTACCCGTCTTGTCTGAGCAGATAACAGAAGTACAACCAAGGGTTTCCACCGAAGGGAGACTTCGAACAATGGCATTTTTCTTTGCCATTCTGCGAGTTCCAAGAGCCAGGCAGGTGGTGATGACAGCAGGCAGGCCTTCGGGAATGGCTGCTACAGCCAGGGCCACTGCAATCTTAAAGTAGTATATAGCACCTCTGATCCAGGAGCCTCCATGAACTGGGTCGTTGAAGTGCCCAATGTTTATGATCCAGACCGCAATGCATATAAGGGAAATGACTTTGGACAGCTGCTCCCCAAACTCATCTAGCTTCTGCTGGAGGGGAGTTCTCTCCTGTTCTGTCGCCACCATCTCATCTCGGATCTTGCCAATTTCAGTGTTAACTCCAGTTGCCACCACTACTCCCATGGCTTTGCCAGCAGCAATGTTTGTACCCTAGGACAGAAGGGGAAAACTGGTGAAGAGATTAACACCATGTCCTACTGAAATCCTGACCAGTCAACTCAGACTTGTGTGGATTTTGAGGACATCCAGCCTCTCTACTGGGCCTCTCTACTACTCTCTACTCATCACATTCTACTGGGCCTTCAAGTGGCTGCTCCTCAGGCAGGTGGTGTAGTATATCTCTCCGTGAAATGAGAATGGTACCCACTTGCTCCAGAGCCCTGTACACCGGCCCACCTGAAATCTCTACTCACCAAGTCTGGCTTGCAGAGAGCTTTGGAATGGAGCAGAGCTTAACCCCTCTATGTTCCTGACTTGTTAAACATTATACGGCTCTCAACCCTAAGCAGTCTCCACCTGTCTCCACCAACTCCACCTCTCTCTTCATCCCCGTAATAACAAGGGCAACCAGGACCAGGAGCTGCCCTTGAGGACCTCCACTCAAGCATTGGTATTCAAAATGTAAGATTTCCCTCCCCACTCTACTTTAATTCCTATGTTCATTATTTTCATTATAGCTCTGCAGTACTTTTTAAAAATTTACTATGGGTGGTTAGATTCCCATGTTAACATACAAAAGCCTACTACTTGAAATACCACTTTAAATTCTAAACAAAAACTATAAATTTCCCAACTTTATATTTCAAAAAAAAATTTAACAGAAAAATTGGCACAGTAAAATAAACATCTATTTTACTTTTCACCCAGACTCACCAATTATTAATGGTGTGCCACATTTGCTTTCTTTCTAAACACACACCTTTTGATTGTGAGCTATACACAGTTATCATCTGCGTCATTTTAAAGGAAACATCCCTTTAAAGGTTAAATCTTATCCAAAATACTTACAGAAAAGAGCATGTTCTTCTTATCTTGATTGACAGCTCGTGGGTCAGGGACAGGGTCGGTGTGCTTGATGACAGAGACAGATTCACCTAACCAGGTGGTGATACAGAAGGTTTGTTTAGATCTATGCAATTCACACCTAGAACCCTGGTACCCTCATTCACTCATGCCAATACCACTCTCAGGAAAGGGAAAAAAAGGCCCAATTCATTCAAAACGATGTAAACTAGTAAAATTCAGTAACAGAAACTAATTTCCAAGAAAAAGTAAATCAAAGGAATCTAATTTTGAAGTAAAACTCAAGTCAATTATCTTTATTTTCTTAACTATTCAAATTTAGTTCATTTTCAAGTATCATTTTATACTCTAATATAGTGGATGTAGATTTGTTGTATACTTATATATACACACACTCTAATAGTTAAAAAGGTGAAAGTATATTTACTGTTAACAAAATGAATAAACTGTACATACAGATATGAATACTGAGGCTCATCCACTGGAAAGCCTGTTTTTGTTCAATAATGCCAAAGATGAGAAATGAAAACACTGTTCTAGATAATACCTGCATGCTCTTATTAACTATTCTACTTCAATAAACCAAAGTGAAAAACAGCCATCAGCAGCACTAAAAAAGACCACTAAAAAGAGACCACTTCTTAGAACTTTCAGTGTCTTGTTGAACCTGGTTTCAACCTCACAATCACCTATGAAATGCAGTTGACCCTTGAACAATGAAGCAGTTGGGGGGCCAACCCCTCTGTATTCATAAATCTGCACAGAACTTAGGCCTGGCCCTCTGCATACATATGATTCCTCTGGATGTGCAGTTCTGCATCTGAGGATTCAACCAACCGGTTTGTTAATGAAAAAAATCTGCAGATAAGTGAACACATGCAGTTCAAACACACATTGTTCAAGGGTTAATGGTATATAATGAGGGAGAAATATGGCCCAAGTTGCTAACTCAAATTTCACTCTCAATATTTAATAGAAGACTCTGGTTCTTCAATCTAGCCTAAAACTAGAGTATGATTTTTATTTAAAATGGAAATTATTTTTGTAGGCACAATATGAGAATTTTATACATACAATCCGATCAATTCCCTATCATTTTATGGCTTAATCAGCTTGCAGGTTGTTGCTGATAACAGCAATTTTAGTAGATAAGCTATTCATAAAGAAACAATAAAAAATACAGAGCCCAGGTTACTCACGTCCCTACTTCTAAGACATTTAGTTGCTTTTCAAAACTAATCATCAGATAAATCTTTGAATTTTATATTTACTCACTATTTAATTCAGGTTAGCATTGTGTTTAAGTTAATCTTCTGACCACCTTACTTCCAGTTAATATGAACCCTCCACCCTAGACTTGCCTTTATCAAACAAAAACGGGAAAATGTTCCAAACAATCCCAAATCTAATTAGTGTTCAAACTTCAGGCAGTAACGTTCACCATTTTGGAGGGTGCTGACTTTTGTTAATTGTACATTTGACAATTACAAAGTATGTCAGGTGTGAGATTAGCATTCCTGGAGTCTATTTTTCCTGCCTGGAAAAAAAACACTAGGTAATTAATTCACTTTCCACAAAACAGAGAGACAACTTCACCTTTATCTCAGGCTACTGAAGGAATTTTCAACCTTTAAAAAAATTTTTTAAATCAAAACTAATTTTTAATAAAATTTAAATATAAGAGGGCCTTATGAGATGAAAGCCAACTGTTTTAAAATCATAGCTTGGCATCTATTGGCAAAAAGACTGATAAAGTATTATGAAATAAACCTCTTGGAAAAGATTAAGATAGGATACCATAAATGGGCAGTGGGGCAAGAGTCAGTTCAATTATTAGCATGCAATCTGAGGGAACCTGCAGAAATTAAGCAACCTTCCAATACATAATATTTACCTGTGAGAATTGACTGGTCAACTCTAAGAGTAGTAGATTTGATAGAAGTTAATCTTATATCAGCAGGAACTTTGTCACCAACTAATTGGGGAGAAACAAAGCAGCTTAAATAAGCAACTTTTGTAATCACGTTACATGAAGAAGCTGTCTCCAAATCAAACACACTATTTAAAGAAATAGTCTGTATACAGCACAAATTTAATCTGATACAGGGACGGTCCTGGTGGTTCAGTGGTTCGGACTCTGTGCTTCCAGTTCAGGGGACATGGGTTCAATCCTGGGGAACTAGGATCCCACAGGCTGCGTGGGACTCACCCCCGACCCTCAAATCTGCTACAATAAGCAATATAAGCAACTAGTCCTCAGGGTCATAAAACTCTTCCTGGATAAATACAAGATCTGAAGTACACAAGTAAGAGAATAATGATGCTTGGGCAAACAGCTTTAAGTACGTATTATTTAGTCACACACACACACACAGGGCATGGTGAGGGGGACTGAATTGTAAACTATGATTTTTTTCCCACTGGGAAAGCTAAACTACCACAAACAGGAAACAAATACCTCTATAAAAAGATGCTCAATTAATCTCACTCATAAGAAAAAGGCAAGATAAAACACAGAGAGACCACTTTTTAAACTATCAAATTGACAAAGGAGTTGAGAAAAAAAATGCACTCAGTTTGAAAGAATGTACAGAAACAGGGCTTCTTTATACTGGGTGACTATAAGATGTGGAAAGTTTAGTTTTAATAAGCAAAAAAAAAAAAAATCCAAAAACCTAAAACAAACCAAAGCTACAAATCACTTAGAGGCAAGTGCATGAAAAATCAAAGCGAAAGTCACTCAGTTGTGTCAGACTCTTTGCAACCCCATGAACTATACAGTCCACAGAATTCTCCACGCCAGAACAGTGGAGTGGGTAGCCGTTCCCTTCTCCAGGGGATCTTCCCAACCCAGGTCTCCTGCACTGCAGACAGATCCTTTACCAGTTGAGCCACCAGGGAAACCCAAGAATACTGGAGTGGGTAGCCAATCCTTTTTCCAGCAGATCTTCCCGACTCAGGAATCGAACAGGGGCCTCCTGCATTACAGGCAGATTCTTTACTAGCTGAGCAAGTGCATGAGCAGGTATTAATGAAAATTCGGTGTTTAGTGCACTGCTAATAAGGACAAACTGAACATAACATCACTAAACATACCATATAATATTAGTATTCACTTAATATTTTTAATTCAACTAAGCATCCAGACTTTGTGACGATCCTATATATCCCACTGAGTACAAAGAAGAAAACTTACAAAATCTCGGGAGGGCAAACTGGTAATACATATCAAAAGTGCAAAGCACAGGGGTTCCCTGGTGGTCCAGTGGATAGGACTCTGAGCTCTGCTTTTGCTTTCACGGCCAAGGGCACAGGCTCAATTCCTGGTTGGGGACCTGCGATCCCTGTAAGCCGCATGGGACAACAAAAAACCAAACAAAAATGGCAAAACACAATCTTTTTACCCCATAAATTCTACTACAGAGAATTTATTCTACAGGTACGCTTGCAGTATATGTTGTTTTTTTTTTTAATCAGCAATAGAAAAAAGAGACAAGTCTGTTCCTACTGTACATTAAGCGGAGAGAACACAGGTGTGCAGCACTGTGTACAGGGAGTCCACTGTCATGAGAAACACCTCTGGAGGTGCAGCAGACTCACAACACCAGCCAGCCAGGCAGGAGTGGAAGGAGACTTTCCACCTTGTATGTGCCCTTCGGTACCTTCTGAAATCTGCATTATCAGATAAATGAAAAATCTCTTGTGTAACCTCTGGGAGATCTTTAAGTCAAGTGAGTCTTTTCTGGGCCAGAGTTCCTTTAATAGCTCTTAAATGTCTTAGCCCCTTTCCTTGACGGTATTTGAAATAAATGCCACAACATAGACCGAGGAACAGGTAAAGCCTGTATTTCACCTGTACCCTGAGAACAATGCCCAGAATACTGTAGGCGTTCAAATATTGTTAGATGAATATGTTTTAGTATCAAAGCAACTGAACAGTAAATGTAAGTACAAAATAGCTTTCCCTGACTCTCTGAAAGGTACTAAGGTGTTTTTAGGAGTCTTATGCAAGGATAGCTAACAGAACGAATAAGCACCGTTCCCCCTACTGATGCATATATTAAGTTAAATCTTAATTTTCCAGACTTATACTACTATAAAGAACTGGTTATACATTAACTAAGAGGTAGATTCAATTGATTCAATCTACTTCTTAAGACAGAATCCACTTCTAAGTAGTAGATTGATTCCATTTGTTAAACCTTCAATTAAGTTCTAATATTTCTGTAACTCACAGCTTTTAAACTCAGGAAGAGTATGGTGTGCTTTCCTAGTTCATGAAACAAACCCTATAACCTATGTAAGAAAACGTGGTCACAAGGCAGCACAGAACAAGACTGCCAATATCTACTCCCAGGAGGCAAAGATCATCCTTGCACTTGACTGCAGGAACACACAAAGTTAAGGTGAAACTCCTGCTGGAAATGCTTATGCAACAAACAGCAATATTCAGATGGAAGACACTAGAAACTTTCATTTTCTTAATAATTCTGCTCATACTACAATAGTAGGTAACTGTATCTTAAAATTTGGTGGCCTTCACAACCTAAAACACCCCATCAAGATAAAACTTTAAAATAGCTGAGGGAATTCTCTGGTGGTCCAGGGCTTAGGACTGTGCATCTTCACTGCCAAGGGCATTCGATCCCTGGTGCTGGAACTAAGATTCTGCAAGCTGCTAGTGCGGCAAAAAGTAAACGTAAAAAACCCTCAAACAATCTAAAAAACTTTTACTCTGTTAGTTCTGGCTGTCATAATTTGACCCCACATAACTTTGAACATGAAAAGGATCCAAGTTCAATGATGAGTGTGTGACCCTAAATGGAAAAATTACTTGAAAATGTTCCTTTAATGTCTGAAGCAATTTATGCCATGATCCTACAGGAGCAGAAAACTTCTAACATGGCATAGCAGTCACCACAGCCACCCATCTACACTGTAACAACTGAATGGAAACCAGCAAATCTAAATGCAGAATGCCAGGAATTCTCTGGTGATCCAGTGGTTAGGACTCCATGCTTCCACTGCAAGGGGCATGGGTTCAAACTCTGGCTGGGAAACTAAGATCCCGAAAGCCATGTGGTACAGCCAGAAAGGAAAAAAATAAAATAGCACAAGGTGTCACTTTATACTGGAGTTGATCTCTTTTAAACAACTTCATATATCAGCTCTAGCTCATACTCTCATGTACCTGGCCACAATTTAATTGAAGGCAGCAAATCTAATATTCGAATTGGAGACCCAGAAGTTGTATCTTGCCGTTTATTTTGCTGTGTTTCAGTAGCAGCTCAGAGGATTAAAAATGGATGAAAAAAGTGTTTTTGAGGCAAGAAATACCAAGATTAATGTTTTTCCTCGGTAACACAGTCAACATGTTAGTTACTAGTTTAAGAAAAACCAGCTTATTTTTACTCCTAAAGTCTGTTTTAAATATATGAAGGCTATCTCTGTTGTACAGAAATTATATTGATATGTTTCACTATTGGTTAAATATTCAAGAATGACTCAAGATGGAAAATGCTAGTGGAACAAGTGACTCAGAAGTCCTTAAACACTGACCTCATGCTTTTATTAAACTTTTGTTCCCTCTTGTTCCCATTCTAACTGGGAGGCAACTACGTATGTAGGAACTCAAAGAGGACCTGGGGATCTAATTCCCTGACCAAGGATTGAACCTGGGTTCCCTGAGTTGGTAGCACAGCATCGTAGCCACTGAACCACCCAGGAAGTTGTTTAAAAATTGATTTTATGCTCTTATTAACTTTTCCTCCATCCTGTAACAGCCATTCTAATTGGGATGCAATTACGTATTTAGGAACTAAAAGATGACCTGAGGACCTTTTATAAACTACAGATCCGTGGGGCCTACTCTTTAAGAGTCTGGTTCAATGAATTTGGGATCCACGAATCCATTATTTTAAAGAAATTCTCCAAGCACACTAAAAAATTAATACAAGGGAAAAAAAAGGCTTAGTAACTGGTGTCACAGATCCTGTGAAGAGCCTGTTTAGAACAGTCATTCCTGCGTGCTGTTTCTCATGTGCCATGGATGCGAAGCTCTAGGTCAAGAAGACCCTAAGTCCCTAACACTTGGGAAATGTACTACCTTAAAAGATTATTTCCATTATAAAATGATCTCTCTGTGGAAAAGGTACGCATGTGCTTAGTCGCTCAGTCGTGTCCGACTCCTTGCGACCCCAGGGACTGGGGCTCCCCTGTTCATGGGATTCTCCAGGCAAGAACACTGGGGTGGGCTGCCATGCCCTTCTAAGGTACTAAAAGTGTGAAAGGTAGTAACAGTGTAAATCCAAACTGACCTTAAAAACCTGCCAAGTTCTAGTATTCTCTTAGCAAGAAAGACACTTCCTTGCATCATCTTGACCAGACCAACTCATGTCCTCATTCTAGACAGGAAACTAAAAGTAGCAATAGGAGTCTTGCCTAAAGAACTTCAATTAATGAAAGACTTCCTTTAACTTACTGTGTGACTGTGCTTTTTTGTTTGGAGGAGTCAATTTAGGATTAAATCTACTAGGAAGCAGGTTGTCTAAAGAAGTAAAAGATCCATGAAAACAAAGATTCAATGACTACTTTTCTTCAACTAAGACATAATTTTCTTTTGTCTGCAGGCTTCTGTGAATTCCAAACAGAGGGTTTTGTGCGTGAGGAGTAGGCAGCCTGTTCCGATGATCACATCCAGTGATATTTCCCTGATGGGGCATGTCAGCGCCCTCAGGGCAAGGGGTAGTGGAAAATTCTTATTCTTGCCAACGGGATGCTCTGCAATTTTTTCCTCTGAAAATTTTTTTGTCTCTTGAGTTCAGGCAGTGTAATAGAAGAATAAACTCTGCTATAAACTACTTTCTGTTTAACATCTGACACTTAAATTCAACTCTTGGCTCCTTAAGTCTACTGTAGCTCTTTAAAACCCACTATCACAACATAGATTTCCACCCTGAACAAAGTCTTCAATGTATACTTTATGCTGAGTTACCAAGAACGCAAGTAAAAGCCATTTAAAGGAAATTATTACTTGGCCACATTTTAGAACCGAATGAACACAAACTTTCTTAATCTTAAAATCTGGGAAAGACTATTTTAAGGCCAGGATGATTTAACATTGGTTATATTATTATGTCAAAAACACTGACAGTTAAAATCAGCACAACTCAGAAAAAGCCTTTTTTGAATTGTTTATACATAAGGAAAAGAATCTAACTTATTGTGGCAAATTCTACCAGTTTATTCAAATTCTTTTTTTTTTAAAGAAAACTATATATAAGATCAGAAAATTACCTCTTAAATACCACTATTGTTTCTGAGTTTAAATAGCTCTGAGGCAAAGCCAGCCATAATAGAATTAATTAACCTAAATTAGTTACACATTTAACTCTGATTCAAACATTTTCACTCCTAATTTGAGTCACAATTTTGTAGTTAGGAAAAAAATGAATGAAATTCTTCACTTGAGAAGCTCTACCTGCCTACTTAACACTATTTTCAGGCCTCAGGGTGAGCATGGAAGAACATTACAAACTGCCACAGCTTATACTGTATTTGTTCCCGGTCCAATTTGTTGGATATATTATCTATGATGAAACACATCTTTTTAAAATGCAGACATATCATTCTCTTTAAAACCTTTCAATAGCCTCTTCCTACTAGACTTGCTTCAAACACAATGCTCTTCAGTTCCTCAAAAGTTCTGAGTTTTCACAACCAGCCAGGCTTTCCTTGAACTTTCAGGATTAGGTTGGTATCCATCACAATGTGCCCATAGAATGCGCCCATTTCCTGATACTCGTCACATTACATGTTTGGTGTGTCCTCCCCACTAGACCCACTAGCTCCACAAAGGCAGTCACTCGGCCACCACTGACTTTCCAGGCCTGGTATTGTGCTGAAACATAGTGCACAACAAATAAAATATCTGCTATGGAATGAAGGACCTGCACATACATTATTTTCTTTAAAACAACAAAAAACACACAAAAAATGGGGGGGGTGGCGCACCAGAAACTCATAGTAATTATCAAGTTGAAGACTGTCACAAAGTTAGAAACAATGAAACGTCAGGATCAAAGAGATCTTAGCCTTGGTTGAGCTGAATGAGGTTTAACAGTGATTATCGCTTAAAATATAGACTAAAAACAAAAGACATGTATGCTAGCAGAGGACTAGATATAGTAGGGAAAGAGAAACATGAAAAAGACTCATGGGTTTTAAGTGACAGGACAACTAAGATTGCCAAAGAAGTATCCTTCTGTGTAAGATAAGGTCTAAACAGGAACCAGGCTCCACTTACATTAACTGTATTCAAGTATGGGCACCAAAGAAAGTCATCAAAATGGTAAAACAGGCCATCACAGAATGAGGAATCAGACTTCTATGTGCCTCCAAAGAGAAAAACTAATGTACAGAACAGACAAGTATGTTTTAGCTCCTTGTAAGGGACATTTTATAATAAAACTGGCATAATACACACTTCCCAATAAAAGTAGCACAGCTGCTCCTAGGCAGGGAAGTGTCTAGCTGCTGGAGGTGGAAGCTAACTGGTTCATTAGATGCTGTGGAGGCAGCCCACAGGAAGGTTACGCAAGGTTATTGTACATGGTATCTGGGATACCAACATGCATTTCTCTTGATTACAACAATATAAAGCGTGCTCTTTACAAGGTGAAAACCCATCCCTCACTTCCCTTGTCCAAACATCTATTTATCTGTTAACACTATTTATCAAACACCTTTCTCTATAGATAACACTTACTAAACTTTCATTAAAAATTACAAACCTTTAACATGGGTATGAACATGCCTCGTTCTTTTAACGGCTACCCAGTAATACCCAAAGCAATCATCTCTAAAGCTCAACTTTGGAGAATGCTTATTCTCTACTAAGCATTGCTATCAGAGTTTTATGAATTCTATGATTATCTTCATTCCCTGTTTACAGATAAGGAACATGAGGCACGTAACTTGCTTATCATCACAGATATTTCACAGCCATGCTGTGATTAATTAATCAGTCACTATTTTCACAGCCATCCACGTGTTTCCAATTTTCCTTTTGTACACTTCAATTACTTCTGGAGAAAAGATTCACAGAAAACAGAATTTTCCTACAAATATATACTTCCACCAAATTAATTTTCTTGCCATTTCCCCATACTCTCATCTTGTATTCTGACTACTGCTAACAAGTACTTTATTTCTTAAAATTCTTTTATCATCCTCAAAGTAAGTTATTTTATATTTTTACATGGTCAAATCTGATGACGTTGGCGGTTTTGTGTCACACTTAGGAAATGTTTTCCCTACACCATGTGGTTTCTTCTCATTTCCCCCAAATCTTGATCACAATAGTAAGGGTTGGAAAGACTGGCACTATATATACTGTAACTACCACTGAGCCACAGGGAGAGGGGAGGTGATCACAGGATATGAGGAAATGCCAGCCCTGTGAAATTCAGGTCAGGCTTCAAGACCAACTGGTCCATCGGGATCTGATGACTGGGGATACCTTTCTGAGTTCCTTAGAATTCACGGTTCTTAGTGTCTTAGCTGTTCTCACAGCAATGAATAAATCATTGCTCTAGGTCTCCAAACTCTCTGCTTCTAATAGCATCCACGCTGATTTCTGTTTTAGACTGTTTGTTGTTCTGCTTATATATAAGTTAAGCTTAAGAACTTACAGCTCTATAAAACAGAGATATTACTTACAGGAACAACTAAAATAATGGTTTCTATGTTTTTTGGTTACAGATGTCTCAGATCTGCATCTCCAACTAGTTCTGTTCTCTCATCCTTCTCACTGTGAAACAACTCCGTATGGGGGAAAAGACAAAAGACAATGATCCTTATTTGGTCATGTAGTTTTGCTTCTACATCTGAGCGATGTTTATCATTTTAGGAACAGGTGAAAACTGTTCAACAATATTCCAACAACACCATGCAGACTGCTTAATCAGACAATATTTTACAATTTAACTGTAATGACTTCTCCCATTTTGTTGAGATAAAAACCAACCTGTAACACTGTTAAGTTTAGGGTACAAAACATTTATATACACTATATGAAATTACAATCAGTTAATGTCCATCAACCTCACATAGTTACAACTGTTTCCTTATGATGAAAACTTAAGATATACTCTTAGCAACTTTCAAGTATATACTACAGTTTTCTTATCTATAGTCATCATGCTGTACATTATATTCCCTGAACACAATTTGTCTCACAACTGAACTTTATACCTCTGACCACCTTCACCTAATTCTTGCATCCCCCATGCTAGAAACCACCAACCTGAGTTTCTAAGTTTGCTTTGCAGATGTGTGACAGTGAGTTTCCTTTTTTAAAGATTTACATGTCAGTGAGATTACATGGCATTTGCCTTTCTCTGACTTATTTCACTTAAGGTGCATCCATATTGTTGCAAACAGGACTTCCTTCATTTTTATGCCTCAGTAATACTCTAGTGTGTGTGTGTGCAGACACATTTTCTTTGTTCATTTATCCACTGATGGATACTTAGGTAAATAGTGCTGTAATGAACGCAGGAGTGCAGATCTCTTAGGGAGAGTGATTTCATCTCCTTTGAATATATACGCTAGAAGTGGAAATGCTGGATCATATGGTATACAAGCCATGCCTCAGGAGACATTTTGGGTTCAACACCAGACAACCACAAAAGCAAAAGCAGAAACTACCTTGGCTGAGAACACACCTTCCAATCCAAGAGATGTAGGTTCGATCCTTGGTCAGAGAACTAAGATCCCACATGCCATGGGGCAGCTAAGCCCGCACAAGAACTACAGAGCTAGGTGCCACAACTAAAGTGAAGCCCGTGGGCCGCAAGAGAAGATCCTGTGTGCCATAACTTAGACCTGACGCAGCCAAAGAGATAGATATTAAAAAAGAGAGCAAAAGCAAATACTGTAATAAACTGAGCGATACAAAGATATGTTTATACTGTATTATAGTCTATTAGTATGCAATAGCATTGTGTAAAAAACAATGTACATACATTCATTTTATGAGACTTCATTGCTTAAACAAAAAAAGCTAATCACTTGAGTCCTCAGTGGGTCAATCTTTTTGCAACAGTAACCAAAGATCACTGATCGTAACAATTATAATAATAAAAAGTTGAAATATTTGTTAAAAAATGCAATATCTGTGCAGCAAAATAAAACTAGGTAGACGGTTGTAACTTCATTTTTTAAAACCAATAGCTAGAATCTTGGGGTGGAATTCTGGGGAGAAGGACAAAAGAATCCCCTGAAATTGCATACAAGATTTCTGAACATGTGTATTTGGAAAAAGAGTCCCAGATTTCATTAATTTTTAAAGGAACTGTGTTCTAGACATGATTAAGAACTACTGCTGTAGAGTTTTGCTTCTCAAAGTGTAGTTCACCCGGGAACTTGGTAGAAATGGAGAACAATGAGGCCCACTCCAGACCTAAGTACTCAAAATCTACACTTTAACAAAATCTTTCTTGCACATGAAGTTAGAAAAGCAGCTCTAAGCAGCTGGACAAACTTGAAGGCCTGTTTTTGTTTCTTTTAAAAACAACCCTTAAACCAAGAATGATTTTTACATTCTTTAAACTCTTGTTAAAAACATTTTTCTTCCCCCTACAGAGACAGTTTGGGGCCACAAAACCCAAAATACTTCTAAGGTAGCTCTGTTAAGAGAGTCTGCCAAGCCCTCTGCTCTACAGCACAGAATTAACTTTCTGATATTTGTGTTAGGGAGTTCAACAGGTATGAATTAAGTGTTTGTCGACTATTCATTCAGGCTGCTCCAATTCCTTTTTTTTCAAAAGCAAAAGAAAAAAGGCTCACAGCCCTAGCTAAACAAATGATAAGGCCATGTCATCTGAATCATACATCTCTTGAGCCAGAAAGTTCCTTAAGAGTCTACTCCAATTACTCGATTCTGTAGAGGTTAACTTACTCTGTGCAGTGTCATGTGGAATTAGGATAATAATACAGGTTCTTACATGAAATCAGTCATCTACAACTTTGACTTTCCTTTTCCTCAACTGCTTGGAAATGCCACTTCATACGTGTTACTAAATCTCATTACTGCAAGTTGATTATTGAAAGTGAAACTTCTCTTCCTTAAATAGTTAACAAGTTTAAGAATTATTCTTTTTAAATAAATCCTAAAATTGCTGGCACGGCTGCTGAATATTTATTCTTCAATTTAGGAAATATAAAATCAATTTCTCCAGAAGCTAAGTAAAGCAAATACAGTTTTACATTGAGATTGTGTCATTTCTAACACTTACATAATCTTAAAAGATGATTTACTCCAGAGTATACTACAGGACAGAAGTCATCTGAGGATATTTATGTCCTTGTGCTATTCATCAACTCTGGGTTACCAAGATACAAGAAGTTTGTTTCAAACAATTTCAAAAACAGTTGCCTTAAGAAGTCAATTACACCCCTTCCATGCAAGTGCTGAACGCCCCCCAAATTCTGAAGTTAAACTTTCATGACTTTGAAAGCTTGATTCACCTTGATGTTAGCAAATAATACAGAATGCTGAAACACTGATGTTCTTTTCTTATAAATTATACCCGTATTTTATTACTTTTGGTTTCCATCTCTCCAGAGAAATATTTTCCTGACATTATAATAATACAAAAGTATTGTAGTTTCAGAAGATGAACACATGGGTAACCATATGTTTACCTGCCAAATCTATTCTATTTGGTTCTTGTAGTCTAGATACTTAGAAGTATACATATGGATTTGCTGTGCATGCCTATACAGTGTCTTCCTGGAAACGTTATTAGGTGGCATAGCAAAAAAGAAAATACATTTCCTTGGCTCCCTCCATCTCCCCCTCAAAAAAGCCACCCAGACTAGACTTTAGAAAGTAGAGCAGAACCATTCTACCATATATTCAGAAGTTAGCAAAAAGAAGTTTATCATCTCAAGTCAGATGATTCTTACATCCAAACAATGACTACAAAAAGGTCTCTTTATTTCTGCAAATACTCGTTTACATCTTCAAAACAGTTAACAATATTCTCCAGTTTTTCAATTCATCAGAAAGAACCCTCTTCACAGTCAATTTCATAATTTAAATAACAGTGTAAAAGTTACCATGTCTAAGAGCACAATTTACGCCATCTATCCCTTCAGGCCATGTACAGAGTAAGACTCTGACAAGAAATAATTTAGATCTATGTTTACAATTGAAATTCATTTCTACAGTTTCACAGAACTAAATTATTGGGCTAAATGCCAAATCGCAGGGTCAACTAGATTACTAATCCTAATATAAAAGTAGAAGTTAAAATACCTCAACTTTCATAGTCTTAGTAAGTTTGAATAAAATAAATAGCTATTTATCTGGCCCAGGTCAAGCAGTCACAAAATATTTTTCCAAAATGTTCCATCAATTTAAATGCCTTAGGGTTACATCTTTCCCAGTTCAGTGACCCACTGGTTCTAGTAATCTACCTACCATTTCTAATTTGGATCTAAATATTTAAAAACCATGAAAAGTCACCAGAACAGACCAAACAAGAGTATATTGACAACCTAAAAATTAAAACTGTGATTCAGGCTTCTTTGACATGTAAAGGGCATCTATGGAACTCAAAGCTAACATCATACTTCATGGTAAAAGGCTGAATACTATTCCCCTTCGATCAGGAACAAGACAAGGGTGTGTTTATTCTGGCCTTTCCTTTTTAACATTCTACTGAAGAATCTAGCCTGGGAAATTAGACAAGAAAAAGAAAAGGCACCCAGGCTGGAAAAACAGAAAAATTATTTCTGTGATGGCTCTATTTCCCAAATTGAGCTACAGAGTCAACATAATTCTCATCAGATCTAGGCAGGCTTTTGGGGCAGAAATTAACAACTTAAAAATTCATATGGAAGTACAAGGGACTCCGAATAACCAAAATAAAATCTAGAAAAACAACAAAGCCAGGAGACTCAAATTTTTAATAATTTCATAACTTACTACAAAGCTACAGTAATCAAGATGGTGTGGTACTGGTAGGAGGCTAGACACACATATCAACTGAATAATAGTCTATTTGTAGTAGGAAATGAAGTCAGTTGATTTTTGACAAGGGTGCCAGGACAATTCAACAAAGTCTTTTCAATAAATGGTGCTGACACAGTCGAATATCCAAATGCAAAAAAATGAAACTGGACCCCTACTTTGCACCATATACAAAATTTTGGTAACATCAGATCATAGAACAGCTTCTTTGGTATGACACCAAAAGCATAAGCAATGAAATAAAAAGACAAATGAGACTCTTATCAAATAAAAAACTTTTATGCTACAAATAACACCATCAAGTAAAAAAGAAACCTACAGAATGGGAAAATTTTGCAATTTATCTGATAAGCCAGCATATATAAAGAACTCTTACAACACAACATTATAAAGACAACCCAATTAAAACAGGCGATGGATTTAGACATTTCTCAAAATATGACATACCAATGTATTAGAACATAAGGACATGAAAAGATGCTCGATGTCATTATGAAATTAGGGAAGTACAAACTAAAATCACAGTGAGATAATACTTCATAGCTAAAATTTTAAAAGCCAAGTGTTGAAGAGGATGCAGAGAAATGGAAGCTACATAACACTGCTGGCGGAATGTAATATGAAATAACTTTGGACAATGGCTGGGAAATTTCTCAAAATGTTAAACAAGTCACTCTAAGCCCCAACAATTTCCTGTCCAAGTACACATTTAAGAGAGTGAAAGCATATGTTCACACAAAAATTGTACTCAAATATTCACACTAGCATTATTCATAATGGTGGGAAAGGGGAAAATAGCCCAAATATTTGTGAACTGATGAATGAATATACAAAATGTGGTGCACATAAACAATGGAATAATACTGAGCCATAAAGAATATAGTACCACACATACAAACGAAGTATATGATTTATGCCATATAAAGGACTCCTAGCAACAATATTAGGTGAAAGAAGTAAGTCTCAAAAGGGCATTTATTGTATGATTCCATTTATATGCAATATCCAGAAGAAGCAAATCCCTAAAAGCAAAGTAAACTGTGGTTGCCAGGGACTAAGAAAAGGCAGGCAGAGGAAGTGACTGCTAATGGGTATAGGATTTCTTTTTGGGGGGAAGATGTTCTGAAATTAGACAGTGATAAAGACTGTACACTTAATTACATTTAATTCAAAAACCACTTAATTACACTTTAAAGGAGTGAAATGTTATGGCATGTGAACTGTATCTCAATAAAGCTGTTTTTAAAAAATTGTGAACTGGACCGCCAACAAATTAATGTGTGAAACACGTATACATTTACTAAGTATACTGTATATTGTCTAGTAAATTAACCGTAGCTGAAGACAGAAGCAATAAACCACAAAGACTCAGTTTCAACTGTTAGTTTCAAAATGTGACTAACAGTACACACACCCATAGAGTGGTTGATGATTAAAACCCAAACACTAGGAAATTTATCACTCTATCTGGCACACACTTTAAACTTAGCTATTAGTGAACTCATGCACAGAGACATCAAATTATCTGTTCTGCACAGAAGTGGCACAAAAACCAGATCTACATTGCTAAACCTACTCCACACTTCAGGTTTTACTTACTATGGAGAGCTTGTTACATGCTCAGCAAGATTACAATGATCAGTGTGACAGTTCTGCCCTTAAAGTACCTGTTGCCTAGTAGTACGACGATAGTGTTTAATAAAATGTTCATTATCTGTCTAAAGCTTGTAATCACCTCTGTTCAGCATCCTTTGGAATGGTCAAAATTCAAGAAAGAGTAGTATATAGAGCCCAACATCCCAGCACTGTGCATGTTTTTAGCAATTAGTATACAGTGGGGGAAGAAATGGAGGAAAAGTGCTAACTTTCAAGACCTGTTAAGACTCCTCACAAAGGAATTAGAAATAGGTGAAAGCAGAACTGGGTTTAAGTATGTGTACTGCTTAGAACAATTCTATTAGTAATAAGTATATTCACCTAAGATGAAGGATTTAAACTCATTTTGAAAAAAAAAAAATTTTTTTTTTAAAAATTAAAAGAAAGGCAGTGGTTGCCAGGACCTAGAGAAGGGAGGTAAAGAGAAATTACTGTTAGTTTTCAGTGTGGGAAGACGGAAAAGTTCTGGATGAATAGTGACAGCTGCACAACGTGAATATACCTAATGCTGCAGAACTGTATACTTAAAAATGGGTAAAATGGTAAACTTTATAATACATATATTTTACCACAATATAAACAAAATAAGAAAGGGACTACTCCTATGTCACACACACACTGTGGATAAGTCTTCTGTCCTTCCTAAACTATCAAATGCAACATATAAAACGCTATGTTATAGGGAATGAATTTCACAGTGGAGAAAGTCAGGTAGACCCAGGTTATAACCAAAGTTTTGCCACTGTGAGATTTGTGCATTGGGAAAATCAATAAATTGTGTAAAATTTGCTTAACTACCCAAAAAAGGCCAGGTAAGCTTGGTGGTAGTGAAAACTTCACAAGTCCTGTATGACCAGAGCACAGTGAGTGGCATAAGACAAAATCACAGAAGTGGGAGCCATACAATGCAAGGTCATTTAGGGATAAAGAAAAGAAATTGTATTTCTGATGCTCAGACACTGAGTGACTGAAATGATGATGTCAGTGTAAGGTGACAGTGTGACTGGTGTGGTGACTGAGGAAAAAATAGCAAATTTGGGTATGTTTTGGAGACAGAATAAACTAGTCTTACAGACAGAATAAGAGGAAAGAAGACGATTCCCAAGTTTCTCTCAGTTAACTATGGTTAGAGTGACTTACTCAGATGGGAAAGATCGGTGAGAACCAAAATTCAAAGAAAAACAAATCAAAACAGACAGAATAAGACATAAGTCTATAAGGACATGGGGAGGAGGGGGAGAGGGTTAGATAGATGTATGGAAAGAGTAACAGGGAGACGGACATTACCACATGTAAAATAGATAGCCAAGGGGAATCTGCTATATGGCTCAGGAAACTCAAACAGGGGCTCAGTATCAACCTAGAGGGGTGGGATGGAGAGGGAGACGTGAGGGAGGTTCAAAAGGGAGAGGATACATGTATACCCATGGCTGATTCATGTTGAGGTTTGACAGAAAACAACAAAATTCTGTAAAGCAATTATCCTTGAATAAAAAAATAATTTAAAAAACTTCCATTGAAGAGAAGCTGGTCTTAGTTTATTCTTCAAAAGGGAAGATGATGCCTTGAGGATCATGGTGTATTTGATGCTGTAAACCACTGCCATCTACTGATGCAAACCAAGGTTAAACACTTTGGGGGTAATTTCTCTAAGTTTTCAAATATATTGAATACACTGAAATAGTCTCTCTAGGATAAAAACTCTTATAATATCTTAGTTTGAGAGGCTGAAAGTGTGTTTCCAGACTAAGCTGGAGAACTGGAAAATATACAAAGTCAAACAGAATCTTGTGCAATCCTTGGGCAATCTTTAAGTACACCTACCACACGACATAATTGTGGAAAGACAAACTATCTTCCTCCAGCATTTCCTTCCTCAGTTACTAGGCACCATCACCACCCAGTCACCTAAACTAGATATCCTGTCAGTATCTTTGATTGCACACCCTACTCCCATCCACCTCCAAATCTATCAAGTTACCAAAACCTGTTGCCTAGCACCTAAATCTGAGGCTCACTTTTCAAACTATATATGACCGTAATTCCATGCCCAAGAGAGATGCCAAATTAATATTTTGGGATGAGACCTGGTAAAACTTAGTGTCCCCAGATAATTCTGCTGTGCACCCCTGCTTAAAAACTGCTACTCATAAACTCAAAATCCTTCCCTCATTATTCTTAATGCCACAGCCCTCATTATCACTTGCTCTCATTAGCTCCTGCCTATCTCCAACCTTCCCACTGTGACCTACTTCCTACATCAGCACCAGAACTCCCCCCTTTTGCTGTCAAATCCATGGTGACAAATGGTTAAATCTGACTAAAGTATATAGATTAGATTAACAGTACTCATTCAGTTTTTTAATTTTGATAATTAATTTAAATCATTAAAATTAATGCTCTCAATTTTATAAAATAAATACTAAGTATTTAGGAGCAAAGCGGCATCATTTCCCAATTTACTCTCAAGTAATTCAGCAAAAATGTGTGAATGTATATGGACTGAAAGACGATAATGCAAGTTATCCTGATTTCAGAATCTGGGTAAAAGCTAAATGGGAACTCGTACTAGTCTTGCAACTTTTAATTCTGAAATTATGTCAAGACTAAGTTTAAAAAAATCTGCTGGCCAAAATATTTCATTCAGAGTTGTACTTCTGTTAACATTAATAACCTGGCAAGTGTTAGGTCATTTACACAAACTTTGCTGTCCTAAGTAATCAACATGTGGGTAGACAGACAACACTATTCTTTTTCTGGAAGACCTATGACAAGGTAATGGGTTTTTGTTGTTAGCCACACCAAGCAGCATGCAAGATCTTAGTTCCCCAACCCCTGTATTGAGTGCGGAGTCCTAACCACTGGAAGTCCCGAAAATTTACTTTCAAAGGTCAAAGCTGCAGAGCACAAGCCAAGAGATGCCGCACTCTGAATTCTCACTGGAGTGTAAGACGATAGAGACAAGCACACCTGGCCCACGAGTCAGTGTGAAAGTGCTACTCTGAGACCATTCACAAAAAGAAAACAAGTATGCTGAGCTCAGAAGGGTGTGAAAAACCACAATGATTTGAAGAACCCAATGTAATGATTCCCCTGCAAAAAGATTAGCTGGTCTGACTGGTTCCAGGGACATTCTGGGCTGTCTGAAAACTTGGCACTGACCTACAGCAAGGAGGACCTCTGAGACCTGTGAAGAGCTCTGGCATGGCAGAGGATTCACTCTTTAAAAGCCCAAACCCGGATCTCTGGCTAACATCCCTGGCTCAGTGTTATGTCAAAATTTTTTTTCTTTTGAAATGGAAGAAAGAAAACTACTTTTATTCACAGACAACGTGACTGTCTATGTAGAAAATCCAATAGGATCTACAAAACAGCTACTTTAATTAGTTAAAAAGTTAAACAAGTCTATAAAATGCAAGGCTGACATATAAATATCTACTGTATTTCTATATACTAATATATTTCTACATTATCCCTCTATATCAAAATATTTTTAAGTAGAGCTTTTAAAGTCATGAAATTACCCTTAACCATCAATTTGGTTTGATAATTCCAAGTCTGACTTATTATTTGTGCCAAGAATCAAAACAGGAAAAACCATGTACTCATTAACTAGTATTTTAACAAACTGCTCACTACAACTGTCAAATCAAGATTAAGTTCATCTCACTAGCACTAGATTTCTAAAACGTACTGAAAGTAATAAGCACAGTAATTCACAACACCTGTTTTTTTAAAAACAGAAAAATCTTCTCAACATGAAGGGAGGTCCTAAAACACTTTGAAATTTTACAAAAAAACCTAGTTTGTTTGGATAGCACTAAAAATCTGTTAATATAATCGATACACATGAGCCTAACTTCTAAAACCTCTAAGTATGAACCTTGAGGAAAGGACTACATTCAAATATACAACCTAAAATAAAAAATGACCAACTCAACTCACCAGCAATTTCTACAATATCACCAGGAACTATGTCTTTAGCTTTAATTCGCTGTACACTCTTCCTATCTTGTCGATACACTTTGCCCATTTCAGGCTCATATTCCTTAAGAGCTTCGATTGCATTTTCAGCATTTCTTTCCTATAAAAAAAGAAAACAAAAGAAATTAGTAAACACAGCCTGCCACTGCTAAATGTTTCTAGCCCTAGGAATCTAATTTTAGAGTTCCAACCTAAATGTAAATTAAAAAAAAAAACAACCCACAAGAGATGCACATTAATGATGTTTATAGTTAATAATTCACATCTTAAGGTAACAAACACTAGGCCCTTTTCATTTTGTATTAAAAATGAAAAACTAAGCACCCTAAGAGTAAGGATAAAATCAACGGAGAAAAGCAATTATTAGAACCTGCTGTCCCTAAGCACACCATGCAACATGGCCCTCACCTTTAACCTCACACACTCACACCATTAAATCACTCTTGTCTCCCATGAAAGCTGATGGTCTGGGTCTGGACTGCCCAGGCTCATCCCAGGCTTTTCCACTCAAAAGCTAGGTTGACTGTGGATAAGTGACATGTATGACAAGGTTTACTGCCTACAAAACCAGGACACCAAAAGCACCCACCCACTCTCAACGGGTGTGAGAATTTACAAGCTATCTGTAAATTGCTTAGGTTGTGCTTTGGCACACAGTAAATGCTTTGAGTGATGAATTAACAAAACCAAGTTTTATGTCTCCCCACAAATTCTAAATCTCTCTCCAGTGGCAGAGACCAATAAATGGCTGGAAGCACTGCCAGTCACAAACCATGTTCACCATATGAACATGTCAGGACTTAGTCACACACAATTTTTCTTCCCTAATTTCAAGATGAAAGATGTACAATTAAAATGAGTCATGTTGAAAAAAATGCTAAGGGAAAGTTCCTTTAAGGGGAGGCGGAAGTTTATATGCCAAATTTGCCTTTTATTCTCTTAGAAAATAAGCAATTAGAAGGAGCACGTCTACAAAGCAAGTGCCCAAGTGAGGTTACTCAATTCAATGGACAAAGGAAAAAATTCTTTCATTTCTTTCACATTTTTGCCCTCTAACCTAAACATTTTCAATTTAACCTTTACTTAGATAAAATTTACACTCAACACCATACAATCTCATTTTTCGCCTTGTGGTAAAAATTAAGCCCCCAAACCTGCTTAAAAGAGAATTCAGATGACAGAAAACTAAAAGCTATTGGCATGCATATCTCACCTCTTACATGAAAATCCCTGAAGAAGTATAGGTAACCTTAAATTTGGGAGGTTCATGACAAAAATAATTTAAATCCCTATCAGATCTACTTAAGGATAAGTTCAAACATTACTGATATTGTAGAAAAAATAAATTCTGAGCACTGCTGCTATTCAATTAGTCAAATTTGAAATAATTTTTCCCTCAGGATTTTCCCCCCTGAATGTATGAATTATGGCAGTTTTACTTTTTTCTCCTTCTTCAAGTTCATGTCAGGTAAAGTTTAACTGGACCGATCAAGGCTAAGATGTCCAGGAGCACTATATGTTGCTTCTATTAAAAATCAGCAAAGGCATATTTAAATTAGAAGCATAAACTTAAAAAATAAACTATCTCAGACCCCCAGGACGAAGATGCCAATTAAAATCACTTAAAAGAGCCTCCTCTGTTGCCCCCCAACCCAAACTATCAAAAGGAATGTTTATATAGTAGAGAGTGGTAAAGGGAAGCAAATGACCAGGGATTCAGATTACATCAAAAAACAAGTCAGCTTGGGGAAAGACAAATATACCTAACTTGCTACAAACACTTAGAAGACGGTCTGAGGTTGCCTTTGTTCTAAAAGTTTTAACTCCTACCTACTCCACTCAAATCCAAATAGGTCTAAATGTCATTCCTCAAACACACTTCTCTGCTCATGCCATTCCCTCTGGCATATTCTCCCCAGCCTCTACCCAGAAAACTCCATTTCTCTATAGTTCTCCCAATTGCTCGTCAGGTGTCCTTGATGACACAAATCAGAAATACATGCCTGACCCCTCCCAAATACTACCTTACACTATAACTCCTCTTACTTTCAGAAAGCAAGAACCCTACAGTACTGGTACATATTCTTCTGTATATTATGTAAATAGGATTAAGATGAACAATGTTACTCTTTTAAGTTAAAACATATATAAACATCCTGTAAAAACTGCTGTAAGATTTTACTTCTATCCAGTTTGGCCCTGGATATAAATCTCAGATACTCTTATGTATGTACCTCCTATATGGCCTTTGATAAGTCAATCCCTCTGAACTTCAGTGTCACATCTGTCAAATAGTTATCTGTCTTATAAAATCACTCCTGTAGCTCAGATGGTAAAGAATCTACCTGCAAGGCAGGAGACCCCAGTTCGATTCCTGGGTTGGGAAGATCTGGGGGAGAAGGGATAGACTACCCACTGCAGTATTCCTGGGCTTCCCTGGTGGCTCAGCTGGTAAAGAATCGCCTGCAGTGTGGGAGACCTGGGTTCGATCCCTGGGTTAGGACGATTTCCTGGAGAAGGGAACGGCTACCCACTCCAATATTCTGGTCTGGAGAATTCCTTGACTGTATAGGGTCTCAAAGAGTTGGCCACAACTGATCAACTTTCACACCTACTATGTAAATGGTATATATTTAAAAACACACACTACTAACTTAAGGACAGTCTAATGCTGTGTACTATTTCTTTTGCCTAAATAATGCACAGAAGTATCATATCTACTTAACTACAAGCAATTTTTTAAAAAATCAAGAGGAATATGGCACATTTCTTCTAAGGAGGCAACTTTCTAAATGAGCTTATTACCCAAAGGCCTTCATGTTTACTAATAAGTTTACAATTTCAACAGGACTAAGTATGTGTAGAAGATGTTTACACTTTTAATGACAGATGCACTCTATTTTAGTTCTCAGAGAGGTGACTATATCTGTCAAAAATCTAAAAGATTAATATTCAAAAGATGACTGAAATATTAGTCTGAGTCTGTTAAACTATATAAAAAACAAAAATCAAACAGACCCACAGTCTTAGAAAAGTTAAAATTCTCAAACTAGCTATTTGCAGGAGACGAATCATGCAGAAGTGGGGCAAAAGTGTGATCCCATGATGTTTCTGTAGGAAAATTATCTTCCATTTTGGGAATAAGGCCTGGGCACTGGACAATTAAGGGAAAACAGCCAGGAATATGCTCTGAAAATGAAATTATTTAGGATTCAAATAACTTTTATAGCTAAATCCACACACACACAAATCTAAGGATAATAAAAATGACACTGCTTTATTATGAAGTCTTTCATAAGAAGCAATTAGAAAATATAGCTTCTTTAACTTCTTGATTCCATGCTATCATGGAGCATGAGCAATTTTAACAGCAGAGTATATATACATGAGGTCTAAAATTTTGTCATTAAATAGATAAAAAACACAGGCAGTTCCACAGCTATTTTTAGTCAACACACCAGAAAAAACAGATAACAGAAAGACTAACAGTTTAAATCTCTTATGTAAATTACCGAAATTTAGCACTGCAGGAATTATTGCTTACCTGCCATACACCCACAATTGCATTGGCTACTAATATAAGTAAAATTACAAAGGGTTCTACAAAAGCTGTAATTGTTTCTTCACCTTCTTCAAACCAAGCCAAAACCTAAAAGAGAAATGACATTTATTAGAACTGTAATGTGTCCTTACCATAAAAGTGGTACCAAAGGAATTATTATGATACATAAAATCTTTTCTTATCATCCTTAGAAACAAAAGGTAGCAAAATGTAACGACATTTTGCTTATATGTTGTTCTAACTCTTAACATTCAAAACTATAAACTTCTTAACAATATCCTTAAGAACGAATCTATTTTTCATGTAGTAATTGGTTTAAAATCCAAAATACTTTGGAAAACTAAACCCATCCATTTCCTATGTATATATTTCACAAGAAATAAAAAAAGGCAATCATCAAACTTTGTTAATTTGGTTAATACTCATATGAGATAGTACGTATGTAGCCCAAAGTCATAGTAAAAGTAATTTAACCACTGACTTTAATACTAGAGTATATAAATTGCTAACGTCCCACATATTTTCAGTGGTGTTACTGAAGGTCATCACTGCAAGGCTGTTCTGAGATCAGGAATGTATTCTAAAGGTTAACCTCCATATGACATCTAGTATTAGCAACACAGCATTTCAGAGATGATCTAAGCCCAAAAATGTCATAACTGGCCACAGAACACTGTCCCAAGAAAAATGAGCAAAGAATTAACCTCTAGCTCACCCAACCATAACTCTCAGATTTAAAAGCTAAAAGAGAGCCACACTGTACTTCATAATTGAGAGAATTATGAAAAAGAGAGAATCCAACACAATGATAAATAAAAACTAAAAGAGGCATCTAAATGGTTAAATTTTTAACAGCAAATTTTTGTGGAAAACTGCCAATCCAAATGGATGTTAAACACATCTCATGATTCAGTCTGGGAGGTAAGATTTGCCTTTGCCTTTTAACACTACTTAAAATGTTTGCATATTCCACAATGAAATTTTCTCTTTAAAAGATCTATTCAGTAAACAAGGAAAGCACTGTTTTTGATACATTGAATATTGTCAGATATGATTTATGACAATAATGAAGCCAGTGACTAAGTTTGTACCTAGTGAACACCATAAGATGAGCTTTGACAGAAATAGCAAACAAGCAGAAAGATGATTAAGGCAAGATTCAACATGAATTTTGCAAATTAAAATGGGCAACAATGAATTAACAACAAATATCAATTTGTTAGACAGGTATTCCCATCACCATAGCACCAACAAAAGAACAGCAATTTGAGCAGGAAAAAAATCCAGGAGACACAAGGACAAGGTCCTGAAGGATGCCAGTCACAACTGACAGCTAATGAACCAGGGCAGGCAAAAACACCAGAATGAACAGAAACTGTTGCTGCAAGCTTTCGACAGGGCATTCCTGGTGTTAAGGCCAGGCCTAATGCCAGAATGAAAACTTCTCTAGGAAGTTATAAATTTTGATAGATGCAAGATCACAGCTGCTTTGATACTAGCCTTTCAAACATTTGCCAAGGAGTGCATATCAGAAATAAGAAACTTAATTAGCTCTTGGGGGAGAAAAATGGCTCAACTTGAAGAGTAGCAAGGACCTTTCCAAAAGGTCAGTGAGGCATTAGCAACTGTAAGATAAGCTTCACACCTTGTTAAAGTGAGTATGAATTTCCCTCTTGGCAGCTAGGCCTGAGGAACAAACTGAAAGCAATATTCCATATCCACTGGAGCAACGGAAAAGACTCGGGCAAGCAAGCAGCTTCTACTTTTCAAGAAATGCGTGGTTCCTTTGCACAAGTAGTATTTATCAGTAATGCAACAACCCTCATCTGTATTATGCAGTATAGCCTTTTCTTCCACTGGTGCTTTACTTCCCTGGTGGCTCACACAGCAAAGCGCTTGCCTACAATGCAGGAGATCGTCTGGAGAAGGAAATGGCAACCCACTCCAGTACTCTTGCCTGGAAAACCCCATGGATGGAGGAACGTGGTAGGCTACAGTCCATGGGGTTGCAAAGAGTCAGACACGACTGAGCAACTACACTTTCACTTTCTTCCACTATGTGACTTTAAATGTTTTTGCCTAAGAAACGCAGGCATTCAGTTACTTGAAGGTTCTGTCCAATGTGTGATTATAAACTAGTGGGCAAATCTCTTAATGTGGAAGGATAGTGCTGGACCTATTTAATGTTGACAACTACCAATTTGCTAAACACTTCAAAAAATATTCTGAAACCCACAATCCAAAGAATTAAGTGCTATACCTCAAAATAAAGATGAACCACATTTCATTCACTCCTAAGAATCGATACAGTCAATCATGTTCAAACCACACTGTGTAGTCCTTCATGGTTTTGTTTAATTGAAAAGAAAATCTCTCTTGTGTAAATGGGAAGATGCTGCTGAGAAATGAAAGACTTCATGAGTTTGGGAAGGGGGTAGTGAAAAGGAGAGGGAAACTGGATGACACATTATGTCTTTTTAGCATATAGTACAGTCAGTTCATAATTACGGCTTATTAGAAGATACACAAAATATACAGAGGCAGGGAGGGGAAATGTTTCTAAAAACTTTTTCTTGAGAACAGGTTGAATATAAAGGATTATCTGCTTGTATTTCCTTTTGTTCACTCTTCTATCCTCAGGGTCCTAGAAGAATCTCTGGCATATAGGCGATGCTCACTATATATTTATTGCATATAGATGCATAATAAATAAATCTCATACAACGTCTAAGGTCCAAGTCCCTACCTAGCAGTATATGAACTAAACACAGAGCAAGAGGTAACTAACTCATCAACAGTATCAAAAGGAACTGGAAAGACTGCTGTAGAATCATTTTAGGCAGCGCTTCTTCTTTCCCTGCTTCTTACTATTAATACAGTAAAAGTACTTCTGGGGCTAACTTTATCCAGATCCAACAAGATCAAAAGTTTCAAACTTGTCAATCCTATTCAAAGTAACCACTTGCTAGGTTACTTTATTTAGTTAGTTCCCTGACCAAGAATCAAACCAGGCCCTAGCAGTGAGAGCACTGGTTGTGTTGTGTGCTTAGTCTTTTAGGTGTGTCCAACTCTGCGGGCCCCATGGACTGTAGCCTGTCAAGACTCCTCTGTCCATGTAATTCTCCAGGCAAGAATACTGCAGGGGGTTGCCATTCCCTTTTCTAGGTAATTTTCCTAACTCAGGGTTTGAATCCGGATCTCCTGCACTGCAGGCAGATTCTTTGTCTGATGTCTGAGCCATGAGGGAAGCCCCAAAGTGCTGGACCCTAGGGAGGTTAACTTTAGATAGGATAGCGCACCTTCTCTTTGTTATCTATTAGACTGATCTCAACAGTAACTTCTGATGGTAGAGCCCAAAATGTCAGAGAGCAGGATTTAATCAAGCAAAATTTAATCCAAGGTAAAAAGACATGTTCTGGTATAAACTAGGTCGCGGTACTGTGTGACTCAATTATCTACATGTCAGAGTAACATGCAGAGCTCTTAACAAGACTGTAGAAAGAAAACGAGTGATAAGCACATTCTCGGGCCTGAGGGTCCTAAAACACATACCAGGTCCGCATTCTTCCTTGTCTCCTTAGAAATTTGCAATGTATTTGCGCACTCAAACACTTGATAGATGAGGGAAAAATCTCTATCAAAAATTTTAGAAAAACAAAATAGAAACTAAACACTTCACAAGAAAGTATCACTGGTAAGTGTTACAAAAACTATCTGGGGAGAGAAAAATCCAGCCATTATAAGAATAGAATGGGGGCTTCCCCGGTGGCTCAGTAGTAAAGAATCAGCCTGCCAATGCAGGAGACGCAGCTTTGAATCTTGATCCAGGAAGATTCCACATGCCACAGCGCAACTAAGTCTGTGCTCTAGAGCCTGGGAGCCGCAACAAGAGAAATCCCTGTAACGAGAAGCCCTTGCTCTGCAGCTAGAGTAGCCCTTGCTCACCACAACCAGAGAAAACTCCCCAAAAAGCAACAACGATACACTCAAATTTCTTTTTAAAAAAAAGAATGGTATGAACTAGACTATATATTCTCTTCTAATCCAGATACAAAGTTCATGTGAAAACACTCAATATTTTCAGATTTGAGAACACAATCTTTCTTAAAATAAAAACTCCATAGACATTCACCTTTCAAACCATTTTTTAAAGACAGGCTCTATATAAATTACTTAAACCAATCAGTAAACTGCCCATTTTATCCTTCAAAATAATTAAAACACAGGAAAAATTTTAAATCACTACATTATCAAATACTTCTTGAATACATCTTAATGAGAAAAGCAAAGTAAATGAATTTCATGAATTTGAAAATGCTACCAACGCACACTTATCCAGGTATTTCTTTTAATAAAAGCACTAACTTAGGCTCTAAAAGGAATTAATAGTCCCTTCAAAGGTTTCAGTAAGAAAAGACAAGTTATTCAAATATAAACCAAAAGTTGAGAAGTATCTTGGTCTAAGAAAGCTTAATTACCATTTTAGGGTCAATCTAAGTAGCTGAGATGGGGAAACTGGGGTGAAAGATAGAAAAAATTATGCAAATTATGTTACCACAGAGGACGTGACTCAGACAGATGAGACAAACAGTCCTCATGCTCACTTCCCTCAGGTAACCATCACCTTAGACACCTCTCCCAACTTCCCAATTTGAAAACTGCACTCTTTCCACATGGTTCCCTATTCCGTCACCACCCTCCTCACCCACTTTTTCTCCACAGCATTATCTCCAATCCAACAGACTATTTTACTTTTTTATCTGTCTCCATTAGAATGTCAGCTCCACATAAGATACAGTATTTCCTTCCAAGCTGTATCCCGTGTTCGTGCTATGTACCTAAAATGCTCAATTCCTAACAAAGCAGTGAAGAGAGAAAAGAACAGGCAGTCCAATTAAGCAATCATGATGTGTTATATGAAGGGCAAAGTTGGTGAACAAGGGGGATGGAAAGAAAAAGTGAAAGGAAAGGAAGGTTCTGAATGTCAAGGAATTTCTAATGTTACTTCATAGGCAACGGAGACACACAGCTCACTTCTTCCAACTTAAAGGACAAGTTAATTAAACTTTATCCCTACAGGTCACAAGTGTAAAACATTAATGCTGTTCCTTACTTTCTGCATCAGCAAAACATTAACTTCTGGTTAACAGTTTACTACTCAATTTGATATTTGAAATGTCACTAAAGCCTAATATTTCTTAACTTTGAGTAGAACCTGATAATGCATCATGCATTGATTATAAACCTATCTGCTTCTCCAAAAGAAGATGTACTTTTTACTGTTTTGCCTGATAAATGAACAGTAGTCAACAAAATCAGATTCTTCACCATCTGAGCAGCCAGGGAAGCGCATAGGAATCAACTGATTATCACAAAAGATTCAGTGCTCTTTTCACAGATAAAGAAATGTGGAATGAAAAGGTCAAGTACAATGTAGCAATATTTCCAATCCCCATGAAGAAAATCAACAGGTTTATATCTGCAATGTCTTCATCAAACAAATCAAAGCAAATTAAAGTTACAGTACTTCCTAAATAATAAACGTTTAAATTTTCTTGTTTCTTTAGTTGCTAAGTCATGTCCGACTCTGCAACCGCATGGACTGCAGCCCTCAAGGCTCCTCTGTCCATAGGGTTTTCCAGGCAAGAATACCAGAGTGGATTGCCATTTCCTTCCTCAGGGGATCTTCCCAATCCAGGGATGGAACCTGGGTCTCCTGCTTGGCTGGTGGATTCTTTACCACTGAGCTACCTGGGAAGCCCAAACTTTTTTGTTTAGCAGCCCATAAAATAAAAACATAACATAGTTCATATCCTAAGCAATTACTCCAAGTAGTTACCAAAAAGGTAACTCAAAACTTCAACGGAGAAATATAGACCTATGAAGCTGCAAAAAGTCAACATCCTACCTTACAACAAAATTAAAGCATGTATTTAAAAACACATTTGAGGGAATTTCCTTGTGGTCCAGAGGTTAGGATTCGGGACTTTCACTACCATAGCTGGATCCGGGAACTAACGTTCCCCCAAGACTTGAGGCACAGCCAAAAAAACAAAATAAGGTAAAAATTACATCATAATGCAAAGTATTAATATAAAGTCACTCAAAACTGGCCACTCGAGATTCTATACAACCCAAACAAGTCAATAGCCTGTCTACTGGAAATAATGCCACTGATGTTCCAACACTGCTTTGAATCACACACAAAAAATATCTCAATAAAAATTTAGTTTAATCTTTGGCTTGTATACAGCACCTGATTAACTTCTAAGAGGTCCCCAATGACCTTACTGAAGCCCAGTATCAAAACTGCAAAACTTGAGACTACTTTAAAATCACGTAACCAGCTTAATCATAAGCATTAGACTAGCTCAAACACATTAGTTGTTTTGTCCCATGACAACGTATTGAAACTAATTAAACAGCCCTACTTCTTTGAATTGGTAAAGCAGCAGCCACTAAGATTTTTTTTAACTAACCAAGAAAAAACAGACACATATAAGATAGAGTGATTAACTCAGGATGCTGCATGAGTTGCTATGATACTCTTAATTTTCTTCAATGAAAACCATAGAAGACATTTGTGAGGAATTAATTATTAATGGCTACACATCACTTGACTAACATGGCATGATATATTTCAGTCTCACGGCAGAATTTGAGTCAGAAATTTCAAAAAAGCTCATCTCTTGCCAATTTTTTCCCTTCACCTAAAGTAAACAAATGCTCATTGCTTCATGTATTTAGTTCTCAAAATAGCCCTCTGGGGTAAGGTTGTCAATAAAGACTGAGGTAGATCCCTGAGGCTTGCATGCATCTTTTGCAAATACACAAAAAAGAAACCTTGAAGTTCCGTCAAGTTTGCAAAGCCTGAAAAAAGTTATCGCATTTCTCATCCTGGTTTTTAATAAGAATAAAATACTGTACTTTATAAAGAACAAAAGGCATCTCTTGTTAGGATTAAGAACATCTGTGTCCTATTCATGACCATTTTTAGGAAAACTTGGTCCACTGCTCTTGAGGAAAAAAATGCAATAAAACATTAATGCTGAACAGGAAAAAAACTGTAAAAATCTAGGATTATCCTTTTCAATGCCCATCACCTTTCTTCTGCTGTTCTTTGCATTTCACCAGTTTCTTAGCAACCATACAGGACTCAAGCGGGTAAGCACATACAGAACATGAAAAAACAATGTTTTTTTTTCTTTTAAGATCTAGAACCAATTGTACTAAACCTTGTTCTCTCAACCTAGAAGCCACTCAAGACGGGGGTCCAATTTAGATAAATATACTACCCTAAAGGTCAGTGACCAAATTTGGTCAACAGTGGTGCCATCACTGCCGTCATCATTCTTGTCACTGTCAGAAACAACTGTCACCTTGCCATTACCAGCAACGGAGAGCAACTGGAATATTCCTTTTGTAAGTTCTATTTACAGACTACAAAGAGCCCAACATCATCTTAGTATGATCTTACACAATGGAAGAACCCAAAACAGAAAAGGCCTTCCAATAAGGAACTTTTCGATATTAAAACTGATAAACCACAAGAATTTATAAAGACCCTGCCCGCCACATTTGGCAACAATTTCTAAGTGCACTGCAAATGTCAGGCATTCATTTCTTTTCTGTACACGAATGGCGTGTTCTATTTATAATTTTCAAATACCTAGGGTATTTTTTTAAAAAAAAACCCAAAAACATGAAAACACAGCTTAAAGCTGCAAATAAAACGTTCTCAACTCAATAGACAGCTGTTTCCTGCTTTTTCACCTAAGGTATAGTCTCAACTTTGGGGAGAGAAAAGAAATTTCTTTATACTTACAAAAGATATACATGCTGCCAACAATAAAATTCTAACTAGTAAGTCTTCAAACTGCTCAATCACAAGTTCCAGCAAGGTTTTTCCTGTTAGAAAAAACACACTTGTTGTAAATGTCATCTTAAGATAAGTAGACAGAGGGGGGAGAAAAAACATGTTAAGATGACTTACCTTCTTCAGCCGGTAATTCTGTAGAAATTCATCAGGCAACGTGTCAAGAGAAGGAAAAAAAAAAAATTAGCACTGTCTTTCCAAAAAGAATTACTAAATTACCACTGTCTTTGAAAGATGCACCTAGATATATGAACATTCAACTGCATTTAATAGAAACCATACCAAAATGCTATCCCAAGAAAATATGCAGTACTTGTTGTATTGATCTACTCCGAAAATCTCATCAATACCTAAGCAGGGTTTCTGAAACAAGGAGTCATTTCAGCCCTGTCATCACTTCTGCCAGATGTGTAACTTTGTGTAGTAGAACGGTCAGAGGCATTTTCTCAACTACAGCGACGCCTCATAAACCGGCTAGGGACGAGAAAATGTCTCGCAGGGCTCAACCCAGATGCAGGAGGCTCATCCCTCCCTCCGCCGGAGCCAGCTGCTGCTGGTGAAGAGCCGCGAGCTAGCTGCGTGCGGTGGAAGGTCAAGGGCTGGGGCCACGCGGATGTCGAGATGGGGGGCAGACCCGACCCCGGCGGCCCTCGCCTGCAACCCCTCTCCCGCGGGGCCGGCGCGCGGGTTCAACCCGTCGCCTGCAGCCCTCGGCGGGCGCGGAGCCGAAACCCACGAGGTGGAGCCCGGTCAGCCATCTTTCCTGGCTCTCGGGCCCGCGCCGGGCCCCTGCAGCCCCGGCGCCGGGCACCTACCGTTGGAACCCCATCTCTCCTTGAGCTTCTTGACCTGCTCCAGGCTCAGGCCGGTGCTCTCGTTGACGCCGAAGTGGCCCAGCACTTCCTCCACCGTCTTTGTGTGCGCGTTCTCCATGGCTGCGGGGGCCCGGCCGGCCTCGCCTCCAGTCCCCGCGGCCTCTTCGCCTCCGCCTCGCACTCGGGCCGCGGGCTCGTGCCACCCGGGGCGCCCAGGCGCGGACTGGTCTCTCCCCCTCCTTCTCCTCCTCCGGCCGCTTCCGCCTCGTCGGGCGCTGAATCACCCCGCGCCCCCTCCCCCAGACAACCGCCCCTCTCGCTGTCCGGCCCTCGCCGGTGCCCGCCCCGGGCACAGCTGGACGGTGGGCGGGGGAGGGGGGTTCCTGACCCTCCCTCCTCTCGTCAGAAGGGAGGGCCTCCTTCACCTCAACCGCCCGCCGGGAGCGCAGGCCGCGGCCCCGGAGCCCCCTCCCCGTTCTCCTGTGGTGATTCTCAGCCCCGCCCGGGCCAGAGGAGGGGGTGCTCGGCAGACCCTTGAGAGCGGAACGGAGCGAGGGAGGCGAGCCGACGGGATGGTGCGCGGAGCGCTCGCCTAGTCCCCTCAGCTCTGCACCCCCGACAGTAGCTGAGGAAACTGCGGCGGAGGAGGAGGTGGCGTCGGGGACGGCTCCGCGGCGGCTGCTCTAATAGCATTTATCCGCGGCTGCCTCCCCTCTCGCCGCCGCCGCGGCATGTGGACGCCGCTCATTGGCCAAGAGGGCCCAGCGCGGCGCGGGCGGCGCGGCCCCGCCCCCTCTCTCCGGCGCCCTCCCTCCCGCGCGACTGGCGCCCACGCGGCCTCGCAAGCCCCGCCCCCTCCCGCGCACCGCCCCCAGGAACCCGGATCGAGGCCCGAGCGCGCCGCGCCCGCGCACTGCGCCCTGCGGCCGTCTCTTCGGCGGACCCCGAGCTGACGACCTCTTTTTGGCTCGCGAGGATCGCGATTCCTGCCCCGCTCAACCACCTGCAGACGTAGAACGCAGGAGGGTGGAGGGCTCATGGTGCGCTTTCTGCCCTCGCTGCCCTCAGGGAACTGCCTGCCCTTCAGAGTCGGCCTCGGGTTGGGGGTGGGTGACCGGGAAGGCGAGGCCGGAGAACCTACGAAATCGGTCGGCGGAGTGCTTCCGGAAGCGCGCTAGGGTTGGTGTCCTTGGCTCTCTCCCTCGCCCTCCGCCCCCAGGGTCGCGCTCTGCGTATATCCTTCAGAGCCCCTCTCAGGCACCGAGGAGAGGAATTCCGCAGTTCACATCCCACGCGGCCAAAATCCCTCATCTGTCGCTTCGGGAACACCGCATCCCACACCCCCTACCGAGAGCTCCACCGCATGCAAATAACCAGCCCTACCCCAGCGCCTTCTGTTCTCCGAGGGAATCCCACTCTGGGGAGAGGAAGGAGGTTTTATTTTATCTTTAATATCCCACACAGCCTTTGATTCGTAGAAGTCACAGATTACACTGCTGTAACTGTTAAATAAGCGAGAATTGTGCTAGAAGGTACGTCGTTTGGACATTAACATCAGGCTATTTTTTAGACTCCCACTTTCCTTGGTAGCAGAAAAAAGGGACTTTAATCCAAAATCTGCTCTTAAACCGCAGATATTTGCTCTAGAGGTCTGCAGAAAACCTGCGTCAACAAAGACTTGGTATATAGCACGGGGATCGCAATAGTCTGTAATAACCTATATGAGAAAAGAATCTGACAATATAGCTGTAAAACTGAAGTACTTAACTATACACCTGGAACTAACAAAACATTGTAAATCAACTGTATTCTAGTTTAAAAAGTAAATTTAAAAAATTTTTTAAACTACGTAGCATCAAGATAAAGAGAATTTTGCTAATATAAAAAATTTAGACTATTGGGACTTCCTTGATGGTCCAGAGGCTAAGTAAGACTCCATACTCCCAATGTAGGGGCCCAGGTTCCATCCCTGGTCAGGGAACTAGATTCCCCCACGCTGCAATTAAAGATCCAGAATGCTGCAACTAAGACCTGGTGCAGCCAAATAGACTGTTTAACAGAGAAAAAGACCTTCGCATTGAGTTCAGGAGCAAAAGGTGAACATATTCTCATCACAGAGCAATTTTCTTAAGGGACTGTGTGGCAGGATGAAGCATGTGGTCCGCTTTTGTGTTTGGCTATGATGTACCACCCACACCAGCCAAAGCAGAACAAAAATCACCTCAGCTGCCCCAGATGGCTCAGCTCAGGACCTCAGATACAGTCCTTTAACAGATGCAAGTCACAGTGCATTACCAGGTTGAAAAAAATCAGGCAGGTCATTTAATTTCCAAGGTGTGGAGACTGGTATGCAGTTTTGATTGATACTTGGAAAAGGACCAACAAAACCCTACACCAAACAAACAAACAAAAATTCTAGTGTATGGCAGTGCACTAAGAGAAACAAGGTAGAAACTGGTTAGGTCACAGGAATGGAGCCTCTTCCAGTAGGAACAGGTGACTGCATGGTGGTGGTGTGGTAATGGAAGGCTGGGGGTTCTTTTCCTTATCAGGCCAGGTCTGCTCCACTTCTTACCCATTCTGCCTCACCCCAGTGAGGGTGGAAAGGCAAGAGGATTGTTAGTCTGGAAATTATCTTGAGCATATGACTTTGGGTCCGTGGCTTGGTCTCTGCTTGGAGTTGTCAACACTTCTTCTTGAGAGGCTCCCGATCAGGGCTTTTGTACTGAATGCTGTTCCCCAGATCTTTGAGCTCCTTGTTCCATGTTATTATGGCTTCCCTCCCTGGTCACACTGGCTATCACATTATTTTATTTTCTTCACAGCACTTAGCACTGATATGTCTTCTGCTTAGCTGTTTACTGCCTGTTTCCTCCTACTAGGATGTGAGCCCCATGAGAACAGGAGCTTGTCTAGCTTGTCCATCATATCATTTATAGAATGCCTACTGTTTGAGTGAATGACAGAGTTCCCACCATCCCTGATCTATCAATGACTTGCAAAGGGCTGGGCCATGGGAGGGCCCCAGCAAGTTTTTGCTGAACTCGTTTATTGGTTTCCAGTTAGTGAAATAAACAAGTTGTTGTGTTAGTCGCTTGGTTGTGTCTGACACTTTGTGACCCCATGGACTGTAGCCCACCAGGATTCTCTGTCCATGGAATTCTCCAGGCGAGAATATTGGAGTGGGTTGTCATGCCCTTCTCCAGGGGATCTTCCTGACCCAGGCATAGAATCTGGGTTTTCCACATGTGAGGCAGATTCTTTACCATCTGAACCACCAGGGAAGCCCTGTCACTTCATGTGAATGACTGTGAAGCTTAGGTTTAAAGCAAACGAAAACAAAGGGAAGCAGCATTATAGGTTTCTCAGAGACAAACATATGTATAAGTTCACATTGGTAGTGTTACCAGACTGTTCTTTGCAAGTCTTCTATTTCCTGGAGGTTGGAATTCAGATATTCCTCAACTTACCATGGGATTATGTCCTGATAAATCCATCATAAGTTGAAAATATCATAAGTCAAAAATGCATGTAATACACGTAATATACTCCTGGGCTTCATAGCTTAGCCTAGCCTACCTTCAGTGTGCTCAACACACATTAGTCTACAGTTGGGCAAAATCACCTAACACAAAATCTATTTTATAATAAAATTGAATAATATTGAATATCTCATGTAGTTTATTTAAAGTGAAAAACAGAATGGCTTTAAGTGTATCAGTGTTTACTCTTTATGATCTGCATGGCTAATTGGGAGCTGCAGTTGGCTGCTGCTGCCCAGCATCTTAAGAGAGGGTGATAGTGTGTATTGAAGGCCTGGGAAAAGATCAAAATTCAAAATTCAGTTTTTGCTGAATATGTATTGCTTTCACATCATCATAAAGTCAAAAAATTCTAATTCAAATCATCATGAGTCAGGAATTGTCTATATTCCCTTAAACTGAAACAATGTGCTTTTAAGCCTGCACTTAGCCCTTTCTGTCAGTTCAGTTCAGTCGCTCAGTTGTGTCCAACTCTTTGTGACCCCATGAACTGCAGCACGCCAGGCCTCCCTGTCCATCACCAACTCCTGCAGTCCACCCAAACCCATGTCCTTTGAGTCGGTGATGCTATCCAACCATCTCATTCTCTGTAGTCACCTCCTCCTGCCCTCAATCTTCCCCAGCATCAGGAGCTTTTCAAATGAGTCAGCTCTTTGAATCAGGTGGCCAAAGGATTGGAGTTTCAGCTTCAACATCAGAACACCCAGGACTGATCTCCTTTAGGATGGACCGGTTGGATCTCCTTGCAGTCCACGGGACTCTCAAGAGTCTTCTCCAACACCATAGTTCAAAAGCATCAATTCTTCGGCGCTCAGCTTTGTTTATAGTCCAACTCTGACATCCATACATGACCACTGGAAAAACCCTTTCTATGTCACATACCAATTATGCCCTTGGTTCCTCAACCCATTGGTGTCTCTGAAATACGTTGTTTAGAGGTTGCCAAAATTTAGCAAAACATAGCCTTCCAAAGGCAGAAAGATCCAGTTACTCATGTAGAAATCAACTATGCTCAATGGATTTTATACACATATTTCTGGTTAATAAGGTTAAGCAAAATAAGAATGGGTTTTAGAAACAGTTGACCCTTGAACAACACAGGTTTGAACTGTGTGGGTCCACATATATTCAGCTTTTTTCCCTATAGTGAATACTAGAGTGCTACATTATCTGTGGTTGGTTGAATCCTTGGATTTGGAACTATGGATGTGGAGGAACTGTGTATGGGGCCCAAGTCATATTTTCAACCTCATAAAGGGTGGACACGCCAAACCCTGTGTTGTTCAAGGGTCAACTGTACTATATGTATATATATATATATACACATACATATACATTTTTTTAAAATTAAGGACTGTAGGTATATTCAATCAGTTGGGTGCAGGGAGAGGAAATAGAGAAACTGATTCAGAAAGATGCATTATTTGATCAAAGACTCTCAAAGGAATTAATAAAGGAGAATTAGCTGGTAGTAGGCATGCGTGCTCAGTTGTGTCTGACTCCTTGCGACCCCATGGACTGTAGTCCATCAAGTTCCTCTGTCCATGGAATTTTCCAGGCAAGAATACTGGAGTGGGTTGCCATTTCCTACTCCAGGGGATCTTCCCAATCCAGGGATTGAACCAGCATCTCCTGTGTCTCCTGCATTGGCAGGTGGATTCTTTACCACTGTGCCACCTAGGAAGCTGGTAGAAGGCAGCTGGTTTATTTAAAAAGCTAGGTAGAGACTTCCCTGGTGGTCCAGGGACTAAGACTTGAAGCTCCCAATACAGGGGCCCAGGCTCAATTCCTGGTCGAGGAACTAGATACCATATGCCACATCTAAAGATCCCACATGTGTACATTCTAAGTCTCTTCAGTCGTGTCCGACTCTTTGGTACCCTGAAGACAGTAGCCCCTGGCTCCTCTGTCCATGGGATTCTCTAGGAAAGAATCCTGGAGTGGGTTGCCATTTCCTTCTCCAGGGGATCTTCCCAACCCAGGGATCTGCTGCAACTAAGACCAGCCACAGCCAAATAAATAAATATTAAGAAGAAGGAAAAAAAAAAAAAGCTTGGTAGACAGAAAAGGCCCAGTAGAAAAAAATGACATGCCAATTTCCCAACGCTAGATACAACCTTCCCATAAGACAATGGAGATGGTAAAAGGCAGTCTGTTCCATATTTGGACAGCTCTAATCATTGGTGGCTCAGACGGTAAAGTGTCTTGCTAACAATGCAGGAGACCCATGTTCGATCCCTGGGTTGGGAAGATCCTCTGGAGAAGGAAATGGCAACCCACTCCAGTATTCTTGCCTGGGAAATCCCATGGATGGAGAAGCATGGTAGGCTACAGTCCATGGGATCACAAAGAGTGACACGACTGAGTGACTTCACTTTCACTTTCAATCATTAAAGCAGTTTCATTCTGGGCTGAATCCACCTAACAATCCGACTAGCAACTTCTATACATTGGCTCTTGTTTAACCCTCTGGAGTAACTCTGAATAGGTTTAATCTTTCCTCTGTGTGAGATCCCTTCCAGTATTTCAAAGTATTTATCGTGCTCTGTGAGTCTCTTATCTCAGGTAAAAAGAACCGCTCAATCTCTGAACTGTGATGTGTATAGCAGGAGTCTGCAATCCCTCAGCATACTTGTCCTGTTGTGGAGACACCCAGCACTGAAGACAGGATCTTGCAGTGGAGTTATTACTGTCCACCTTTGTTTCCATGCTTTCTCTTGCACATTGTTGATTTGTGTGAACAATCAATTAAAAAAGGAGTCCTGTGTGTATAAACTGTAGTCATTTAATCTTCCCATCGTCTACTTGCACTGTTGATCATTTTTAACCCATGTACTGAACTCCGACTGTAATGGAATGTTTTCCTGTTCACTTTGGCCCGTCTTTGCAGTCCACTGTGGTCTTTGGAGTCTTCATCTTCAAGGGTTGTTTTAGCTGTATGCCCCCAACTTGGGTTACAAACAACTTTGATAAGCATGGCTTCTGTCAACTGCTGCAAATCAACTTGACTATAGGTTCCAAAGCCAGGAAAGTGAAAATCTTATAACATACTCTTTTGCCTCCTTATTTTGTATAACATGTTATTATACAGATCATTCTTTTGGTTGAACACCTGATGTAGTCTGCTTGACTTGAGGATCATGACATATGAAAAATACATGTTTACACACTAGATCAGAACTGGTACACTAAGGTGTTTACACTGAAAGGTAAGTGAGAATTGAAGCCATCCAACTTTGTTACATCTGCTGTCTCTTAGTGACTCTGGAACACAAGCTAATGGAGTGGAATGCCAGGCAAACTCGCCTGCGCTATTACATTCTATGTTAGGTAAATTTTAATCAGCCCTCCCTGGGCTTACAAGGCCTGCAGTTGCCCAGCTTTACAACCAAAGAGAGAGCCCAGAGTCAGCAACAGAGACTTATGTGGTTTAATGGATGGGGGAGCTTACTCATCTGAAGCAAGGTCCTAGAGCGACACCTTCACTGTGGGCCACAGATGGCAGGCAGGATGTGGTGGCAGTCTTTGCTCCCAAAGGGAATGGGAGATTGATGTCAGCTTGACTTATTAGTTACCAGGGAAACCAGCAGAGGGACCATGCTCTTCACCACCCCTTTGATAAGCCAGCACAGGCTGGGGGCTCGGGCAACTATGTAGGAAGGTCAGTCCTGTGCGTAGGGTTTAGGTGAAGCTGGTGCTTGTTGGACAGGAGATGTGCAAAGAGCAAGAGAACAGACATCATGAGTGGTCTGACCATACATAAAGTCTCTCAAGGTAATTATGGGATGTATGGGATGTTAGTCCACTGTATTATTATCTAGCCCACGTTTCTGGTCCATAAGGACTTGAGGAGTCTCAAATGTGTTGCTAAGATTTATGTAAGTTTTCTACAACAGTCCACAGTCTAGTGATATTCTCAGCAAAATGTGTCCAGTTTGGCGTGGCTTGTGTTACTGATCACGTCAGTGCCTAGTGACCACTTTTTCTACATGCTCACAAACTATAGCTTTAACATCTGAGAATTTGCCAAACTTAACAGACTGTCTTTTCCAGAATTTGGCCCTCTCCCATTAATAAGCATTCTTTTGATGGCTAGGTGTCAAAAAACCCTCCAACTGATTAGATTATGCTTATGAACAAAGCACATATTGGGAAGTATATCCAATTCAGAATAGTTTGATCCAGGTGCTCAAATAAACTAACAAAATCTCTCTCCATCTCTTGACTACGCTGTTTTGCTTTGCTTTTTACTGTCTTGAGAGCTCTCTCCAGGTGGTAGCAGATATGAGCCCCAGCATCTTCAGTTTACAGTCCACAAGTTTAGCAGTCTCAGTAGAAGGACAGGGCTAATAGTTTCTCTGGGTCACGTGTCCACCCCTGCAAGCAGGGACTGTGGACAGCTCCATCTGAACTACACAGACAGAGAGTTGGGGAGAGTGGGTCCTTAAGCTGTGGTTTTCAAGCTTTGGCGTGTATCAGCAGGGGTGGGAGGGTGGGGGGCAAGGGTGGTGGTGTGGATGGTGTGCTCCAGAATTCTCAGTCATTAGGTCTGGGATGGAGACCAAGAATTTGCATTTCTAACAAGTTCCCAGGTGATGTAGATGCTGCAAGCTCAGGACCCATACCCTGAAAAACAATAGCCCAGAGGGAGGTCTTGGTGCTATTACCAGAGGGAGAGGAACAGATGTTGGACTAGCAAAACAAAAGATGTCTACTTCACTGAGAAGAGTCAAAGATCTAACAGGTTGGGAGGAATTGGAGGTAAAGAGCATGGAGCACTGGAAATCTTGTTTGGAGACACCCTGAATTCTTCCATGGTACCTTTCAGTTTCATCTGCCCTATGTCTACCACAACCTCCCCTCCAATTATAAGCTCCTGTCACACTGGACCATTATCTGCTCCTCCGAACCTTTGCTCAGGCTGTTCCTGCTGCTTGGGTATGCCTGGTGAACACCAAGATGAAGGCTCAGATCCCACCTCATTGAGGTGGACTTCCCTGATAAAGATTCTCTCCATCACTTCCAACCTCACCACCTAGAAAATTAGTTGTGCCTTCTTCTGTGTCCCTCAGGGATTACTCAACTCTACTATAGTAACTTAGGTTTACTTCCTATATCTTTGGCTGATCCTTTTCAGTCCTCTTTTCATGCACTTCCCCCTCTCTCCCTCAACCTGAGATATGCAGTGTCCTGTGATTGAGTACTTAGCATTCTTCCCCACCTAAATCTTGCCATAGGTCCACTGGTTTAAACCTCACCAAAATATTGGTGTCCATTTGTATGTCCAGATCCCTAAACTCAGCTATCTCACTTTGACCTTTAACTGGGCCTTGTCATCCGAGACTGACAAGTGTGGTGGGTGGGGCAACCCTCTCTTTGAGAAGCCATGAATTATTAATATTACATCTATTTGCATATTCAGAGCTGAGAAGAACAGCATCTGGGGCAGAAAGAAAAGCAAAGGGGACAAACACACATGAATAGTACTTCTACGGCACTTATCACTAGCATTTATTCATCTGATTATGGACTCCAGGAGAGCAGGGATCATATGCATTTAGGATATATGCACAAGGACTTCCCTAGAGGTCCAGTGGTTAGGATTCCATACTTCTACTGCAGGGGCACAGGTTCAACCTCCAGCTGGGGGACTAAGATTCCATAAGCCATGCATGGCCAAAAAGAAAAAAAAAGGGATATATGCACAGTGACTGGGTTTGCCTGGTAACTCAGATGGTAAAGGATCCGCCTGGAATATAGGAGATCCCTGGGTTGTGAAGATCCCCTGGAGGAGGAAATGGCTACCCACTCCAGTATTCTTGGCTGTAGAATCCCGTGGACAGAGGAGCCTGGCGGGGTATAGTCCATGGAGTTGCAGAGAGTTGGATACAACTGAGCAACTAAGCACACATATACAGTGATGAATGAAATCATGATATTTACTTGCCTTAAGGACTTTGAGGGTCCCTTGTGTCCCCAGTGCCTAGCACAGTGCGGGGGCCCTGTGGCAAGTGCTCAGTACACGTCCATCTACCACATCAATTAACGAGGCCCTTCACTTCCTTTGCTATTACTGCTCTGGGGGAAAAAAAAGTTGCCATTTGAAAAAAAAAAAAATTATAGCAAAGAAACCCATACAGCACAGTGCCAAAGTACTGTGGAATGGTTTTCAAAACCATAGCTCCCTGATGGGATAATGTAGTTTAAATATAGCAGCTATTTTTCCCTCCAGTCGGTTTGTTCTTTGATTTTTGTGGAAAGATTTCAAAAGTTCTCCTCCACTGCTCTCCTTCCTCAACCCCCACCCACCTTACCCCACTCCGCCCCACAACGTGCTCAGACCTTAAACAGCAAAACACTTAAAATTCAGAGATGACAGGGCCTCCTGAGCCTGGTAGAAAAATGAACGGTGATTAAATGCAATTTTTAATTTTAAATGATGAGTTACTCCGGTTCTGCCTTCCCTGCCGGGGCGCCGGGTTGTTGCTCTAGCAGTAGTGGTAGCACAGTGAGCAGGTAGGGTTTCCGTGGGCAGGGATTCAAGGACTGTGAATGCAGCAGACAGGGTTGGTGTGGACAAATTCCTAGAACAGGATCTCTGTTCCCAAGCTGACCAGCTCGCTCCCTGGATGTTGCACAATAGGAAAAAAAAGGCAGGGGGGGGGCAGGTACATAGAGGTGGCAGAGGCATGTTTAAGTCTCGGACTGTGATTCCGCTGGAGTTACCTGATAGTTCACAAAAGCTCCCAGGAGGCTGGCCGCCCTCCCAAGTCACCTTGTGATTCTCTTCTGATTTGGGAGAGGGGAAGGGAGGGGTACACCGAGTATCTGGAGGGAAGCATGTCTGACGAGCCTGATCCACTCCATCTGGGCCAATGCATCATGGCCCACCTGGCTTCAGCAGCCTGCTGAGGCCGAGGCAATGATCCTCTCCTGTACACCCCCACCTCTCCAGTCCTTCTGCAGCCTGCCCAGCCTTCATCTTCCCCTGAAAGGAGAGGCTCTCGGCTTCTCTCATTTGTAAGACTTCCCCTCACTTCCTAGGCCTTGCCTTCTTTTCCACAATCCCTTGGCTCCTTTCTCCCACCCAGGGCTCCTTTCCACCTGCCACCTTCTGTGAGGTGGGGTTGACAGCCCACCTGTCAAGTGCTCTAATTTGAGCACCCTGGGGACAGCCCTGTCAGTTCATTAGTCCTCCAGCACCACCCAGATCTTGTCCTGGTTTGGAGACCGATACACCCATTGTAAGGTCCTGTCTCGTGTCTCACTTGCTGGAGTCCAGAGCTAAACACAACCGCCTTCCATTCTCTTAGCTGCTTGCCTTCTCCAAGGGTGGCAGGACACAGGACACCTGCTCTAGTCATCAACCTTAACATGTGAAACTTCTCAGGTGGGTCCCATCTGCTAGATGGGGGCTGGGTGGAGTAGAAGAAAGCAGAAGCTTGGCCCTAGTTGTTTGCAAACATCAGAAGTTTCTCTTCAATGACTCATCAGAGGAAAGCAGAGTCCTCCCTCTTCCTGGAATGCAGCAAACCCATGGCCAACTCCTACCTCCATCCGACCCCCCAAATAAAACCACCAACACATAGAGTTTTGGCCTCAGAAATCAGATCTGTCCCACCCCTCCAAAAAAGATCTGACATGACAGCTTGGAAAGGTGGGCATTTTGAGGCCTCAGAAGAACAGCCTTCTAAGAGAATTCTCAGACCTGAGAAAGAGGTGGCTGCAGAAGCAGCCTGGTGACTTGAAAGCAAAGAAAATGCATGTGTTGTCAGGATGGGTCTTTTCAAGAAAAGCACTTTTACCACCCTCTCCCTCACTTCCCCCAACCTTTCTGTTTAGTAGCTTTCCTAATACAAAACCTGGGATAGACAACATTTGGGTCGGTCTAGTCGAGCTTGATTTCAGTAGTGGTCGGTACAAAGGTTCTGGAAAAAAGTAATAGGCAGATACAGATACAAAGAAAGGAAAGGAGACAAAAAGGAAGACATCATTTATCAGACCCTTATTTGCCAAGCACGTGATGTTGCTGGTTCACTCCATCCTCAGGACAAGCCTGTCTGGCAGGTATCATTACCATCTCTGTTTTCCAGACACTGATGGCTGGTTCTCAGAGAGGTTGTCATTTGCGGAAGTCATACAATTAGAAATCACCATTCCATTAACAGGGTGGTGGGGATAGAAGATTATGTGTATGGAGAAGGGTTAGATTGGAGCTATTCCTCACACCATGAAATGCAATCAGTTTTGTATGGGAAAGAGAGTTAAGCGGTGGGGGGAAAAAAGGCAAACAATTAAAAGAAGCAACAGAAGCATAAATGTGTGGAAGGGAGATAAATTCATAAGTACTTCAGATAAAGGAACGTTTTAAATTTGCATAACAAAGTGTTACGAAACAAACTGAGCGAACAGACGCAGAGAGTTGTGAAAGAAACTAGATGAAAAAACTTTTCCTGCCACGAGTCCGAGTCAATGACTGCATAGAAGCACTCAGAGAAAGAAGCACTCAGAGAAAGACACAGGCACAGAGGTCTCAACTGGTTGCAAATTTCTCTGTGGCTGGTCCCTGGACCAGGTTAATTACCTGGTCCCAGATCAGGCCCACTAAGGTAAGGAGAGGAGATCATTCTGGGGAACTACATCCTCCCCAGGGTGGGGAAGGGATGGCTGATTAATTCACTGCACAGGGAGCTGAGAAACAGGCAAAGCAGAAAGTTACATCCGCTGCAAACTGCACAAGAAGGCTTCTGCCAGCAGAATGCAGTGACCTGAGCTGGAACTCTGCCAGGACAGTGGGATTAGATTCCCTAGCGCTGGCCAAAATGGGCCCCGGGATTTTTATTTTTATTCGTTTTCCATTACAACTGCACGGCAACACAAACAAGCCCCAAAACAACGTGAGCCACCGAGAGTCATTTTTCCTCTGTGGGGTGCCATCCCGATACCACACAAGCTGCTGACCTTATCTCACTGAAGTTTAGAATTGACAGTTTGATCACTCACTTCCCTACCAACGATAACAGGGAAAAAGGCGCAATTGCCCAACTAAAGCCATGTGCACAGAAAAAGGGATCTAAAGCAAGACCTGCACATGGAGCCCCTGGTAACCAAGAATAAAAATTTGAGAAGTCAGTGGAAATCTAAGAAAAGTTAGGTCTAGCCCAGGGCCCCTGGGATTGAAAGATACCTGATTGCAGGCAAATGAATGTCAATTACAAAAGAGTGTGGGGTGGGGAGGGAAGGGAAAGGGCTTAGTGTTAGACTTCAGACTAATGACTCTCCCAGAGGGTATTTTGTACACATCAGACATTAGGGATTTTTTTTTTTTTCTTTTTTGGGCCACACTGGTGGCATGTGGGACCTTAATTCTCCAACCAGGGATTGAACCTGTGCCCCCTGCATTGGAAGTGCAGAGACTCAACCACTGGATTACCAGGGAAGTCCCCCAGGATGTTTTAACTTGTGATTTGCCTTGTCCTTCTAGCTACATAATTTGATGTTATCGCATGTCTTTAAAATACCACCTTTTGGAAATGATGGGCAAACAAATTTTGAGAGTTGCAGCCACCTGGTAATAAATGTATGCTCTTAGAATACTTAATCCATGTCCCTAATTCCTCACTGGTCAAATGTGGATAACAGAATCCACTTCATGTAGCTTTCCTGAGGGTTAAATGAGAGAAGGCATGTGAAAAGCAGAGCACAGGGCCTGCTATAGATGGTAGACAGACACACCTTTATCTTAGGTTCACTTTAAGACCCAGCCCTTTTAAAACAAAACCTCTAGCTCAATCTCATAACAACAAACACATCAGTAACATAATTGAGGATATAGAGGCTCCATTTCCCTTCTCCCCCTTTAAGTAAGACATATGCTCAACATATAAAAAAAAGTACAACAATCATATAATATATACCCACCATCCAATGTAAGAAATACATGCATGATCTGTACCATGGGAGTTCTTTTGAACTCATTCTCTGTCTTCATTTCCCAGGGATAACCTCTACCCTGAACTTGAAGTTTGTCATTCTCATGCATATTTTTATATTTTTGACTACAGACATACAGATCCCCAAACAATTTTGCAAACTGTACTATCTTGCATTTTTTAGCTTGTACATCAGTTCAGTTCAGTTGCTCAGTTGTGTCTAACCCTTTGTGACCCCACGAACCACAGCATGCCAGCCTCTCCCTCCATCATCAACTCCTGGAGTTCACCCAAACTCATGTCCACTGAGTCAGTGATGCCATCCAACCATCTCATCCTCTGTAGTCACCTTCTCCTCCTGCCCTCAATCTTTCCCAGCATCAGGGTCTTTTCCAATGAGTCAGCTCTTCGCATCAGGTGGCCAAAGGATTGGAATTTCAGCTTCAGCATCAGTCCTTCCAATGAACACCCAGGACTGATCTCCGTTAGGATGGACTAATTGGATCTCCTTGCAGGTCACGGGACTCTCAAGAGTCTTCTCCAATACCACAGTTCAAAAGCATCAATTCTTCAGTGCTCAGCTTTCTTTATAGTCCAACTCTCACATCCATACATGACCACTTGAAAAACCATACCTTGACTAGACAGACCTTTGTTGACAAAGTAATGTCTCTGCTTTTTAATATGCTGTCTAGGTTGGTCATAACTTTCCTTCCAAGGAGTAATTGTAATTAATTAATTACATGTAAGTAATTAATTTCATGGCTGCAATCACCCTCTGCAGTGATTTTGGAGCCCAGAAAAATAAAGTCAGCCACTGTTTCCACTGTTTCCCCATCTATTTGCCATGAAGTGATGGGACTGGATGCCATGATCTTAGTTTTCTGAATGTTGAGCTTTAAACCAATTTTTTCACTCTCTTCTTTATCCTCCGTAAGAGTGGTGTCACCTGCATATCTGAGGTTATTGATATTTCTCCCGGCAATCTTGATTCCAGCTTGTGCTTCCTCCAGCCCAGCATTTCCCATGATGTGCTCTGCATATAAGTTAAATAAGCAGGGTGACAATATACAGCCTTGACGTACTCCTTTTCCTATTTGGAATCAGTCTGTTGTTCCATGTCCAGTTCTAACATTTGCTTCCTGACCTGCATACAGGTTTCTCAAGAGGCAGGTCAGGTGCATAAACCTCACCAATTCTATGCATGTCCTATATCTGGCTTTCTTTTACTCACCATTATGGAGCTGTTTCTTATGTAGCTCTAATTATTTCACTTGTGTTACTATGCCATTACCAATATTTTTTAAATTATTTAAGCTGAGATCCTCATTGCTCCCTTTCCCCTCGAGTCCATCTTATACACAGTTTCCAACATTAGATTTTCCAGATGAAATCAAAGATGAGGATTCCACTTTCTCTCTTCCCAAAACACTTAGCTATGTTTTTTCCTCTGCTTCCAAAATTGATGCGATTTCATTTAAAGCTGCCAAATTTTACACTGCAGATGCCTGTACATAGACTGTCTGGTTTGCACTGTAGAGAGAATTCATCTTTGTGTAACAGTCTGGCCCCACCCCCAATTTCAGACTGAGAATGCTGCTTGAAGAAAGCAAAAGTAAGCATTGCCATGGGGTCTGGTACTGCAGGGAACTTGGCTGATGACAACTTCTCGACTGTCAGGCTTTTGATAGAGTCTTAATATTAAAAGAGAATCAAGAAAAAGCTGCCAGTCAGCAGGAATTTTTCACTCACCTCCACCCTCCTTCCCCATTGGGAATATTTCAGTTATCTGAAAGGCAGAATGCCCAGATATCTGCATACAAACTTTCCTTTTGGTCTTTCCTCTGAGCTACTACAATAATTCTTAGGTTTTAGTTTGCCTGAGAAATACTGTATAGGAGGGTTGTTTACATTAAATCGTATATTTTACACTTTGTTGGCAATTGAAGAGACTTTCAGGTGTGTTTTCTTGCTTGATTTTGAGTTTTTTTGGCTGTGCTAGGTCTTCCTTGTGGGGCACAGGCTTCTCTAGTTGTGGTGCAAGGGTATAGCTGCCCCTTAGCATGTGGGATCTTAGTTCCCTGACCAGGGATCACACCCAGGTTCCCTGCACTGCAAGATGGATTCTTAACATCTGGACCATTGAGGAAGTCAACAGGAGTGGTTCTGACTATAGTTAGTTTTCACTTTGTCATATACATGATGTCTTTCCTTTAAGTTTTCAGTAAATGCTAGTTAGTATTATTGTTATTATTGAAGTATATAAGAAAAATTTGCAAAAATAGTGGAAGGACAAAACTGATCTGTCATATCATGGAAAATGGCCAGTATGTATGAAGATGATGCTTTGGGTCTTCCAGATTCTGTGTTCTGGGGTGGACCAGGTGGCCTGATGAGATGTGACATGTGAGCCTTCCATACCACACATGTGGGCTCCACTATACAGCAGACAGGCTTTCACCTTGTTTTGTTACTGAGCTAACCTTTGGCTTCCCAGGTGACACTGGTGGTAAAGAACCCACCTGCCAACGCAGGCAGCATAAGAGATGTGGGTTCGATCCCTGGGTTAGGGAAGATTCCCTGAAGGAGGGCACAGCAAGCCACTCCAGTATTCTTGCCTGGAGAATACAATGGACAGAAGAGCCTGGTGGGCTACAGTCCATAGGGTCACAAAGAGTTGGACACAACTGAAGTGGCTTAGTGCATTAACTTCTGGCATGTGTACAATTGGATTTTATGGTGCCCTCCCTCTTTTTAAAATAATTGTGGTAAAAAGCATGGTAAAATGGTTTACGGTTGTAACCATTTTTAAAGTGTAGAGTACAGTAGTATTAACTACATGCACATTGACAGACAACGGATCTCTAAAACATTTTCATCCACCCATTGAACAACATTGCTCCTCTTTCCCCTCTCCCCAGGCTCCGGCCATTCAGAGGGGAGGGCAGAAAAACATATTTTCTGTTTCTAAGAGTTGATGACTTTACATATCTCATATAAGTGGAATCATGCTGTACTTGTCTTTTTATGATTGGCTTATTTCACTTAGCATAATGTCCTCAAAGTTCATGTACACTGTAGCAGGTGCCAGAATTTCCTTATTTTTTTTTTTAAAGGCTGAATAACATTCCATTGTTTGGATAGATCATATTTTCTTTACCTGTTCAGCTGCTGATGGACATTTAGGTTGCTTCCACCTCTTGGTTATTGTGAATAATGCTGCAGTGAACATGGGTGTGCCAATCTCTGTAAGATTCCACTTTCAATTCTTTTGGACATATCCCTAAAAGGAGATTGCTGGATCATATGTAGTTCTATTTTTAATATTTTTGGGAACCTCTATACTGTTTTCGAGAGAGGCTGCCCCATTTTACATTCCCATCAACAGTAGTGCTCCACTGGGGCTTCCCTGGTAGTCCAGTGGTAAGGAATCCACTTTCCAGTGCAGGGGACACAGGTCTGATCCCTGGTCCAGGAAGATTTCATAACTAAGCCTGTGCTTCACAGCTTCTGTGCCAATGCTCTAGAGCCCGAGGGTCCCAACTCCTGAACCCAGGAGCTGCAACTACAGAAACCACCATGACGAGAAGCCTACACATTGCATCTAGGGTAGCTCCTGCTCACCACAACTAGAGAAGGCCCATGCAGCAACACACACTAAGCACAGCCAAAAATAAATAAGTAACAAGCAGAACAGAGCTTCACTTCTTTGTGATCCTTGCCACACTGTCCTGCTTTGCAGAACCAGCCTGGTGAACTCACCTTCCGCCTGTTCTCTCTATCCTGCTAATCCAGCCCACCACAGGAGGTGCTTGGGCGCTCTGGCAGCCCCAGCCCATTCGGCCCCCCTCGGTTAAGCGTCCAAGAGTGACTCCAGATAGAGTGGGGCTCAGGCACAGACCTCAAGTTCCTGGGCACCAAACCATCTCAGATTCCCTATTGGTTGCTTTTTACTTTCTAAATCTGGGAAGCGTTGCCATTTGTTTCTTATTTTCCTCGTCTTTCTTCTAGGAAACGAGATGTAACTGTCAGCAGGAGTTTGTCAGCCTCATTCTGTCATTCTTCTGCTCTTGAGGCCACTGAAGTGGATGAAATGGACTCTCGGAAGCCCAGGTGCACAGAATCTATAAACTTTAATAAAAACTTTTGTCTCTTTTCTCTGCTCCTCAGGGTCACCTGTGGCTCTAAGGGTTTGATAGCACAGAACTCTTAAAGGGAAAAGCCCAATTGTTGTTATTGTTTTAGTCATTAAGTTGTGTCCAACTCTTTTGTGACCCCAAGGATTGTAGCCTGTTACCCTCCTCTGTCCATGGAATTCTCCAGGTAAGAATACTGGAGTGGGTTTACATTTCCTTCTCCAGGGGATCTTCCCGACCCAGGGAATGAACCCATGTCTCCTGTGTTTCAGGTGGGTTCTTTGCTGCTAAGCCACCAAGGAAGCCCAAAAAGCCCAGAGTCATGCACAATTCAAGTTTCAAGTCACAAAAGGATAGCGTCCTTGCTCAGATCTTTCCCTTAAGCTCCATATCAGACCAAAAAGTTATAGTTTCTTTGTAAAACCACCCATCAACAGGCAAACTGGCTCACTGCTAATCCTGAGCCTGGGTATTGTGAATCACCTTCTAACCAGGGTTGGTCTAGTACAAATAACTTTCCACCTATGCCTGATTTATTCCAGCTTCAGTTGTAGATTCAACCTGGTGGTGTTCAGAAGTCCACCTTAGACTTGCAAGGAAGGGTGGCTGGTATGGAAGGAGATATAAAGACCTTTCTACTTCATTCTAGCCCTCTGGAACCATATTATCTAGTTTCAGTGATGGATAGAGTTGGACAGAGAGGAGGAAGAAAAGGTTCAAAACAGTCTTCTCCCTCAGCCCAGAATTCTCAGGCTGAGTACTTATTGAGGCTGTCTCTGGAAACAAGTAGGCTGGAGCCTGGACCAATTAACTGACCTATCTCGATTTTAGCCTTGGAAAAATGAGGTTCATCTCTAAATGGGGTTCATGATAAACCTAATGTCCCTCTCTTGGTCTTAAGTTTTCATTAAAGAGATAACAGAGAATTTGGAAATCAGTAAAGATAATTGGGATCTGATTTCAAGGGGAAGTAATAAATAATAAATTTACTTTACATATGTCAGTCTCATGCCTTGAAAAATCATGCTGACCCAATTCTCTCTCTATTTTCATTATAATCAGTACAATTAGATGGTCAGTTTTATGTGTCATTTTGGCTGGATTACAGTCTCAAGTTATTCAATCAAGCATTAATCTAGCTGTTGTGAAGGTATTTTGTATAAGTGATTAACATTCATAATCAATTGAATTTACTGGAGACATCACAGGTCGTAATTTCAAATTATATTACAAAACTATAATAAAACAATATGGTATTCATAAAAAGAGACAAATAGATCAGCAGAACAGAATAGAGAGCCAAGGCATAAATCCATGGATAAATGGTCAATTAACTGACAACAAAGGAGTCAAGAATTTACAATAGGGAAATGGTAGTTAATTCAGTAACTCCCAAGGGAAAACTGAAGAGCCACATGCAAAAGAATAAAACTGAATTCCTATTTTGTATCATACACAAAAATCAGCTCAAAATGGATCAAAGAATTAAATTTAAGACACTAAACTGTAAAACTCATAGAATAAAACATAGGGAGTTATCTCCTCGACATTTTGGTCTTGGCAATGATTTTTTTGGATTTGACACCAAAAGCAAAAGCAATGAGAGCAAAACTAGACAAGTGGGACTACATCAAACCAAAAAGCTTTTGTACAGCAAAGCAAACCATCGATGAAATGAAAATGTAAGGAATAGAATGGGAGAAAATATCTGTAAATCATGTATCTGGATAAGAAGTAAATTTTAGATTATATAAAGAATTCATACAACACAACAGCAAATAAGCTAAACAACCCTATTTGAAAATGGACAGACATTTTCCAAAGAAGGCATACAAATGGCCAAAAGGTATATGAAAAGGTGTTCAAATATCACTCACATCAGGGAAATGCAGGTCAGAACCATACTGAACTTTAACCTCACACCTCTTAGAATGGCTGTCATCAAAACAACAAGAGATAACAAGTGTTGATGAGGATATGGGGAAAGGGGGACACTGGGGCAGTGCTGGTAGGAATGTAAATTGGTGCAGCCGCTATGGAAAACAGTATGGAGGCACCTCAAAAAATTAAAAATAGAACTACCATATGATCCAGCAACTCTACTTCTGGGTATATATCCAAGGGAAATGAAAACAGGATATTGATTCCTTGCACTCCCATGTTCACTGCAGTGTTATTCACAATAGCCGAGAGAAAGAAATAACCTAAGTGTCAGTCAATGGATGATGAATGGATAAAGAAGATGTGGCAACACACACACACACACACACACACACACACACACACACACACAGGAATACTATCCCGCCATGAGAAAGAAGGAAATCCTGCAATTTTCAACAACATGCATGGACCTTCAGGGCATTATGCTAACTGAAATAAACCAGATAGGAAAAGACAAATACTGTGTGATATCATTTATATGTGGAATCTAAAAAAAAAAATTAGACTCAAAGAAACAGGGAGTAGAAAAGTAGTTGCCAGGGGCTGGGGGAGAGGGGTGTGAGAAATATGGAGAGGCTGGTAAAAAAGTATAAACTTTCAGTTAAAATATTAGTAAAGTGTGAGGATCTAATGTATAATATGGTAACTATGAAAGTGAAAGTGTTAGTTGCTCAGTTATGTCTGATTGTAGCCTGCCAGGCTCCTCTATCCATAGGATTCTTCAGGCAAGAGTACTGGAGTGAGTAGTCATTCCTTTTTCCAGGGGATCTTCCTGACCCAGGTATTGAACCTGGGTCTCCCACATTGTGGGCAGATTCTTCATTATCTGAGTTACCAGGGAAGCTATAGTTGATAACAATTCCTTAACTGAAATTTACAAAAGGAGTAAAATAAATTTTCTCTCACACACTATATATATATACATGTTTATATAGTGTTACATAGATGTATTAACTTACTAGATGGGAAGGAATCCTTTCACAATGCATACAGTAATCAAATCATCATGATGTACACTTTAAATATCTAACAATTTGTCGATTACACCTCAATAAAGCTGAAAAAATATCAGCTGACTTTAGGTAAATGAATGTATTCTAGATAATCTGGGTACTCTTGATCTAATCAGTTGAAAAGCCTTAAAAGCAAAGCTGAGGCTTCCTTGAAGTAGAAATTCCATGTATGGAGAGTAGCTTCATTTGTGTGAAAGTTTCCTTCCATCTGCCCTTCCTGACAGTGCGACCTATGGATTTCAGATTTTCCCAGACAGCCCCCATCACAGAAAGCAGTTGCTTGCCATAAGTCTTTACTGTATATCCTACTGGGGCGGGGGAGGGGGGCTTCCCTGATAGCTTAGTTGGTAAAGAGTCCACCTGCAATGCAGGAGACCCTGGTTCAATTCCTGGGTCGGGAAGATCCGCTGAAGAAGGGATAGGTTACCCATGCCAGTATTCTTGGGCTTCCCTTGTGGTTCAGCTGGTAAAGAGTCTGCCTGTAATGTGGGAGACCTGAGTTCAATCCCTGGGCTGGGGAGATCCTTGGAGAAGGGAAAGGCTACCCTCTCCAGTATTCTGGCCTAGGGAATTCCATGGACAGTATAATCCATGGGTTGCAAAGAGCGGGACACAACTGAGCGACTTCCATTCACTTCACTCACTGGTTGTTTGTCTGGTGGAACACTGATAGGTATGGTACCCTGCACATAGGTTCTAGAGCAGCTACATGAACCTTGCAATTTCCAGATGTGCCAGCTGCACTTCCACCTCTATGTTTTAGCTTGTTCCTTACCCCTTGTTGGAATGTCCTCTTCCATGAGGCCACTTGTCAAATCTTATGTCTTGTCTTTAAGATCCAGCTTGAATAGCTGACTCTGTGAAGCCTTCCTGGCTGCCCAGGGTCTGTTGGTGCCCCCTCCTCTGAATTCATACAGCATTGTGGCTAACCACTTGATTGGCCTGCAGTCCAACTTTACCTTGTTATGACTCCAGAAGGGTCAGAAACATGACTTCTAAACCTTTATTTCCCTAATGCTAACTGCTGTAAGGTGATGCTTCTGAAATTCTATCAGTACAAGCAGAATGCCATTTTGGGCTTTCTGATGCTTTTCATAATTCCTGTCCCTTCACAAGTGCCAATCTTTTGTGGTGTGGAGCATTCCTATCCATGTGTTGGGGCTCAGATATGTTAGAATAACAGAAGGAAGCCTTCTGGAACATCAACTTCAAATAGGGAATTGAGTCAAAGACACGATTTTGATGTAAAAGCAAATGGAGTTACGTCAAGAGGCTGAGGAAAGGTCTTACCATCCAGGCCTTAGGCCAGACTTCTGCTTTTTCCACGTTCTCTGCCTAGAGTGACTCGAAGTCTCCTCTGGCCACGCAGAGAACACCCGAGAGAACTGAACGTGCAACACCCTGAGTGGAGTATCTAAATGGAGGTGAGGATGAGGGGTGTGGGGGGAAACCTGGAGCTTGGAAGAGGAGAGAGAGTCCATAGAAGAGAAATTGGTGGCCAGAGGACAACCCAATATGGAGCGCGGCAGGCAGCATATGGAGGTTCAACGGGTGTCTGCAGTGCAGGACTGAACCCAAAGCGAACACACCTGTCGGATAGCATTTCAGGCTGGAGCCCAGATCCAGGAACTCCTGGACGCTGAGGGCACACGTGACTAACCCGCTGGCACCTGCCCTTTCTCAATGCTGGCTGCACCTTCTGTGCCTCTCAGGCTCTGGGCAGAAGAGGGGATTACACAACCTATCGGAAATGACAGTGCATTCCTCCCTAACTCAGAGGATCAAAGGGCTCTTCAAAGACGAGGGAGGTAGGGTGGTGGGGGACGAGGTCCCTGTCACAAAGCTTGGCAGCTGGACAGACGCAGGCTGCCTCAGCCCAGGGGTTTCTTCTTCCTGCCCCCATCCCTTTCTCACCTCCCCTGAGAACAAAAGGAACTGAAGTTTCTTGGGAAGAGAACATAACTATACTGTCTCTAGAAGGGTCTGAGAAATCTTGAGCTCTCACCTTTGCTCTGAGGTGGGGCAATTCTGAGGGAGCTACACCTGTGGCTGAGGGTGAGAGGAGGTGAGGGGGGGCAAGATGGGGACCCAAAGGCTCATCAAGACCCAAGTCCTCCTGGGTGTGTTGAATATGAAACAATTTCTCCTTGCTGGTGCATCCCTAAGTTATCTGGGTCCAAAATGAAATTCAAAGAGAAATAGCTAGTAAAAGCAGGAGAGAAGTTAAGGGCCAGCAGGAAGGGTGAGTTGCTCTCTGTGAGGCTGACTCACAAATCTACAACTGACTCATGAGTTCGTGAGAGAAAAGTTCAACCTGGTGAGCAATCAAGGAAACGTAAATCAGATCAAAGAGGAACTTGAACTGTCTTTAAAGAGGGTCTTCTCTGACACACGCTGGTGGGAGGGTATACTGGTTTTCTGGAAAGTCACTTGTTAGTAAGTAAGACTTGAAAATGATGATTCAGCCATTCTTCTAGGAAGTGACTAAAGAAATAACAAGAGATGTGAACAAAGATGATTTTATGCAAAGATGATCACTGCTTCATTATAACAACAAAAAATTGAAATGTCCAGCAAAATAGTTAATTATAATTAATCCACTTTGGACAATATGGTGTAAGTCATTAAATGTGGTCATTGGTATAGGCAATTTGGTCCAAAAATGTGTGTGAAATCTCATGGATATTTTAAGTCTTTGTTAGTTGGGCAAGTTCTTTGCCTCTCCAAGGCCTCAGTCTCTTCACCTGTAAAATAGGTTTATCAATATCTACCCAGGACAGCTGTTATGAGAATTAAATGTGCTTATGTGACCAGGGTTTCTGGCTATTTAAGAGACTCAACCAATATGGGCAATGATTATTTCATAGCAGACATGTGTAATTCTTTAATAAGGAAAAAAATTCTAGTTCGTGCTATTTTAAAATACTATTTTAGAAGAATTTCTGATGAAATGGGAAACAAAAATATTAAATATAAAAGCAGAATACAAATAATGCATGTGGCTGTAATCCCATTTTGCAAATGCACACATATACACAAAGTGCATTTCAAAAACACTTAAAGGAGCTACCTCAAAATATTACCAGCAGTTAGGTTGTAGATTACAGGTAGTTTTTGTTCTCTCCTTTATAAGTTAGTGTGTTTTCAAAAAATTCTACAATAAATGTTTTATCTTTTTTTTTTTTTCAAAGTAAAAATTTGTCAAATATTCTGAATCTGATGTGGGAAGCACACAGAAGGGAAAACTGTGACCTCCAGCTGTGAGTGGCCCCTCTGGGGGTGTTACGCTCTGCAGAAAGCCGAGTCACCCCTGTGGGGCCAGGGTGTCCTGTGAAATATATAGACCAGGGTCAGAGCAGCTTGTGAGGCATGATGGCCTCGGCAGACCTTTCCGGGGAGTGGGCACTCTGCCACCTGGGCCTGTATCATAATGAGATAATGTTTGTGAAAGCACTTTGCCAAAGAGAAAACTCTATCCAGATAGGTGATTCTGGGGCTTATTCTAGAGAAAGGAGGCTCTTGGAGCACATTCCATTAAGGAATTTCACACTATGCCTCCTCCTCCAAAGTCCTCTGTCTCTCCCTCCCCTTGAACAGGAATAAATTTAGTAACCCTATCTAAATCCTCTTCTTTCCCTTAATTTGATTAAGAAGCTAGGGGAACAAGGGATGAAGTGGGGGGTGAGGAGAGGGGGAGATTGAGTTGTGGGGAAAGATTAGAGGAGCTCAATGGCTATCTCAGGCGGAGTGACGCCTGAGTGTGGACAGGACAAGAGCCTCCAGGTACTTAGTACAGAGGCACAGAGGACAGAGGGAGGGACACGGCTGATCATGGAGCAGCCTCTCTGGCTTCAGGAGAACCAAACTGGGGAGGGTCAAGCTTCAAGGGTTAACAAGGAGAGTGGGTGACATTCGCTAAAGGATACATTAGCATCTTCCTCCCTTTCTTCTGAATTCCTGGAGCTTCAGGGTCTTCAGATCCTTAAGAAGTTACAAGGGGTTAATATGTTGAACTGCTATGAGGGAGGAATTTTCATATGTATCAACTAATTTACTCTAATGAAGTAAATTATCGCCCATGAGGCTGATGCTCAGAGAGAATGGTTTTTTTTGCTGGTAAGCAGACAGTGTCAGGGGGGTGTGGGGAAACTGGGGTTCAAATCCAGCCCTTCCTGCTTTGACCACTCTCCCTTGCAAGTGTCATCTTCACATCCAGCATTTATTTTCTTGTGCTTTACAAACAAGTGGTTTCATGCAATCCTCATGATATCTCTACAAGGTAGATACTATTAATAACCCCATTTTACAGATGAGCAACCTGAGGTTTGGAGTAAGCACTGAGCTAAAGTTACAGAGCAGATAAATGGTGAGAGAGCAGGGTCTTGGAGAGCCTGGGAAAGTAAAGGAACACGGAGTATGAGGTGTTTTGGGGGTTGGGGAGGGGCTCCTGTTTCATGTGTCTCTTCTAATAGCTGGTTGATCCTCAAGGACAGGGACCTTACCTTGTTTATCCTTTTCCCAGTCCCTGAATACAATGCCTGGAACACGGGGAATGTTTGCCGCAAGAACTAGTGGTACTTGTTAAGTTTGGCCAAGCAAGAGTCTCCACCGAGGGCCAGCGTGGTGAGGATTAAGTGAGACATATTTGTCTAGGGATTTCCAAGGCTAAAATGTCACGGTGCCGGGCTTCAGAAAAGGATCCGTTGGCAGTGGGAATCCCTGCAGGAGGCTTTAAAGGTGACCAGGACCTTGACAATGGGTAGGCCCAGGGAGAGGGCTCCAGCTCTCCTGGAAGGATTGGATTCAGACCTCAGTGACAATGAGTGGGGGGACTGGCACATGCTTCCACTGCTTCCTTCCACAGGGACGTCTTAAGGACACCTTCCAATCTTGGGGGATAAGCACATTATGGTAGATGCAGGTGAGGGCAAGAAGAGTGCCACCTGAGCAGCTCAGGAAGACAGAGAGGAGAGAGAGGGAAGTGGGGAGAGCTTAGTGCTTTCATTAACAGGGACCTAAGACTCTTTTAGAATTAGGTTTGAAAGGATAAAGGGCAGAAAGTTTGCCTCTTCTGGAAAGGACTAATATCCTCCAGGAAGGGACCTCAGGCTTCAGCAAGAGTCTCTCATTGCTAAACAAACACCGTATAGCTTTATGGTCTGCTACAGCTTTAGAGGAAGCATTCATGCTCTTCTCTTCCTTCTACTACCTGTGAGCACGGCTACCAAAGGGCAGAGAACAGAAACAGCCAGCGAGTTCTTGGGCCAAGTCCAGGGCTTCCTGGCCTGTGTTCGGAGAGCCTCAGCTTTTTTTCCCCCTCTTGCAATAGTTCTTGGTGTCTTTATGTGAGCTGCTTATTAACCAGAGGATATCAGGGCACTGGGAGGGGAGAGCCAGTTGCCAGGGAGTGGAATTCACAAGTGCAGAATGGAGCAAAAGGATGTGTGCGGTCTGAGTGTTGGGGGGTGGAACCAGGCTCTCCTCAGCATGCTGGGCCATCAGGTTGGAGGGTCCTGTGGCCTGCGGGGGGGCAGGCAGGAGACTCAGGGGTTCACTACCAACACTGTTTGTTCATAGGGGAGTTCCCTCCGCCAGGATGAATGATAATGAATGGCTCTGAAGCAGCTGGAGGAATCCTAGTAAGGGTGGGACAAGGCATTGGGTCGACACTCCCCTCTGTCAGCAAAAGTGGAGGGAGCTCTCTCAAGAACTCCTTAACCAGCCCCCTTTCCCAAAGACACTACTTTTCAATTAAATATGAAAATCCTGGGTATCCTTTCCCCTCTCTTCTAATAAGTTGCAGCTGACAGTCCCAGTCTATAGGAGCACTTCTGATGGGATTCATCAGCGAGCTGACCTCCTGGGGTCAAACCAAGGAAGCAGAGCCCCCCTGGGGCTAGAGTACGGAATGGCTTCCCACTGTGTCTAAAGAAATACAGCTTAGCCAGGCTTCGGAAGGCTGCAGCATTAAATGTCTTAGGTTTCAAGTTGGTACCAGCTGCACTGAAGGGAAATGGTTGGGGAAATTCTCCCATTTGGCTTCTTTCCACGTGGAGGATGGCTAAAGGAAGAGAGAGCTTAGAGCTGTTGTGCTGGAGCCTTAAAAATAATGATATAAACACAGCCACAGAGGTTGGCCTGTGGAGTCCCTGATGGGGACCAGAGAAGAAATGTTGTCCTGACTTACCCTTCAGCCCTCGCTCTGCAAACAGAAGTGACCCAGCCCTCATCTATCACCTCTGAAGCTAAACAACTTCCTCAGATGGCCCCATGGAACATAAATCAAGAGGGCCCTGGCTTCGGAGAAACCTGTACACAACTGTAGCCCTCAGAAATACTTGTCCTCATATTTTCTTCCTCTATGTTCAGAATAGGGTGCCAGCAAGTCATAATGCCAGAGGAATACAGCAGATCACCTTAACTGTGCTACTCAATTTCGCTGAACCTGGATCTTCACCATTAAATGAGGAGTCATGTCGTAGATTTGAGGTGGAAATTAAGGGGGATAATCCAAGGAGAGTGCTTAGTTCAGTGCCTTGAATAATATTAGCTTCTATATTATTGTGTCATTGTTTGCGGGCCATTCCTTGATTCACAGAAGAAAGGCAAACACATAATAGCAATTCTAATTGTAATCCCAAACAAGAAGGACTATGGAGTAGAGCCTCAGTGATTTCATAATACACAAGGCTTCTGTCTCCTGCTCACTCTCAAGCCAAATCTAGGACAGACCTGGTTATACTTGGCAACCTCAGTGGCCTCCAACTTGTTTAAATTCTCACAGAGAATCCCAATGGATACTTAGATCTGCTGATGCAGAGACAAATTCAGACATGCTGGGCTGGCAGTGAAATGGAGGATAAGAAATCAAAGAAAATGTGTTCACATTCTAAGAGTGTCTGAAGCACCGTGGTTTGCATGGAGAGCCCTCCTCTCAAATGGGAGGCTCACAGATTCTTCTCATGGTTATTCCACAACAGCAGCATCACGCCCATAACAAACGTGGTTTTGCTCCCAACTGAACAGGTAAAGACACGACAAAGCTATTGAATGCCAATTCTTCTGCTTTGTTCAGGTTGTCCTAACCACCCCTGCCTGGGAACTGGATCTGGGGTAATGGGTGACCCAGCAGGCACAGAGATGACAGATTCCTACATCATGTAGCAACGTCGGGACAACCTGGGGCATCTGGCCTGGCAGACGGGCGGGCAGGCTGGGAGAGGCAGCTGTAAGTACACCGACCTTTGTCCCCGTTTGCTCTGGGAGAGGGTGGACCCTGCCAAGGCTGCTCTCTTCTTTCTCTCTGTGGCCGCCGGGCATTCCTGCTAATCAAAATGTTCTCAGGGACCTCAGAAAACCTGACCCTGGTGGGTGGCAAGCAGAGACCTCTTCTGGCAGCTGAAGGGTGTTCTGAACCTCTGTCCAGACACGGCAGGCACAGGGCTCCTAGGCGTGCGTGTGCTGCTCCTGAAAGAAATCTCTTCCCTTCTGGCTTTCTCCCAGCTAGAAGGCTTATCATTAACTAGCCATTTACTCCTCTAGAAAACTATCCACTCTGGGCACTCCTTCATTCAGACTGCTAAGGGATCCAAGGGAACAGATTAGAGGTCAGTGCCCCTGACTTTGAGCTCCACGGGACTGCCTTCCTCTTTGCTGGGCTTGTCTTCCAGGGACAGAAACGCTCCTATTGCTGCCGTGCTCACTGTCAGCACTGTCAGCTAAGCGCCGGTTCTGAGGAAGCTGTGTTCTTTCTTCCAGCAAGGTCCTCCAGTCCTCTGGCTCCCCAGACTGCATACGAAGAGGGTGAGGGACGCACATGTCTAGTGGGTAGGTGGGGGTACGCTCTGGTTCGTTCAGGGTAAATCTGCCTTCTTTTCCCCCTTCCTTTCTTAGTTTCCCTGAATGATGCTACTGGGGGTTGAGGCAGGTTGAGCTGGAAAGTCAATTTTTCTTGAGAAAAAGTCTGAGAGTCTGCTCTTCGGAGTAAGAAGTTAGGCCCCGGTTGCCTATCCCCTTCACCTTATGGAGGGCACTACGCCTGCTAGTTCCCGTCCAGCTGGCAGGGGAGCCCACGGTCAGAGAGAAGCATCCTTCTCTTTCACAAATAAACAAATCCAATCCATGTGCTAGAGGACTTAGGGTATATTAATAGCCAGATATTTTGTTTTCCTATTCTGGTGCTTATCCCCGTCCACTAGTATGAAAGATAAGAGAACACAAAATGTTCTCCACCAGTCACCCTTCTCCCCTCCCCCTGGGAGAGGCAAGCCAGGGGGCATGAGCTATTCTGTTTAAAGCCATCGCTGATGTACGAACTCTGAGAAAATAGACTTAAAAGTTTATATTCGGTCTCTCTTGGCTACTGTTGCTGCTCAGCAAAGAAACTCTATATTGTTTAAACCCTCCAGGCAAATGGGTTGCAAGGCAACCTTCAAACAATAGAAAATACCCCAAACTAAAAATACAGGCACTGAAGGATCGAAAGCATGGTGGTGTCTTGGGGAAGTAATTCCAAAACGGGGGTGAAGGAGAAAGCTGTCAGCTAAGCTGCTGTATGTCACATTAGCCCACACTGAGTTTCTTATAATCCACACATACTGGACTTAGTTCTTTCTATGGTCATCAACACCATTATGAGGGAAGGGAGGGCTTGAAAAGTCTGTAATATCAGGCTGTCTCCTGTCCTATGAAAGTTATAGTGATTCTAATCAATGTACTTCCCTACTAGCTCCCAGCCCTGACAATGATTGCAACTTCTATTCCTGAGAAGTCCTTAGAAACCCAAGAAAGAAGAGGGCTCAGGCTCAACCACAAGGGTCCTGTGCCAAGAAGGCAGAGGCTCAGAGTTAGAGAGTAATGTGATGATGGAAGGAAAGGTGAGAATGATGCATTTGGAAGACAGCTGAAGGGACCACAAGCCAAGGAATGAAGGCAGCCTCCAGAAGCTGGAAAAGGCAAGGAGTTGCATTCTCCCCAAGAGCCCCAGGAGGAACATAGCCTTGCCGATACCTTAACTTTAGCCTAATGAGACTTCTGACTTTCAGAAAAGTAAGAAAATACACTTGTGTTGTTTTAAGTTTGTGATAATTTGTTACAGCAATAACAGGACACTAATACAGCAGATGAGAATCCAAGGATTTTTTTCCAAGGACAAGAAGCCTTCCATTAGTTCTTGGGTCCTCCACACTCTAGTACTGCAGGCAGATGATTGGGAAACCAAGGTTTTTCCTTCCTGATGTTCGTGGTGGCCCAGTGGTTAAGAATCCACCTTGCAATGCAGGGGATGCAGGAACTGGTTAAGGAACTAAGATCTTACATGCTGAGAGGCAACTAAGCCCACATGCTGCAAACTACAGAGCGCATGTGCTCTAGAGCCCACATGCCAAAACTACAGAGGCCCTGTAGCACCCCTGGGCCTCAACATAGCCAGGGATTACAAAAAAGGCTGCTCTTTGATTTTTACCCACCAACACTGCAGGCTGATCAATCTATTATCCAGTAGGCAGACCTGAGCAGCTGAGACGTGGTTTTCCTCTGTAACTTGTAGCCCCACCCCAACCAGCATCACTCAGAGCAGACCAGAAAGGCAAACTGGCAGAAGGAAAAATGAACCACCTCTATCTCTCTACTCCAGGAAGCTGGCCAGAAACTAGAAGGGAATCTCTTAGACCTCTTTGAAGGAAACACTTCAGAAATTTCAAGGCTCTCTTCTTTTGTGAGCAGTTTTGCTTTTTTCTAGACTATTCTCTGATTAAATGTCTTCCTAGGGTTTGCACAGAGTGCCTAGGAAACCCTATCTCAAAGACAGGAAAAAAAAAAAAAGGGAGAAAAGCACAGGATTTCCCTAGTTCCATGCCTCCTAGAAGCATAAGTACTGGAAGATAGCAACTTACTCTGTCTTATGACATTTCGAGAAGAACCATTGATCTGGCCCCCATTTTATATTTTGGGACCCTGAGTACTACAGAGAGGGCAGCAACACGGATGCAGTCACCCAGTAAGTGGAAGCAATTTGCCCAAACCAGAACACAGCTCCCCTAACTCCTAGACAGGCACTGCCCTCCTGTCTTAATGCTTAGTTAGTCTCGGGTCCTGGTGAACCAGGTCAGTAGGGTGTGGCCTCTGGGTAGGTGGTCTCAGTGGAATGCAGAGATATCAAACCATTAAGCCTGTCATCACATGGCAAGCTACTGATGCCCCAGGGGAAAGATTTTCCAGACCAGAACAGAGCTAGGAACTGTTCTGTATGTCTGGTATGTGTGTGTGCGCGCATGTGTGTGTATGAATCTGGAAGGTAGTCAGGGCTTTGAAACAACTTATCAGGTCAAGGTATGTGCGCTCTACCTTACCTAAGTAAACTCATGAGGAGGTTTCATTTTTTTCTACCATCAAAACAAATCTTTTTCTAGCCTCTCTCTCATTTATCCCTTCTCTCCCTCCCTCTACTATGCTTCTGAGAGAGCCTGAAATCTAACTTTAGGAGCAAATCTAATAGACTTCCCAAGCTCACTGCAAGGGGATCGCTCTGGCTTGTACTGAAAAGGTGGCTTTGGCTTCAGAGCCAGATCTACAGATGCCCCCAGCTCAGCGTGAATGCTGACAAGTTCTACACAAACGCCACCAGCTTGACTGCCCTGTTGCACATGTGGGGCTAGCTTCTCTGCCAGAGACTGGACACGGGCACTTGGCAGTGGAAGCTCAGAGTGCTAACCACTGGACCACCAGGGAGTTCCTGGTGAGTGCTTTTCACAATCTGGGCTACTAATGGACTCAGATTTTTTTTTAAGAATTATTTATTTACTTATTGGCTGTATTGGGTCTTCATCGCGATATGCAAGGGGCTCCTCTCTGGTTGTGGCACACGGGCTTCTCTTGTTGCAGAGTGTGGGCTCTAGGGCTCGAGAGTCCAAAAGTTGCAGTGCTTGGGTTTTGCTGCCTTGCTGCAAGTGGGATCTTAGTTTCTTCCCCGACCAGGCACTGAACTCGTGTCCCCTGCACTGGAAGGTGGATTCTTAACTAGTCTACCACCATGGAAGTCCCTCGGGTTTGGGTTTGACTGACTGTCCCTCAACCTAGTATTAGTCCTAAATGAAAAATAACCAATGCCCCTGAGTCTCCTTGCCTTATGCTACAACTATGCATACATAGGGATGACAGGATACAGGATTGGGTTTTACCGGTGAAGAGAAGTGAGACCGGAAGACTGGGACCCAGGGCAAAGGATCAGATGGGAACCAGAACCTCGTTACAAGGTTAACTCTGAGAAGTCCAGAAGTAAACCATCACAATTATGATCAACTGAGTTTAAATAAGGGTGCTAAGACAATTCAGGGGCTTCCCCAGGGGCTCAATGGTAAAGAATCTGCCTGCAGTGCAGGAGATGTAGGAGACATGGGTTTGATCTCTGGGTCGGGAAGATCCCCTGGAGAAGCAAATGGCAATCCACTCCAGTATTCTTGTCTGGGAAATCCCACAGATAGAGGAACCTGGTGGGCCACGATCCATGGGGTCGCAAAGAGTTGGATAAGACTGAATGACAGCACACATGCACGCACGATGAAAACTCACTGGGGAGACAGTCTTTCAACAAATGGTGCTGGGACATATGGAGATGCACAGGCAAAATAGTGAAGTTGGAAATTAACTAAAAATGGATCGCAGACCTAAATACAAGAGCTAAAACTATAAAAAAAACTCTTAGAAGAAAATAGGAGTAAATCATCATGCTCTTTGTTTAGGCAAAAGCCTTTTTAGGTATAACACCAAAAGTATAAGTGTCAAAAGAAAAAGTAACTTTGACTTCATTGAAGTAAAAAATCTTTGTACTTCAAAGGATACCATTAAGAAAGTATAATATAAGGCAACCTACAGGACAGGAGAAAACATTTCTAAGTCATATGTCTGACAAGGGACTTGTATTTAGAATAAAAAACTCCTACAACTTCAACAAGAAAAAGACAAATGGAGAACTTTTACTGGTGGTTCGGTGGTTAGGAATCCACCTGCCAATGCAGAGGACACAGGTTTGATCAAGAGCTGGGAACTTTCCACATGATGCCACAGGCAACCTAAGCCCACGCAGCACAACCATTGAAGCCCACGTGCTCTACAGCCCTGCTCTGCAACGAGAGAAGCCACCAGTGAGAAACCTCTGCAACTCCCACTCGCTGCAACAAAAGCAAGCATTCAGTGCGGTCAAATTAATTAATTAATTAGAAAAAGAGACAAATGGAAGGGACTTCCTTGGAGGCCTGTGACTAAGACTCCATGCTCCCAAAGCAGGGAGCCCAGGTTCAATCCCTGGTCAGGAAACTAGATCCCATAAGCTGCAGCTAAGACCTAGCACAACCAATGAACCAAATACATAAATAAATATTTTAAAAAGACAAATTAAAATATAAGGAAAGATCTGAATAGACATTTTGTCAAAGAATGGTCAATAAATATAAGAATATTAGCCATCAGAGTGAGACTTCTCTGGTAGTCCAGTGGCTGGTACTTCATGCTCCCAATGCAGGGTGTCTGTGTTAGATCCCTGACTGGGGAGTTAGATCCCACACGCTGCAGCTAGGAGTTTACATGCAAAGATCCTGCATACTGCAACAAAGATCAAAGATCCTGCGTGCCTCAACTAAGACCTGGAACAGTCAAATAAATAAAATGGTTAAGGGAATTCCCTGGCAGTCCAGTGGTTAGGACTCTGTGCTTTCCCTTCTGTGGGCCCAGGCTTGATCCCTGGTTGGCTGGGGAACTATAATAAGATCCTGTAAGACACGCCATACAGCCAAAAAATAAAAAGGTTAAGATGGTAAATTTTATGTTATGTGTATTTTCCCACAATTAAAAAAAAAAGTAATGATACATACTGTGACATGGATGACCTTGAAAACATTATACTAAGGGAAAGAAGCCAGACACAAAAGATCACATATTACATGGTACCATTTAAATGAGACATTGTGATTTCCCAGATGGAGGTGTCTGGGGGAAATGGGGAGGGACTGCTAATGGGTACAGGGGCTCTTTTCAGGGCACTGAGATGTTCTCAAAATTAATGTAGTAATGGTTGCACAACTCTGGAAATACACTGAAAATCACAGTTTTTGAATGGGTGCACTGTGTATATGTGAATTAAATCTCAATAAAGTTGTTAAAAATTAAGGTAGGCAGACTGAAAATGAATGAACTGCTTCTTTTTTTAAAAAATTATTATTGTTAGGTTCTGTGATCTAACAGTATCTTAATGAACTGTGGGAACATGAGGCTGTTGCTATGACAGAATGCGGGAGAAGTGTTAATTCCCAAACAGGAATACAGCTAACTCAGTGAGGAACTTAGAAAGAATGTCTGCAGGCTGGAAAGAAAAAAATAACACAGCAGTAGAGATTTTTTAAAGATACTTCAAAAAAAGTTGTAATAGGTCAAATGCATTTTTAGAAAAAGAAAAGAACTAAAAACCTTCAATACAAGGGGCTTGCAAAAGGTCTTTCAGGTTTTTCTCAAACTAAGCCCTACACTGTTTAATCACTTTATAACCTCTTTTGATTTCTTGACAAGATAATTTGGAAGTTCAAATGTGTATTTCAACTTGCTTCTCATCATTCTGTATTTGATCAGGTCTGGGACATTAAAATAGACAATACTGCAAAGACGTTTAAGAGTAGAATAGACCGTACCATAAAAATGACATTGAAAAAGACAGTGGGGCTTCCTTGGTGGCTCTGTGGTAAAGAATCTGCCTGCCAATGCAGGAAACACAGATTCAGTCCCTGATTCAGGAAGATCCCACTTGCAGAGCAACTAATCCTGTGTGCCACAACTTTTGAGCTTGTGCTGTCAAGCCCGAGAACCACAACTATCGAAGTCCCCTAGAGGCTGTGCTCTGAAACCAAAGAAACCATTGCAGTGAGATGCCCAGGAACCCCAGTTAGAGAGTAACCCCCACTTTCTGCAACTAGAGAAAAGTTTGAGCAGCAACAGAGACCCAGTATAACCAAATATAAATAAATAAATAAAAAGGGACAGTGGTCTGCCTTAAATAGGAAAGAAATCCTGTCACATACTACAGCATGGATGAACCTTGAGGACATTATTCTAAGTGAAGTAAGCTGGTCACAGAAAGATAAATACTTTATGATCCCACTTACTTGAGGACCCTAGAATATCCAAATTCAGAGACAGAAAGTAGAATGGCAGTTGCTAGCTGGGAGAAGGAGGATGGGGAGTTAGTGTTTAATGGGTATAGAGTTTCAGTTTGTTCTGGAGATCTACTGTGCAACAATGTGAATTTTCTAAACCATACACTTAAAGGTGGTTAAGATGATAAATTTTAGGTTATGTATTCTTTACCATAAAGAAGGATAAGCATCAAAGAATTGATACTTTTGAACTGCGGGTGCTGGAGAAGACTCTTGAGAATCCTTTGGACAGCAAGGAGATCAAATCAGTCAATCCTGAAGGAAATCAATCCTGAATATTCACTGGAAGGACTGATGCTGAAGCTGAAGCTCCAACTTTGGCCACCTGATGCGAAGGGCCAACTTACTGGAAAAGACCCTGATACTGGGAAAGATTGACGGCAGGAGGAGCAGGGGGCGATAGAGGATGAGATGGTTGGACAGCATCATCAACTCAACGGATGTGAGTTTGAGCAAACTCTGGGAGATAGTGAAGAACAGGGAAGTCTGGCGTGCTCCAGTCCAGCGGGTCACAAAGAGGCGGATACAACTTAGTGACTGAATAATAACAACAATTCTTCACCATAATTTAAAAAAATTAAAAAAGGAGTGTGCTGAGTTATAAGCCTTAATAAATTTTTGTTTTTATTCTATTAAGATATGACTGACTTGGAAAGACTTTTCAAATTTGATAAATAAACTAGCTGGTTGTGTTTATCTTTACCTTTTACTCCTGCTGGAGTATAATGAAAACAGATCACTTGGTTTAATTTTCTGATTATTTTTACTTCCTGGTTCCTGCCTGATTATGTACTGCTTTTGATTACAAACAGAAAAAAAAAAAGATTATGTGCTAGTATTTTTATGGTATTATATTAAAGAGGAATGGATTAAGAGATATTTCTACTTACGTAAGTTTTATACAGATTTATTTCTAAATAAATTGAAATTTTGGAAGGTAAAGAATCTTCCTTAAGGACTATGAGGTGATGCCACTTTAGCTTCCTTTCAACAGACTTAAAAGGTCATAGAATCTATTTTGAGTAATACACAAAATACTTCACAGATTTTAAAAGTTTTATCACATTAACTCCAAAATGTAACCATTGCTTGGAATTGTCTATGATAATTTGATACAAGATAAGCCAAAAAGGACAGGTGTTCATTACAATTATGTACAATAGGTCACTCTGAGCACAGTGACTAACTATTCCATACTTGTACTATGTGCATTCCTTAGTTATCCTCTCTGCTTCTAGACAATAATCATACATATGCATTTCTAAGTGTGTTAAAGGCCTGATAACACTGATTTTCTATAACCTTTATCCTAAGTCCGATGAGTGTTCTAGTATTATACTAGAATTATACAACATACTCTTTTTTTTTCTTATTATTATACAATTTATTTTTAAAAAATATGGAATGCTTCACGAATTTGCGTGTCATCCTTGCGCAGGGGCCATGCTAATCTTCTCTGTATCGTTCCAATTTTAGTATATGTGCTGCCGAAGCGAGCACTACAACATACTCTTAAATAATGAGAATGAAGCAGTGGTTAAGATGTCAGAGTCTCCAGATCATACTGGCAATTATTTCTAATTATAGAGCTATGTTATATTTATTTTATTCTCTATCTGGTTAATCAAGATGACACTCAGGCAGTTGCTACAGTAAGCTCTTCCTGAGTGGTGACTTTCCTTAAAGTTTTCAGAGACAGAAACTAAGGTTCAAAGCAATTAAGTGATTTACTTAAGGTCACTCTCTTTTACTTTTACTCATTCATTATTCACTTAACTAGTATTTACTGATCAAAGTTGCTTATGTGCAAGTAGGCACAGGAAATGCAGCTGTGAACGGAAACCAGTTCTGCATGCCATGCTCGTACAGTCCCGAAGGAGAATCCGGTAAGGATATGTATGATTACCATACAGGACTTGTACCTTTAACTGGCTGACCCTGTCTGCTATATATTTTACTGTTCTCCAGGTGTCTACCATACTTCCTAAAGGTTCTTACCCTGGCTCACTAATCTCATCTCCTGTTTTATGTGTGTGGGAGAGAGGACAATGATTATATATATTCGGACTCCTCTATCTTCCATGCCATTAAGGGATTATACAGCCCCTTTTCCTCCAAGAGACCTACTGGCTCCTAGAAAATCACCTCCAGTTTGAGCCCTGTTAGTGACAGGAGAGTGTCAAGGAAAGAATGCTAATGATTTTTCCACTAGCTGATCCCAAAAGCTTGGCAGAGGGGAGCTCAGTCCACTGAATATTAATATAGCACCTTCATTAAAACAGCTCAAAGCAGTATTCTAAGCAGCTGTATTATAACCTCATTTTGTAAACTTTGTATTTTAAATACAAAAATAAGCTCCTTTACCAATGTTAAAAATAATCATGAGATAAGTTTCACAGAAAGAAGACTAGAAACAAAATTGTAAATGGTGATAATCCCTGGGTTGTGGGATTACAGGTTATTTTAATTATCTTCTGTATTCAACATTTCTACAATTGACATTATGGACTTCTCATTTAGAAAAAAAAAAAAAAAACTATTACTGAGGCTTCCCTGGTGGCTCAGTGGTAAAGACTCTGCCTGCCAATGCAGGAGACATGGGTTTGACCCCTGGTCCTCTGGTTCAGGAAGATCCCACATGCCATGGAGCAACAAAGCCCAGGGCCCCAAATACTTGGCCTGTGTTCTAGAGCCCAGGAACCACAACTATTGAGCCCACACGCCACAACTACTGAAGCCCAGAGCATCTAGAGCCTGTGCTCTGCATCAAGAGAAGCCACTGCAGTGAGAAGCCTGCGTGCTGCAGCAAAGAGTAGCTCCCTCTTGCTGTAACTAGAGAAAAGCTGGCGCAGCAATGAAGACCCAGCACAGCCAAAAATAAACAAATAAAATTATTAAAAAATATTACTTAAGCAATTAAAAAAGAGACTGTAAATACCCAACCTCACATAATTTAAAAATGCAAATTAAAACAATTATTTAAACCTATCGTATTGACAAAGATGTTATGAAGCTAATATACATAGTATAGGTAAGGGGACAGCTAACAGGCATTGTCATACATGACTGATGCAGGGTGATTTGGCAATACTGATATAAAATATCTACGTAAAAATTTAAACGCAGATCTGAATCCAACAATTCTAAGGTATTTTTCTCTGAAGATATACTTGCATAACAGTGCAAAGATATAAGTAGAAGGATGTTCAGTAACGAACTTGTTAAACTGTACTATATTCATGTAGTGGATATTGTGGAATACCTTGAAACTATTAAGAATAGTACATGCTTAGTCCATATGTACATGCTTTTTGTTTAGTGCAAAAAGCAAGTTTCAGAATACTGAATATCACCCTTTTTGTACATAATTTTAAAAGGCTGTAAATACATACATGTGTTTGTGTATGCAATTAAAATGTCTGGAAATATTCTAAAACCTAACTATGGAAACATTTCTGAGAAGTGAGAAGACTGAGACAGGTGAGGGTTTATTTTTTTAAACTACTGATATTATCGGAAATTGTTACACTGAGCTTGTATTTCTAACAGCTTTATTGGGACATAATTCACATACCATACAATTCACCAACTTAAAGTGATTTTTGTGTATGTACACATTATTTCTTTAGCATATTCATAGAATTGTAAAATCATTATCACAGTGTGTAATTTTTTAAATGAAAAATATTTGGAAAAAAGCTCTAAAAGTAAACTTAGTAGTAGTAAGAAAATGCATGTCTGAGATAGGATCAGAAAAAAATTTGAGGGACTTTCCTGGTGGTCCAGAGGCTAAGACTCTACGCTCCCAATGCAGAGGGCCTGAGTTTGATTCCTGGTCAGGAAACTAGGAAACTAGAACCCACATGCCGCATCTAAGATGTGGCATGAGGCAACTAAAACCTGATGAAGTCAAGTAAATATATAAAATAAAAAGTTTGGATAGTAAGGGAATGATAACACATTAACAGGGAGAAAAAAATGATGGAAAGGAGGTGAGGCAAAAATAAAGATGTTAAACCGAGTTTTAACTAGAGAAGTATTAGATCTCCCTTCATTAAATCAACACATCTGGGTTTTGTAAGAACAAGATCAAGGTAAGACATTTAGGCAGGATAAGAAAAAAGAAAACAAAGAAATCCTTGATTTGATGGTACTGCAAATATTTGGATAAACCAGATTCTACATAAATCTGCAGACAGCTGGATATGAATTCCATCTATGGAAGACATAGATAAAAAGAATTCAGAGAAATATATTTACTTTGTAGTTGCTAGAATTCTCTCCTGTCTTAGGAAAATGACAGAGAAATACTAAGTCTTGAGCAATGAACACTTCCTGAACTCAACAGTGCTCTGATTTACTTAAGAATATGTGAGAATAGGAAGAGTTGGGTAGAGAAAAGAGTTCCTGAAGCACAAACTTAATAAACAAACACCACGTAGAAATATTGATTCTGACTCTTTGACTCAAAGTTTTATATACGTTTTTAGAAGAAGGATGAGAAAACATACATTTGAAAGATAATATTTTATGAGAACATTCAGCAAAACTCACATTTAATCTCTGTACTACTTGAAATTACTTTTTCTCTGAGACTTTTCCTTCATTAAAATCTTCCTTGAGCACTACAGATCTTAGGAACACTTTGTAGAATATCACCTATTTTTCTCTTTCATATCTTTAAAAAAGGCAGTTCAAAAGCTGTGAGGTTAGAGGATTTTCTGGCACCAGGAAAGGCAAACTTTACTGATTATCCTATGAATCAATTAGCTTGGGTACAATGAGCTCTTATCTATAATGATTAGGGCACTGAGGAGACTGTAGCAACTGATTTGGTTCAACATCAATAAAATAATGGAAATGTATGCAAGATAGCCACACTCATGCAAAACCTGTTTTTATAAAGAAGTAAATGTGAGATTAAAAAAAGTCACCAGTTTTGAACTAGGACACTACAAAGTAACAGTGGTGTAATAATTCTTTTTTTTTTTGGGGTGATCCTCCTGAAAGTCACTCAGTCTTTGAGACCTCATGGACTGTATAGAATTCTCCAGGCCAGAATATTGGAGTGGGTAGCCTTTTCCTTCTCCATGGTATCTTCCCAACCCAGGGATTGAACCCAGGTATCCCACATTGCAGGCAGATTCTTTACCAGCTGAGCCACAAGGGAAGCCCAAGAATACTGGAGTGGGCAGCCTATCTGTTCTCCAGTGGATCTTCCCGATCCAGGAATTGGACTGGGGTCTCCTGTACTGCAAGCGGATTCTTTACCAACTGAGCTATCAGTTGCTGTGTGGCAGCTGGCAGGATCTTAGTTCCCTGACCAGGGATTGAACCTGAGTCCTCAGCAGTGACAGCAGGGAGTCCTAACCACTGGACCATCAAGGAATTCCTGCTGGTACAATAATTTATAACAATTAAAAACTTAAGATCAACCTGTTATCTAATAGTATGGATCATCTTTAAAAGTAGCTTAAGTGATAACAGCTGTGAAATCATTCACCTTGTGGCTCACAATTGATACAATATTTGATTAAAAATCAAGCAACAAGACATAAAGGATAGACTTTAGGACACAGGGGCAGAAGGAGAGGGTGGGATGATTTGAGTCAGTAGCACTGAAAGTATACATTACCATATGTAAAACAGATAGCCAGTGGGATGCAGGGAAACCAAAGACAGTGCTCTGGACAACCTAGAGGGGTGGGATGGGGAAGGAGGTGGGAGGAAGCTTCAAGAGGGAGGGGACATATGTATACCTATGGCTGACTATGTTGATGTAGGGCAGAAATCATCACAATATTTTAAAGCAATTATCCTCCAATTAAAAAATAAAATAAAGTTTAAAAAAATCTAGTAACAAAGAATGCTCAAGAACAAGATATGCTTTGAAGTATTTTAAAACAATGTGTTTTCCTATTCCTACATGTGCATGTTAAATGTGTGCACGGGTGTAACACAACATTTTACTGGGAATTAATGAATTGTGCATGCTCGAGACTGTTGCTAACAACATAATCACCTCTATAAATGCTCTGATTGACTATGACAGCTTAGGAAACCATGTGAAAATAAAAAACGTAATGATCCCTGATAATATGCTAAGGAGGGCAATGATCAAACTATAACACGTAGTTACTTATTTGCTTAAAAGTAAAATTGCTTTATCAGAAAGGTTACCTAAGTCTTGTCCTGTGACTGTGACAACAGATTAAAAATGGAACTGTTTAAACTTCCAAAATATGCAAAATGGTAACTGAAAGAATATCGCTTTAGTGACAGTTAAAACCATCCATCTTCATGGGCTAAATGTAGATGCATTTGGAAGCTAACCTTGGCTTTCAGGCTTGAGGTTAGACTAGCAGGACTTCTATTGTCATCTGGACAGGTGGCAATAACCTTAGACGGGGATGTCAGAGACTCCGAAGTCTTCTTTTAGATCTGACATCAAGCTACAATGAACCCTGGCTTCTGAACAAACTTCGAATGCCAAAAGGCAAAGGCGAAGGGTTAACTGCTCATTATTTTTTTCAAAATTTCTTACATGCTAAAATATTTTAAAAAGCAAGGACAGCTCGATTTAGATTATAAAAAAGGCACTCTGATGAAAAGCAAATGTGTTCCTAAATGTATTTTGAAGTAGATGGTTAGAAAGCTAATATAGAGCTTGCGGTCTAAATATATCATTCTTTTAGAGGCAGAACATATTGCTGGGGAGAAAAAATTCTCTATCACAGGACTTATGGCATATAGTAACTAAAATGTTTTTCCACTCTTTCAATTTTCAATGTTCAGGAATATTATTCAGTAGACCCAGAGAGAAGTCCTAAATTGGAAAAGCAGCTGAGTCCAAGGTCATCTCTCTTGTTTCCAAATATATCTTGAAACAAATGCAAGAAGGGCACTTTGCTGAGTGTTATCTGGACATATATAGTTTCAATCAAATTCTTCAAGAAGTGTCAGAATAAAAGTTGAACATTTGTTTGACACTGCCAAGTCACTAGCAAGTGGGTCTTTTCAAGGGCCGAGGCTCTCCTTGGCTGCTTGGCAATTATTACAACGTAAAAGAGTTCTTTGTCTTACTCTCAAGAAAAAGCAATCAAGGACTGTTAAACACCAGCTTTGAATTTTTTTCCCTCACATTTCTGGATATATAGGAAATCAAATAAACGTATAAAAATGTCTCCCAACAAAAATATAACTTGAGAAGATTCTGTTTCTCATCTAAATTCCTTCAATTTTGCAAATCTTTTCCACGTATCTGAAAATGACATGAAACAAAAAGGTGATCGTACAAATGAGACGACAGTGAGTTGTAAACTGAATCAAAGAATAAAATCTCTGAGTAAGTATAAAAAAATATTCCCCCAAAGATGATGAGACAAACAACTGACTTATTGCCTATATTGCTCTCTTTTGTCATAAAAAACAAATCAAACTTAGTCCATGATAGCAGTCTCTTGTGGAGACGGTAATCTGTGATTCCCTACAATGCAGTGAATCTCTCATTTCATTGAGGGTCCAAAACGAATTAGGATATTAAGAACAGCTCCAACAACTGCACCAACTCAAAAAACCTCATCGATTTGGTTGCCAACTCCTTCTCCAGCTTTAACTCTCTTACTCTCTGCAGCCTTGCCTGGCTCGTACCTCAGGGCATTCCTTTCTTGGGGCTTCCTCATCCCCGTGGAGCTCTTGTTCCCTCTCTAAGCCAAATTCTACCCATGCTTCCAGAGTGGTTTTAAACTTGTACCATCTCTTTCTCCAGTCTGCCCAGATTGTTCCAGCCCACAGTTTTTTTCCCCCTCTGAATTCCCATTGGACTAGTAACTCCTGATGGCATTCCAAAAAGCTAAACTTTCAGAGACTCTAAACTCTAAAGAGAGTGTAAGGAAGTCTGAGTTTCGATTCTTCTAATGAAAACTTCTTTGATTTCTGAAATATCAGATATCGGGGTATATCTGTTTGATAATCCAGTGCTGTAAATTGCTTCAATTGCTGTTTTCTATCCAAATTTTTCATACTGTTCATACTGTTCATGGGGTTCTCAAGACAAGACCACTGAAATGGTTTGCCATTCTCTTCTCCAGTGGACCACATTCTCTCATACCTCTCCACCATGACCCTTCCATCTTGGGTGGCCCCACATGGCACGGATGGATGTGAGAAAATGAAAAAGGCAGAGCGCCGAAGAATTGACGCTTTTGAACTGTGGTGTTGGAGAAGACTCTTGAGAGTCCCTTGGACTGTAAGGAGATCCCACCAGTCCATCCTAAAGGAGATCAGTCCTGGGTATTCACTGGAAGGACTGATGTTGAAGCTGAAACTCCAGTACTTTGGCCACCTCATGCGAAGAGTTGACTCACTGGAAAAGACCCTGATGCTGGGAAGGATTTGGGGCAGGAGGAGAAGGGGACAACAGAGGATGAGATGGCTGGATGGCATCACTGACTCGATGGACATGGGTTTGGGTAAACTCTGGGAGTTGATGATGGACAGGGAGGCCTGGCGTGTTGTGCTTCATGGGGTCGCAAAGAATCGGACACGACTGAGCGACTGAACTGATACTGATTCAAATTTTACTCATCTTTCAAGGCCCAGATCGCTCCTCCTTCTTTGATAAACGTCCTGGACTCCCCTTTGACCTTTTAGTCTTCCCTAGTCCGTTTTGATTGAACTTCGACAGCACACAAAATTTGGCACTAGGTTTTAGGATTCAATATATTTGCTGTATTGTATTGTTAGTCTGGTTAATGATAGGGGCCATGTCTTATCCTTTTACTGTACCTTTTCATGGAGTCCAGCTGAGTGCCCAGCATGTCAAATTACAGAGCACACGAGCTTAGCCCATATTATGAACTCCTTACCCTGGCCTCACGCAATTAGGTAACTTACTGAGCCATTCTAGACTTGTCATTTCCTGAACATGTCATGTACTTAAATGCCTTTATGTCTTCTACTTGTCTTATACTATAAAAATCTTAATTCATTCTTATAAATCCAGTTCAAGTCCCACCTCTTCCATTAATCTTTCTCCAATTCCCCATGTCAAAATTAACTGCTTCTTCCTCTGAGCTCCTTGTTTTATACATTAAAAAAACTTTTCTTTTTGCTGCTTAATATTAGAATTTTTTAGACTGTGTACTCTGAGAGAAAAAACCAGGTCATGTTCATTTTCTATTTTAGCATGTAGCACCGTGTCAAGCACACAGAAGATACTCATTATATATTCACATATAAGTAAATCAATGAACTGACAATTTTATTCTCCAGTTAATCAAGTAATATCTTGTTAATATCTTTGGTTTACCCTTGCCATTTTCATAGATGAAGGCAAGAAAAGTCTATAAAACTATTCAATGGATTCTGGATTTGACTAAATTAAATAAATTTTGTGGTTTTGCTTAATGTTTTATCTTATTTCAATCTTTAAGTTTGATGGCAACATTGTTTATAAAGTAAAAAACTGGAATCAATCTAAATGTCCAGCAACAGGAGACATATATGAGTTTAAGACTTTCATAGAGAAAGTTTTTCTTTTTCTTTTTCACCACCATCTACCTCCAGAACTTTTTCATTATCCCACACTGAAACTCTTCACAGAGAAAGTTTTAACTTATAACCTATAAAATTTCTACTCTCTTTACCTAAAACTATTATTCACTTCTTTTATGTATTTACTTGGCAATCATTTTTACTATAATTCCCTCATCTAGTTGGCAGAGTTTATTTAAAATATTTATTGATTTATTTTATTTATTTTTGGCTGTGCTGAGTCTTTGTTGCTGTACACAGCCTCAGTAGTTGCAATTTGTGTGCCATCGTTGTGGTGCATGGGCTTAGTTGCCACAAGGCATGTGGGATTTTCCTGGAGCAGGGATAGAACCCATGTCCCCTCCATTGGCAGGTGGATTCTTAACCACTGGACCACCTGGTAAGTCCCAGTAGAGTTTGTTTTTAATCATTTAGTAAAGTAATGAAGTTTGTTTTTCAGCTACAGTTAAGGAAATATATTATTGAAAATACATTATAAAAGCAAAAAAAATAATTTCACATATACTGCAGTTCATAAATAGACAGCAACTTTTATGGATATGTAAAACCATGGGTCACACTGCAGGACAGCACAGTAGTTAAGAGCACAGGTCTTGGACCCTGGCTCCACCTGCCACAGTTGTTAGCTGTGCAATACTGTAATAGCCTTTCTGTGCCTCAGTTTCTTCACCTAAAAAGTGAGGATAATGGTATCCATCTCATAGGGTTATTTTGAGAGTTACACTGGTTCATACACATGAAGCACTTAGGACAGTGTCTGGTATGTAATCAATGCTTACTAATGGACTAGCTGCTAGCATCATTATCTTCATCATTCTCACGATTCTGATTATTATAATAACCATAATAATATTACTCCCCTGAAGTAAAATTTTTTCAGGGAGCAAAATTTGTTCAATCTTGCTTTGCCAAACTGCTGTTTAAAGAAATTTCCCTTCCTCTGTAAGTTGGCTTTGTTTCTAGAGCCACTAAACCAATCAGTCTTTGCTTTTTAACAACGGGACCGGCTCCCTTGTGAGGAGTAAACTGCATTGCGGTTACTCTACCGAGGCTGGAAAGCCATTTGCCACAAGCGCCCCTGTCCAGATTTCTGCGCTGAGAGAGGCTGAAAGAGATCCCTCAAAGGTCCCAACCTAATGAATGACCATATGAATCATTCTGAGGTTCCTTTCAAGCTCCAGAATTCTCTGCCTATTCACCAAGTTTTCACATGCAGCGTTAAGTGGCAGTCTTGCCAGGAATCTGCAGTTCACACTCTGAACTGAGGTGGAAACAAATACTGTCACAGAAAAGCAGAAATCTTAAATTTCCTTCTGTGTTCTGAACAATGCATTTCCACAGCAGTGAACCACGTCTGGTGACTCAAGTCTCTCAGCAATTCTAGAGAGGAAATTGTGAAATTATCACCGGTTTGCTGAGACAGTACTTACAGTTTGCCAAAAGAGGGAGCATGGGAGCAGAAAGCATGTTTGTTCAAGTCTATTAGAAAAAAATGTTTGTTTGGATTCCGTTTTTTAGTTTTTTATTTCTTTTGCAAGGATTGGATGAAACTAAATGACAGTTACAGACAATATTTTCTTTTTAAGACTGTCTTAAGACAGAAAGGTCAAAGATTGAAAATAGCCGCATATCTTTAAACGATCCCTCTCTATCTTCCCCAGACAAAACATTCACCTTATGCCTGGCTGCCACACATCAAACAGCTCTAATTAAACTGCTCTCATTAAAAGGAAAGGGAGGAGGAGCTCAGGCCAGCAGTTCTCCTGGGTAGGAAAGCAATCACATATTTAATAAAAGTGCAGCTTTCTCTCCTGGCTGCCATGGATTGTTTAAAAAAGGATTCATTGTATACATAATCCAGATTTCACCTTTACTACAACAATGGAGAAGTTATTGAAATAACCAAGTTTAATGAAAGTTAATCATCAGGGTGCTAAGTCACCCATTCCCTAAGGCTAAACACTCCTTGGTGCCAAGCAAGAAGAATGATGTAAGCGCCTAGAACCTTTTGTAGAAACAAGTCTTAGATTCACACTCATTAGTCACTAATATTGGGTAAAAGCCTGTGTAAGACAAGGAGGTTTCTATTAGACACACATATCCCTACGAAGTCATTTTTTCAATACAAATTTGATTGCTGCTTTTGTAAAGGCAGCTTTGGCAATTTACCCATTTGTACATATATATTCAATTTGGAGAATTCTTCTGCAAATTTATGTATTTTTAGTTTAAGGAACATATTCAGTCTCTTACTCAAATTACCAGAAAGTGCTCTATATCATGTTTAGCCTAAAAATTTAAGAAAGCCACTTGAAAAATTCAAAGAGCTTAAAATTTCCCCCCTAAATTATATATGTTATATAAACTAATTACTTGATAGTTTAACGAAATGGTTTCTTTTATTGCTGCTGTCCACTGAATTAAAGCAATATTATATAAAATATTAATCTAAAGGAGAAAGTTAAATATTCTACAATTTCCTGAGATTTGGTTTAATTTCCATATGCCTCTGAACAATGCTCTAAGGTAATTCTGCTAACACTTTCTAGACCTGGAAAACACATGACCTTAGATTCAGTTATTAACAGATTTATAACAGAAAAGATATTATATTATAAAATTCTATAAAATTGTATGTTAAAAATTTTTCTTAAAGGACAACCATTAAAGTTGGATTATTTCCTTAACTGATACAGGAAGCAAGATAGGCAGTGGCTTTTTGAAATTTATGGTTTAATAGTCCCATGCAACAGCTGGCAATACTGGGTCCTAAGAGGAGAAAATCTGTGAACATAGAAGCAGATTTCCAAGGCTACATTTTTTTCCTTTATTTGGGTCATCATGTGGAAGACAAGATTATTTTCCAAAATGATTAGGCATTCTCATCAATTGGCCAGCTAGAGTCTCAACACTGAAGGAAAAATGTAATAAGCTCTTCTTCTATAAGTGCCAGCTGTCAAAAACTGTCAAAGTTAGTCAAAGCTCTTTACTGTTCCAATCAAATCATAAAATGAGTGGAAAGTCACTGTACAAAACCCATTAAGCTATGTTACTAAATGGCCAATGTTACATAAAAACTATAAATAGCTTTGCACTGTTAGGCCTTTTTTTCAATTTGCTTTTCTTGAAGTAGCAATGATGTTCTGCTTCAGTTAATAAAATAATTTTGGAGCTGCCGTAGTGTTTAATCCACATACTCTTTCTGTGTGGAATGAAAGCAAGCAATAATCAATTCAGAATTATAAGCATTTCTTGACATATCTCTTGCTAACAATTTTAAAAATTAAGAGCACCAAAGATAGCAAAGACTGAAAAAACTAGTCACTAGACTTAATAATCTTACAAATTGACATTCCTTTGGGGAATAAAATGCTGTTTCTGGGAAGGGCATCTAGTCTTTTTCAAATATTTGCAAAGGAATTCATACTCTAAAAGGAACATCACTTACTACTGGCTTAAAGATAAGAAGCCAGTAGCCAACTCTGAACAAATACAATGTTCAAAAACTGATTATTGAATTAGTAAGGGTTTGTTTCCACACACTGAACACAGTCTTTGCTCTTTTAGTACAGGGTTGATCCAATAGTTGATCTAAGGGCCAAGTGAGAATTCTGATAGCTGATATTTGTCCAAATAAGTAGTTAAAGTAAGCTGAGGACCAGATCCAAACCACTTATTAACATTGAAATACTTCTCTTTTTTCTTTCTTACAATATATTAAAAGAAGTTTCTTTCTATACTTTCCTGGTAAGTTCTTCCATACTCAGATGGATCCTATCTATTCTGGTGATAGCTCCTAGAAATGCAAGTAATTTCCATGCTAATGAGATTCTCTAATTATCAAGAAAGACAAAAAAAAAGGGTAGGATACTTTTGGGAACAGACACCCAAGGTCATTAATCAAGTCTGTATGTTTTGCAAGGGTGAAAATAATTTTTTTCATGAAAATGTTTTTGCTCTGTTTTCTCCAAGAAAGCTAAGAACCCAAGAAGGACATGGTAACCATTTGAAATCTGAGTTTTCAAATCTAAAATAAAGAAAATTTGGAAAGTATATTGAAACTGAAATGAAGTAAAGGGTGGCATATGAATTTAGTATCTTTAAGGAAAAATTAAAGACATCTTCAGATACCTTGTCCAGATGAAGCAGAGATTGGAGGCACTTTGACAGTTTCTTATATTTAAAATAATAATGCCCAGAACCTACCTTGTTAGACTTTTGGTGAAAATAAGCAATAATCTTAAATCTAGTACAGTACTATACATGAATACTTACTTAAAAATATTTAAAATTTACACTATATAAAATTTAAATAGCCATGATATGTGCACCAAGTTTTATTTGCCTTTAAGCAATACAAATAGAACAAATATGTCATTCAAAATATTAAATGTTCTCGAATTGTACAGAACAAAGAGAAAATGAAGTGAAACTGTAGGAATTGCTGAACTTCAGATAAATGTTTCTTCAAAACAAGAGATACTAGTTCCTAAAAGATTATCTAAAGTTAAAAAAAGATTAAGAAAAACATTAAGCCACTGGGTTATTATGTTCAAACAAAAACTTACATGTTTCTTAATGGACATGTGTTTACATTTACAGATAGTAAACTCAGTCTCTTGTCTTATAAAACAGAAGACACCACTGATGTATAAACTAAGTGAAATAATAGAAGCCTCTTTTTCATATTAGAAACTTTTAAAACCTAAATCTACCTTTGCATTATTTTCCATGAAAACTTAATAGGGAATGGCTAATCTGAAAGCAAAATGTTGAACAAATCATTTTCAAAAAAAAAAATAAACACACCATGGGAATTTGCTTATTGCTAGTTTAGCATCAGCTAAAGCCCCAAACAATGACACATGAACTCACAGTATCAGACGGTCCTCTCCTCCCTCCTGAATTACCTGACCAATGGAAGTTTGGCTTTGCTGTTTCAGAAAGCACTGTTTCTTACATTCCATTAATTGTTCAAAATCATGCCACATTTTTGCTTGTTTCATATTTGGACCATGACTTTCTCGTACAGCTTTTTGTTTTTCCCGGAGTTTCTAGCATAAAAAAGAAAAATAGAGAATAGTTAATATCATATAGGGATTTACTTCTACTGTCTAATCAGAAGAACATGGTATGCTTTGTACATCTGATAATAGCTAAACCAGATGATATATGAAAGTTAAGATGATAAAAATTAATTATATTTACTATAGATCTAAGACAATCTGAAGCTAAAAAGGACAGAAAAATAAAAAAGAAGGGGAAAATAAAGGAAATCAGGAAAGTGGAGCAGTATCGTGGTATATAAAAAAATGCAGATTTTGGAAATCAGAAGACTTGAGTTCCAACCTTGGCTTTGTCACTAGCCATAAGGAAGACAATTTCTCTGGACTGTAGTTTTTTCAATTGTCAATTAAGGCTAATAATAGGAATAATTATAAAAGTATCTGCTTTATAATACTATTTTTTTCACATGACAATAGATACAGAAATAATTACAAACTATCATGTGTTACATGTTATTATTATTAAATATTACATTTTTTCCTGAATCAGTATACTCTAAGGGTATGCTCTATACCCAAATAAATCAAATTGTATGCAAATATTCTTCAAGGAGAAGGTCCAGTGATATTTTCAAAAGGCTCAGATCCTTATCAGAATTATTTTTTGAAATAATTATTGGCAGTTCCACCTGCCAATACTGCTCTACTTACTGACTAAAATTATAAACAGGAATAAGAACATTTTTCAGTAAACTGCAAACTGTTCTCTGGCTCTGTATTATGGCAAATCAAGGAAGAGTGACAGAAGATCGCACAAAGTCAGAGAGACAATGAGAGGAAAGACAAGTAGGAAGGAAAGGAGAAAAACAGAGATGACAGTACACACATAAGGAGGCACAGAGTAACAGAAATGCACTCACTGACACAGAGTGTGAGAAATCACCAAGAAAGGCAGAAAAACAAGCAGAGACACAAACAGATTACACGGGAACATCCCCATCTTTTCCTCTTTTAGTCTGCAGGGTTGATCTAACAGCTCATCTAAGAACACAAGTGAGAAGGCCGGTGGTCGGTACCTGCCCAAACAAGAGGCTAAACTAAACTGAGGCCAGATTCAAAATGCTTATTAAAGACTGCCCTTCCCACCTATGGCAATGAAAAGCCAAGTTAACAGCAGATAGCAAAACAAAACAGAATGAAGAAAATATAATTTAAATATAAATAGCAAATTTCTGACACAATGCCTGGCATGCAAATACATCTATTTAAGTCTATGTTACAAATAAAGTATCTTACAATAAATATTTTTATCCTCATAAACTAAAACAAAAGTAGTAAGTCAGATCAAGAGTTTTAAGAGTATTGAACATGATTTTAAGATTAAGGTACTACTTAACTGTAACTTTTCTCATATTATTGGAATAATTTCTTTTTCAAAAATCCTAACCACCTATAAAAGCTATTTAAAGAACCAAAGACAGGATGTGGGCATTGTCTGTATCAGAAATATTAAATTTAATTTGCTTCATAACCACAAGTATTTGAAACCTTTAACTTTATGAATACAACTGACTTTAGTCTATAATTTATTTTTAATGTTACTGTCATGTACTACAGATATATTTTATGGATAGTTGCAATGCAAAAAATACTTGTCACAGATTTCATTGTTCTTAAAAGGAGGAGGTGGTACAAGAGGGGGAAAGTTACAACTTTCAGTATCATAGTCCACAGCACTTGGTAAGGCAGTCTAGTACATGATAGTGTGAACTGTAGCATTATAGCTTGGTCTAATTTCAGAAACTCAAGCTGGCCTGAGGAGGCCTGTGGATGTTGTCTGCTGGTTTAAAAGACTTAACACTATTGTCAGTTTGAAAGCCTAGGTATATTCTGTGTTTGCTTTGAAAATTTAGATCTATTCTAAGAGTGAGAGGCTCAAGAAGCTTTGTTTCTTAAGTGATACAGCCAGACAATCAGGGCACGAGCTAATCAATGGCTCATTTTGCTCAAACATACTTGATGTCAGATTGTTGCTACTGCTTTCCCCTCAAATCTTGCAATATAATAAAACACTACACTGGGAGGGGAAAGAATAATCATATTTAGTCATTAAGTTTGGGTCTATGAAAGGAGTCAAGGTTTGGCAAATATTTTTCTATATACAACATCCATTCAGATACTAAACAAATGAAGTGGAGGAATATTTTCATATGAAAAAAGTATATTACTTCACTTAAGAAATATCTGGATGAAAGTCAATTATTGACAATCATACTAAATCATAAAGCCCCCAAAATCTCTAGTTAAAATATTGTATAAATGTGTGTACAACTTGATTCAAATACATACATTTGAACATGAAAGTATCCAATAGCTAAACTATACAATGTATTGACTGAAGCAAAGCCATAGTTTATTTGTACTTTCAGAACAGAAAAGCCTATATATATATAAAATCATTTCCAGGCTGCAGACTCAAGAATATTTGAACACTGAAATGAGACACTGACATATAATCAGTATTTTAAAAGAAAAACTGTAGCTAACAATTCTTAACAAATGATAATACAAACTGGACACTCCTATTAGAAAAACTAAGAGGAAACTTCAATTTTCAGTAGTGAAACTCAGTAAGAAACAGATAAAATGGTGTATAGTGAAGCAGGGTTAGCATTCACTATGTAACATAGTCTTAAAATCATTGACGATTAGAATCAATTAGAGAAATCAGTCATTTATATCCTGATGGGTCAAGGCCCCTGCCATCTCTTCCATGAGGAGTGTCTCAGAGAACTGAAAAAACAAAACTCAATCATACACTCCTATTTTTAGTAGTCCTCATAGGTAGGGAGTGAATATCTTAAGTAAAGTTTTTCGATTATTTTTAACTGAGTCAATGTTTGTAAAGGACTTAGACCAGACCCTGGCTCATAGTAAGAGCTTTGTGTTTATTAAATAAAATAAATGAGTAAGTTTATACTTATAAACAGAAATACCTGGGAATAATGTGAAAATTGTAGTTCATTCATTACACGTGGCATTTTGTTATGCACGAACTTTTTATTTAAAACTAGATTTCCCCCTTCCCCTCCAAATCTATGTGCCTTCACTTTTATAAAATAAATTTCTAAGGAAGAGTCTTCATTTTTGAAAAGGAGTAAGAAAGTTCTCATTTCCCCTATAACCTTAAAAAAACTGACAATGACATAACCATATCCTGTAAACCTGAATTAGGCACACATTAAAAAATAAGCAAATATTCTTACCTTTCCAAGATTTTCCTGTTCAGCAATATTTTTGGTATATTGTTCCCTAGGGAGTCAATATAATGATATAGTTTACATATACTTCAATTGATTTGATCATACAACTAAATTATAAGTCAACATATCTATCTAAATATATTAGATAATACAGTTTAGAGTACTAGAGTCAGAATGAAACCCATTATCAAACACTCCCTTTTCTAATCTTTAGTCAGTTTATCTAATAAACAATAATATAAGTTAAAAAAACAAGGTAAAATATCATGTAAGAAATTAAGTACTATTGCTGGTTAATCTACACTTAAAACACACTTAAATTACACTTTTTTTGGAAGAGGCTTGCAGAAAAGAGAGGATACACATTAAAAAAAAAACACACAATAAATATCATCTAACCCTGCAATCCAACTTCTATGAAGCCTTCCTACAGAAAAACTCTTAAAACTTAATAAAAATAAAAGCAAAGACTATTCACTTCACCATTGATTAAAAATCTATAACCAACTAAATGCTGATAGATGGGGAAATGTTTAAATAAATTATGGTACATCCATTCAAAGGACTAATACAGAGTTGTGAAAAAAGAATGAGGTAGATTTATAAATACTAAACTGGACAGAGAGATCCAACCAGTCCATCCTAAAGGAGATCAGTCCTGGGTGTTCATTGGAAGGACTGATGTTGAAGCTGAAACTCCAATACTTTGGCCATCTCAGGCGAAAAGTTGACTCATTGGAAAAGACCCTGATGCTGGGAAGGATTGGGGGCAGGAGGAAAAGGGGACGACAGAGGGTGAGATGGCTGGATGGCATCACCGACTCGATGGACATGAGTATGGGTAAACTCTAATTGGTGATGGACAGGGAGGCCTGGCGTGCTGCGATTCATGGGGTTGCAAAGAGTCAGACATTGACTGAGCGACTGAACTGAACTGAACTGAAACTGGACAGAATTCTAGATAAATGAGGTATGGCAATGTAGACAACATTTAATTTTTGTGCACTATACTTGATAATGGTTGCTTTTTGTTTTTATAAATATTTCTTTTGTAAACTAAAAAATTATAAATTTTCAACAAAAAATACAAATAATATATGGTATTTTTAAACAAAAGTATAATTATATTTTAAGACAAAAAGTGAGATTTAAAGTGTTAAGGACAAAGACTGAAGAATGAGGACAATGGAACCAATGATAAGAAGAGAAACTTTAGACCTCAAATTTGTATGGAAAAAGACTATATTTCTGTGAAAAGCTACACAGCAGTACTTAAGAAGAAATTACATAACACAAAATTGGGAATCTAAGAAATCATAAACCACAAAGACAAACTCTAGCAGTTTAAGTGAAGAAAGATTTGCATTTATGTAAAAAAGGGAGGTTAACATCTTTAGAACTGAAAGAATGGCAATCAGAAGTACCCAAAGTCCTTACAGAGATGAAGTAAAGGTAGAATTTGTGCACAAGAATAAAAACGAAAGGGAACAGACCCAGTCTGGATGAGCCTTCATTTTGCCCATAAAATCTATGAGACACTAAGTCAATGTTATTTGCCTTTCTAGCTCTCCAATGAAAAACAGCTCAGAGGATATAAATGACATATTACTCAGAATAATGTATGGTTATAATTAGGAGAACTTTAAATAATTCATTTACTACCCCAGGTCTGAGGAATGTCCAAATTGTTTTAGGATTTCCATTTCTATTTTATCAATAAATCAATAGGCACATGCTCATAACACTAATATGTAATTTTATTCAATTGATTTATTCAAGCAGTGATTACAGAGCACCTGTTCTAGACTAAGCATGCCCTGGGATTTCAAGAAGAAAACAGGGACAGACAGGGTCCTCACTCTTTGGGAACTCATACTATATCATTTCCAAAATACTGCTGCAAACATTACATTGAACTTGAGCTCCTGTGGCATATATTGTTCTCTTTATTTTATAGATGAAAAAGTGATTTATTCAAGGTCACAAAACTAAAAACTGGAAAAATCAGGTTAGAAACAAAATTTTATTGAGTTCCTTTCTAGTACTTTGATATATAACATGCTGCCTCTTTAAATAAAATTACATTTTATAGGTGATCTTTCAAAAACAAGCTAATTTCTTAGACCTTTGGCTACTAGAAAGTACCATAAAAGTGGAAAATGAAATGACATAAAAAATATTGTGTCTCCACAATTTTATTGTGTCTCCACTCCATTTTATTCCTAAATATTCTTATCATGTTCTTCTCTAGTCACGGAGCAATATTCTTCTATTGGAAAACTGAGGAATGGTAAAGATTTACAATGATTTTTAAAATAATGGAGACTTCCCTGTAAGTCCAGTGGTTAAGACTTCTCACTCCTAAGGTAGGGGGCACTGGTTCCATCCCTAGTTGGGCAACTAAGATCCCACATGGTGCACTGTGTGGCCAAAAATAAATAAATAAAAACGATGAAGAGGAATATCTATCTAGAAAACAGATCTGAAAACCAATAGCTCAGGAATAAAGTTTCCTTCTTTACTAATTATATTGATAACTTTGGAAGAAAAGAAACAATTTCTAAAACTTTTATTTTTCAAGAACAAAATTAACTTCTCACATTAGTGAACATTAGTATTGACTATATAGATTTAATGAGCAAAATTTACATGCAATAAAAGAATTTGAATAAATACATTCAGTATGTTTAATATGCTAGAGTATTAAAAATAATGTCCTACTTATAGGATATTTTCAGCCTGGCTTGCATTATATTAAAACATTTAGACTCTGCAAAACATCCTATTTCTTAGATTCCTTTTTATAATATCAATGTACTGTTGTTGTTCAGTTGCTAAGACATGTTGGACTCTTTGTGACCCCATGCATTGCAGCACACCAGGTTTTCCCATCTTTCACTATTTCACTATTTGCTCAAACTCATGTCTATAGAGTCATGAATATCAATGTATAAGCTACTAAAAATCTCAACTGCAATCTTGAATAAACGTGAATCCTATACTTCATTTGAGTTCTTATTGAATGGTAAAAGCAAAATATTTGAATTGTGATAAAGGGCAAAAAAAGGTTTATCTTGTTCACTACTGCATTTTTTTCAAAGCTAGTAATTCAATTTTAAACGTAATTTTAAGGCAGCATTTATTATGTTATAGTATGCTAGGATTACAAAAAGAGAAAATCACCATATAAGGAATAGTAGTATTTATACATTCTTTGTTTTAAAGGCTGGCACTCTGCAATCACAGAATTTCTAGCTGAAGTGCAGCTGCTCACACTGTAACAATGAGCACACCTATGACCAGAGTCCAGGCCATGTGGGATTTTAAAAATAGACCAAGCTTAATGCTTATAAAAAAGCAACTATGAAATTATATGTAATCCTAAATGCATACATACTCAGTTGCGTCTGACTCTTTGTGACCTCATGGACTATAGCCTTCCAGGTTCCTCTGTCCATGGAATTTTCCAAGCAAGAACACTGGAGTGGGTTATTTCCTACTCCAAGGGATCTTCACAACCCAGGGATCGAACCTGCGTCTCTTGTGTCCCCTGCATTGGCAGGCTGATTCTTTACCACTACGCCACCTGGAAAGCCCATATGTATTCCTGAGGAGGGGGTAATGGGGATTAAGTGGCTTAATGGCTATAAGAGTTTCTGTTTCAGGTGATGAAAAAGTTTTGGTAATCTATAGTGGTGATGGTTGCACAATATTTTGAACGTAATGAATACAACTGATCATATACTTAAAAATGGTTAAAATGGCAAATTTTATATGTCTTTTGCCACAATAAAAAGTAAGCAAGCAAACAAGAAAAATTATATGTATTCTTACTTAGTCAGGAGGGCTGGACTACCCAGAAGATGTTCAACAGGATTTAATTCTAAATAATATCTTACTATTTGCTTATTTAGGTACTCTGTATAATTCCATCTTATCTTCTATAGATGAAAACATTAAGTAACTCTATATCAAAACAACAAAATTACTTGCCTAATTGCTTTTCTTTTTTCTTGTTGATCAGAGGAGACATATGCCTTCATTTCATCAGTAGCACGACGAAGTTGAACTTCTAGGTTCTAAGTGGAAAGACTATGTTTTAGGTTACGTCCTTGATATAGAAAAATCTCAGAAAAGTTTCTGATCCAATTTTCTTTGTCTTACCTTAATCATACAATTTGTATAATGGTATCTACTTTCTTCTTGAAGACACTCCTCACGGAGCCCTCTGACTTCCTACAACATAATTTAAAATGGGCAATATTATCGAAAGAATAATTAGATACAAAAAGGATAACCAAATGTACAACAAAAGAAATACTATCAGAGTATTTCCTCTTCTGTGCCAAAACTTTATTGTAACAGACTAGGTTGCAATCTTTTCTAGAGACCACACATACCACTCTACAACCGATAAGTTCAGTTATTTATTAAGTAACTACTGTGTGCCCCACTCTATGCTAGGTGCTGGGGACAGAGAAGTGAACAAGACAGGTCCCTGCTCTCATTCAAGTACAGGAGGAGATATACAAACAAGGAAATGTGTAATGAAGGCAGTTTCAGATGGGGTAAGTGCTATGAAGAAAATTCTGCAGTACAATGTGATAGGGGTACTGAGTGGGCAAGTTAAGACAGGTGATTAGAGAAGACCTCTAGGAGGCGGTAACATTTAGGCTGAGACCTAAAAGGTGAAAGAAAAGGAGAGAGAAAGGCAAAGAGCTGGCGGTAGAGTATCCCAGAGAGAGAAGAATATATGCAAATCTGCCCGAGGAGAAAACAAGCTTCGCCTGTTTGAAGTACAAGAAGAAGGCTAGTGTGTCTGGGGTCTGTGGGCGAGGAGGAGAGCATGTGAATATGAAGTTCATGGAGCAGGTCTTGAAAACCAAAGTTTTGAAGTTAGATTTTAAGTGCAACAGCAAGCCGGTAGAAGGTGGTTTAAGTGTCGTATTGGTTTCTTTGGCTGTTCTATGGAGAATAAACCTTAGAAAGGCAAGTGTGGAAGGGGAGAGGAGGATGTAGGTTACTGTGGTAGTCAAGGAAAGACATGATGGGGCCTGGACTCTGGCAGTGCAGATGGAGAATTTAGGGTGTGTACATCAAGTCTGAAGAAATAAAAATCTCTGTAGCTTGGGAGACAGACTCAAGACACGAGGGTAAAGATCTGCAAATCTTCTGACACTGGTGTAGTGAAAACATGCATACAAAGTCAGTTTCTGCTAGGTTGTTAAAATAAGAGCTATCTTCTTACCTGTTCTAATTTGGACCGATTGCTTTCAAGGCCTGCAGCACAGCTATCATACTGGGATTTCTTTTCATCACACTCTTGGGTTAATTCCTAGTATGAAAAGGGTGATTGATTGAATAAATAAAAAAACCAAGGCCTAAAAGGTGACTCTGAAACAATACATGCCCTTGTCAGCCTTGTAACTTAACTCTAAGCTTCTTGGCATACTAACGAGTTATTTATACAACAACCAGATATTTGAGCATTATGACAGATGAAGGTGCTGATAAAAAGAATAGCTGCCATGTATTGAGCTATGTGCCAGGCTCTCTGTTAGAAGCTGGGGATACAGGAGTGAACAAATGAGTCAAAAATCCTTCCTCTCAAGTAATGCTCAGACAAGTAAACAGGCTAAGTGCTACGAAAGACAAATGCAAGGTGTTACAGGAGCACATGCGACACTCACTGGACTTAACCCAGGCTTAGGGATCAGTGGGGACAACTTCCTGGAGAAATTGATATCTAAGCTGAGGTACAGAGGATTAGTAAGAGTAGTTAGAAGGGATAGACAAAGGAGGAGAGTGTTCAGTAAAAAGGAACACTATGCATGAAGTCTTGGAAGATTAGAGAGAAGAAGGACAATTTAGGATGTGAAAGTAGTTTATTATACTGGAGCACGTCTGGGAAGTGTGAGAAGGGGCTGAAGACTTTGGCAGAGGCCTGATCAGAACTTTGTAAACCATGTTAAGGGTGTGTGAGCTTTACCCTTGACAATAACTAAATCTCGCAACAACCCCTTAAGATAAATACGAATATCCCCACATTGTGCTCAGAGGAAGTTCACAGAGGACAAGTATCTTGCAAAAGATTATATGGCTGGAAAGAGGTGTTAGAATTTGAACTCAGGCTGTTTGAGTAGTTTCACACTTTTTTCTAATGTAATATTTTGAAGCAAATAATTATAAAACTTGCATGGAAACACAAAAGACCCTGAATAGCCAAAACAATCTTCAGAAAGTAGAACAGAGGGGGAGGTACTACATGCCCTGACCTCATACTATACTACAAAACTACAGTAATCAAAACAGTATGATGTTGGCAACAAGGAAAGACACACAGATCAATGGAACAGAAAAAAAGCCCAGAAATAAACCGACACATTTATGGTCAATTAATCTATGACAAAGGAAACAAGAATATATAATTAAGACAGTCTCTTCAGTAAGGGGTATTGGGAAAACTGGACAACCACATGTAAAAGAATGAAATTAGAACATTTTCTCACACCATGTACAAAAATGAACTCAAAATGAATTAAAGACCTAAATGTAAGACATCATAAAACTTAAGAGAACATAGGTAGAATACTTTCTGACATTAATAAATCATAGCAATATTTTTTGGATCTGTCTCCTAAAACAAAGGTAACAAGGGCAAAAATGAACAAATGGAACCTAATTTAATTTAAAATCTTTTGCATAGCAAAAGAAACCATCAGCAAAACAAAAGATAACCTACTGAGTGGCAGAAAATATTTTAAAATGATATTGGTGATAAAAGGTTAATATCCAAAATATATAAATAGCTCATACAACTCAGTATCAAAAAAAAAAAAAAAAGGCCAGTTAAAAAATAGAAGACCTAAAGAGTCAGGTTTTTTCCAGACATACAGATGGTCAACAGGCACATGAAAAGATGCTCATCATCATTAACCATCAGAGAAATACAAATCAAAACCACAATGAGATATCACCTTACATCTGTCAAAATGACCATCACCAAAAAAGACCACAAATAATTTGTTATTCATTAGGATGTGGAGAAAAGGGAATGCTTGTACACATTTGGTGAGAATGTAAATTGATGCAGCTACCATGGAAAATAGTACAGAGGTTCCTCAAAAAACTAAAAACAGAACCACCATATGATCCAGCAATTCCATTTCTGAGTATATATCCAAAGAAAACAAAAACATTAATTTGAAAAGATATATGCATGCCAATGTTCACAGCAGTATTATTTACAATAGCCAAGACATGCAAGCAACCAAAATGTCCATCAAGAGATGAATGGAAAAAGAAGATTTGAGATACACACACACACACACACACTATGGAATACTACTCAGTCATTAAAAAGAAAGAAATTTTGCCATTTACAACAACATAGATGAACCTGGAGGGTATTATGCTTAGTGAAATAAGTCAAAAAGAGAAAGACAAACACTATATGATATTACTTACATGTGGAATTTAAAACAAACTAGTGAACATAACAATAAAAAGTAAAACCAATTATAGGGAAGACATTACCTAAAATGAAATGAGAATTAAATCAATAGCATATCCTTCAACACAACAAGAGAAAAGAGAAAGCAATGAAAATAGTTTTTTTTCTGACCAAGTGACTACTGGAGAGGAAAAACAAAGATGGTTTACTTTTGGCAATGATTCTTTACTGAGAGAACTACTAAAACAAAACAAGGAAATTTCATTTCAGAAAGAAACTGAATCCAGAAGTAAGGAATAAAGTACATGAGGCAATGGTAAGAATTGCTAAATATGTGGTTAAATCTAAACAGGAAATGACTGTATGAAGTAAAATTATTATAACAGTAATGACCACCATGACAACCACTTTTAGAGTTGAAGAAATAAAATGGAAATTAAATACCAGGGGATGAGAGCACAAGTGTAAGGCAAGAGAGGGTATGAACTCATTCTGAGGCCCTTGGATTGTTCAGGAGATTAACAATTGTTCAGCTGATTAACTGTAGGCAAGAAAAATGTGCTAAAAACATAAGAGTAAACAATATCAGAACAGGAGTAGAAAAGGAAATAAAGGGAAAAAAGAAGATAAAGAAAACAGGATTGGTACAATGGAAAGTAGAAAGAGAAAAAGAAACCTAGGAAAAGCAGAGTCAATAGGACATGCAAAACAGAAACAAATTCCAGGTATCAATAATAAGAGAAAATATAAATGGGACTAAACTCACTAATTAAAAGACAAGTTCTCAAACTGGATGTAAGAAATTATATCTATACAAAATCCAACTATATGATATTTAAGGGACTTATATAGCATAAAAATAAGGATGCAGACAGCTGAAAGTAAAGAAAGACATACCAAGTAATACTAAACATAAGAAAGCTGGCATATTTTTATTAATAGGAAACAAAATAAGACCCTTAGACAAAAAACCACTGAAAGGAATAGAGTCATAAAATAATGATAAAATGAATAATTTACTAGGAAGTGTTTTTTTTTTTAAACCAGGAATCTTTTTTTAAATTGTGGTAAGATACATATAATCTAAAACTTAACTATTTTAACTATTTTTAAGGCTGCAGTTCAGAAGTATTAAAACATTCACATTATCATACAACCAATCTCCAAAATTTCTTTTTAGCTTGCAAAACTTAAACTATACACCCATTACATCAAAAGTCCCCCATTCACCAGGAATTTTTGAACAGTACATTCAAGAACCTTGATCTGATAAGCACATGGAGAACCCAGTACTCAACAACTGGAAAATATATTCTTTTCCAGATTGAGTCATTAAAAAAATTATGTTGGCCTCAGCTCTCTCCATGGCCACCCTTAATTCCTGAAGACTGTGGAGTTACTTTTTAAAAATCCTCAAGGAAAGAAGAAAGCATGATGTAATGATTTTTATGCCCAATCAAGCAGTGATTGAAATATTTAAGGAAGCAAACTCTAGAAATGCAAGAACTCATCAGGGAATATTGTTCTTCTAAGCCTTGAGGACTCTACTAGAAAACAAATAAGAGACAATAAAAAGTAGGAAAATGGGTAGTGAGAGGATTAGTAATGAGCACTGAGTCTAACAAGTACAGGTATAATACTAAAGACAAAAGGGAGAAATAGTATAACAGAACAGAAAGTAAATGTTATATGCTCTGACAATGTAGACATGATACATAAAATCTGCAGGGAGGGGAAGGGAAAAAGAAGGTGGAAGGTAGAATGAGTAAGCTGGTTTGTTCAGTAAGCAGTTTTCCATTGCTCGGGATGGTAGGGGAAGGGCAATAGATATAACTTAAAGCTGATGAGTCAAGTCATAGTATAAGCATATTACATGTATAAAGGCAAACAGTAAGAAAGACAAATGACCAAAATGAGGTGCTAAAGGAGAGGGAAGAAGAAGTTAAGAGGAAAAATTTCAATTTCATCACTACTCATAGTGGGAATTAATAGATACTATCAACAGTAATGAAATATTAATGGTGGAATTACACATACAACCAGTAGAGCAAAACCACAAGCCAGAAAACACGAGAGAGAGACAGAGATGGAAAATGAAGAGAGGCATTTATTTTTACAGGCTTTAAAGTCAGAATCAAAACATAATAAAGTACACAAAGACCAAATATGTTTGCATATCAACAAATATGAACTGGCTAAAATTATTTATTAAAATAAACCTTGCAGATTATATCATATAACAAAACACAATTCAAGATCTATTCAGAGACATACCTAAAACAAAGCAACTTTTTAAACATTGAAAGCAAAAGATGGGCAAAAGTATAGCAAGTACAATGAAAACAAAAGGAAACAGACATTAATATGTCAGAGTTGACTTCTGCCCCCTCACCCCAAAAAGCCTTTGTTTTTTTTTTTAAGAGAGTAGAATAAAGCTATATATGACAAACCCACAGCAAACATTATCCTCAATGGTGAAAAACTGAAATCATTCCCCCTGAAGTCAGGAACAAGACAAGGGTGCCCACTCTCACCACTACTTTTCAACATAGTGTTGGAAGTCTTGGCCACAGCAATCAGAGCAGATAAAGAAATCAAAGGAATCCAGATTGGAAAAGAAGAAGTAAAACTCTCTCTGTTTGCAGATGACATGATCCTCTATATTGAAAACCCTAAAGATTCTACTAGAAAATTACTAGAGCTAATCAGTGAATATAGCAAAGTTTCAGGATACAAAATCAACACACAGAAATCCCTGGCATTTCTATACACTAACAATGAAAAAACAGAAAAAGAAATTATGGAAACAATTCCATTCACCATTGAAACAAAAAGAATAAAATACTTAGGAGTATTTCTACCTAAAGAAACAAAAGACTTGTATATAGAAAACTATAAAACACTGATGAAAGAAATCAAAGAGGACACAAACAGATGGAGAAATGTACCGTGTTCGTGGATTGGAAGAATCAATATAGTGAAAATGAGTATACTACCCAAAGCAATCTATAGATTCAATGCAATTCCTATCAAGCTACCAGAGGTCTTTTTCAGAGTATTAGAACAAATAATTTCACAATTTGTATGGAAATACAAAAAACCTCGTATAGCCAAAACAATCTTGAGAAAGAAGATTGGAACTGGAGGAATCAACCTACCTGACTTTAAGCTATACTACAAATCCACAGTCATTAAGACAGTATGGTACTGGCACAAAGACAGAAATATAGATCAATGGAACAAAATAGATAGCCCAGAGATAAATCCACGCATCTATGGACACCTTATCTTTGACAAAGGAGGCAAGAATATACAATGGAGAAAAGACAACCTTTTTAACAAGTGGTGCTGGGAAAACTGGATAGCCACTTGTAAAAGAATGAAACTAGAACACTTTCTAACACCATACACAAAGTTAATTCAAAATGGATCAAAGATCTAAGCATAAGACCAGAAACTATAAAACTCCCAGAGGATAACATTGGGAAAACACTCTCTGACCTAAACCAAAGCAGGATCCTACATGACCCATCTCCCAGAATACTGGAAATAAAAGCACGAATAAACAAATGGGACCTAATTAAAATTAAAAGCTTCTGCACTGCAAAGGAAACTATAAGCAAGGTGAAAAGACAGCCTTCAGAATGGGAGAAAATAATAGCCAATGAAGCAATGGACAAACAATTAATCTCAAAAATATACAAGCAACTCCTGCAGCTCCATTCTAGGAAAATAAACGACCCAATCAAAAAGTGGGCCAAAGAACTTAACAGACATTTCTCCAAAGAAGACATAAAAATGGCTAACAAACACATGAAAAGATGCTCAACATCACTCATTATCAGAGAAATGCAAATCAAAACCACAATGAGATATCACTTTACACCACTCAGAATGGCTGTAAACCAAAAATCCACGAGTAATAAATGCTGGAGAGGATGTGGAGAAAAGGGAACTCTCTTACACTGTTGGTGGGATTGCAAACTAGTACAGCCACTATGGAAAACAGTGTGGAGGTTCCTTAAAAAACTGCAAATAGTCCTGCCATATGACCCAGCAATCCCACTGTTGGGCATATACACAGAGGAAACCAGAATTGAAAGAGCCACGTGTACCCCAATGTTCATCGCTGCTTTGTTTACAATAGCCAGGACATGGAAGCAACCTAGATGCCCATCAACGGACGAATGGATAAGAAAGCTGTGGTACATATACACAATGGAATATTACTCAGCATTAAGGAAAAATTCATTTGAATCAGTTCTACTCAGATGGACAAAACTGGAGCCCATTATCCAGAGTGAAGTAAGCCAGAAGCAAAAACAACAATACAGTATATTAATGCATATATATGGAATTTAGATAGACGGTAACGAGAACCCAACATGCGAGACAGCAAAAGGAATGCAGATGTATAGAATAGACTCGTGGCCTCTGTGGATGAGGGAAAGGGTGGGATGATATGGGAGAATGACATTGAAACATGTTAATTATCATATGTCTAAGCAATAGCTGGCCCAGGATTGATGCTTGGGACTGGTGCAATGAGATTTCCCGGGGGGAGGGAGGAGGGAGGGGGATTCTGGAGGGGGAGCATATGTAAACCCATGGTGATATCATGTCATTGTTTGGCAAAACTAATAAAAAAAAAAAAACAGAGATAAGAGCCTGTTAAAAAAAAATAAAAAAAAAATAAACCTTTCAGATTATATCATATAACAAAACACAATTCAAGATCTATTCAGAGACATACCTAAAACAAAGCAACTTTTTAAAAATTGAAAGCAAAAGATGGGCAAAAGTATAGCAAGTACAATGAAAACAAAAGGAAACAGACATTAATATGTCAGAGTTGACTTCTGCCCCCTCACCCCAAAAAGCCTTTGTTTTTTTTTTAAGAGAGTAGAATAAAGGTGTGGAGAGCAAACTTCAGGAAGCCAATCAATAATTACCCATTCATTAATTTTCAGAAAATTTCTAGAAAATACACAAAGAGCTGTTAACATTATTTCTAGGGAGTGTGCTGGGGTGGGATGTAGAGAGAGAAATAATTTCAATTCTTTCCCTTAAACAATTCTTTAGAGTTTGAATTCTTGCCAAGAGCATGGTTTTACTTTTATAAGAAAAAGCAATCAATAAGAAATATTTCAGTGAAATCAATAATTATGATATTATATACTCTAAAACAAGTATTTTAGCTTTAGCAATTATATGTATTATGCCACCTAATTACATATAATTTAAGGAACAGCTTCCAAAAAACAAACATGAAACTTCAAGATGCTAGCTAATTCTAGATAATTTTAAAAGATTTAGATAAATATAAGTTGTACATCTTAAGTTGTGATGCTCCAATTTTCAAATGATTATGAATATTCAATTTATAACAAAATGCAAATACAAAAGAAGGGAAATATATTAACACTTCACTATAAAATTTCCTAAATTTTGAGAGTTGTCCATTAAAACAAGAAGCGTATTTTTTTTTTAAATTTTCTTTACTTTATTGTGTTGGTTTTGCCATACATTGACATGAATCCACCATGGGTATACATATGTTCCCCCTCCAGAACCCCCTTCCCTCCTCCCTCCCGTGTAAAGTATTTTTTAAGTACTCCTGCACTTTAACAATATGACAGGGGCTTCCCTGGTGGCTCACTGGTAAAGAATTTGCCTGCCAATACAGGAGACATGGGTTTGATTCCTGATCCAGGAAGATACCACTTGCCACAGAGCAACTAGGCACGTGCGTCACAACTATTGAGCCTGTGCTCTAGAGCCCAGGAGCCACAATTACTGAACCCACACGCTGCAGCTACTGAAGCCTGTGCTCCCGAGCTGGTGCTCAGCAGCAAGAGAAGCCACCGCAATGAGAAGCCCTCCCACCATAACTAGAGAAAGCCTGTTCACAATGAAGACCCAGTACAGCCATAAATAAATAAATAAAATTATTTAAAAAATGATAATACATCCATGTAATTTCAAGCGTTAGATACACTTACAAAGTTAAAAATAAATACCATTCAAAGTGGAGAACAATTAAGAATTTCAGTTACTATTTGGAAATAGCTCAAAGTCAATGAAGTGGCTTTTTTTCAGTATACTTTTCATTACAAAAGGTTTCTGGGTAAAAACTAACTATATAGGGATGTAGGAGATTGACATATGGAGATAACAAAATGAGCATTAGGGATTCAATAAGGTCATGTAACTCAAACATTTAAAAAAACCCAAATGGTTAATAAAAATGTGGGCAAATTCTATACTCTTTTCTCTTTTTTAGACTTTTAAAACTGTGGTAAAATACAAATAAAATAAAAATAATCACAATAAATAAAAATACTTACTTATTATTTTTTGGCTGCATTGGGTCTTAGCTGCGACAAGCTGACTTCTCTCTAGTTGTGGTGCATGGGCTTAGTTGCCCTGCCACATGTGGGATCTTAGTTCCTCAACCAGGAATTGAACCCACACCCATGCATTGGAAGGCAGATTCTTATCTATTGGACCAGCAGGCAAGTCCCACTTAAACTATTTTTAAGTGCACAGTTCAGTGGCGTTAAATATATTCACACTGTTGTACAACCATCACCACTATCTATCTGCAGAACTCTTTCCATCTTCTAAAATTGAAACTCTGTCCCCATTACTTTTCAACATGGCAGAAGACAGAGATGAACAGCTTACAGGACTTTGGCACCCCTTTGATTTGATGAATATGTTAAGAACTGAAGAGCTGTATTATTTGGGAATGGTGGTGAGACAGCTATATTTCTTTGAAATGGAACAAGCAGGAAGTACTTGACATACAGAGCAATCCAGTTAAAACAAATAAAACTGAATTTCAGGTTCTGGTTATATTTTATAATAAATGACATTATAGAATTTAACCTAGTATATGGTTTACTTAGAAAATCAATTTGCTTGAAAAGCAATAGTATTCCTTCCTTTAAAACTATTTTTAATAGTTATAATGATAAATAACTTTTTAAGACAGTTCTTATGTATTAGTCATTGCTGTTGCAAAGTACCTTACATGTGTTATTTCATTTAATTTTACAACCACTCTATTAAGAAGGGATTGGTTTACAGGTGAAGTCATCTACCTAAGGTTATTTAGGGTCTGCCTGATTCTGTAGCTTCTCCAGAAGGAAAATTCTCTAGGCAGCCATACTTAGTTCCATATTACCCTTCTTTCTTCTGATCCTTAACCACAAGCATAGCTGGTCCTACTAAGGATAGATTCCTGATCTGACCTGGGGATAGCAGTAATCTCGGAGGTGGTCTGGAATGGAAAACTGCCCTCCAAAGAGAGGCACTGCACCAGAAATTTAAATTAGAAAATGAAGAGAAAATGGGAATTATAAGTTCACAACTTCAACACACAGGTAGAGAAAGCCTACAGTGTGAGATGTGAACATTGAGGAGCCATAAGCAAGCTAAGGTTACAATTATGCCAATCCAAAGAATGAGGAAAAACTAAAAAATGGAGGAAAAAAAAACAACCCAGGCAAAAACATGGCTGTGGCAGGAACAGTGAGAAGCCAATATGAAGTGGTTCACTGAGTCATGTTATTGGTGTAGTATGAGTATGAGTTCTTTAAAACTTTGCTCTGCTATGTACCAGCTGCGTAATCTTGGGCAAGTCCTTTACCCTGTGTGCTTCTGTTTGCTCATTTCTGTAAAGGGTGGTTTATCTAACTGGGTGGTTATGAGGCCTGAATGAAAAATGTAATAGTGCCTGGCACACAGAAAGCACTTGATAAATGCTCTTACTATCACTGCTGCTGCTGTGGCTGCTGTTTAGTCGCTAGGTAGTCTCTGACTCTTTTGCAACCTCCTGGACTATAGTCCACCAGGCTCCTGTGTCCATGAGTTTTTCAGGCAAGAACACTGGAATGGGTTACCATTTCCTTCTGTAGGGGATCTTTCTGACTAGGGGTCAAACCTGCGTCTCCTACATTGGCAGGCAGATGCTTTAATGCTGAGCCACCTGAGAAACCCTCTTACTATCACATTCATTGATATTATCCATAAGCTCCCGCTTAAGTCCCTGAAGCTTCCCTGAACCCAAATGCTCAGTAGTACCTCCAACTGCTCCAGACAGACTACAGTTCTGATCCTTGGATTTCCATAACAGTGCATTTCCTTTGTGTGTGTATGTGTTAGTTGCTCAGTTGAGTCTAGCTTTTTGCGACCTCATGGACTGTAGCTACAAGGCTCCTCTATTCATGGGATTTCCCAAGCAAGAATACTGGAGTGGGTTGCCACTCTCTTCTCCAGGAGATCTTCTTGATTCAGGAATTGAATCCAGGTCTCCCACACTGCAGATGAATTCTTTACCATTTGAGCTACCCAGGAAGCCTTTCCTTTAATGAAGTAAATGCTCTTTCAATAAAACCCCCCATTTAAAATGTTAATGGATTTAATGAAAGAACTACAGGCATATTGCCTCAGTTCAGTTCAGTTCAGGTCGCTCAGGCTTGTTCGATTCTTTGTGACCCCATGGACTGCAGCACGCCAGACCTCCCTGTCCATCACCAACTCCTGAAGTTTACACCAGCTCCTGAAGTTTACTCAAACTCATGTCCATTGGGTCGGTGTTGTCATCCAATCATCTCATCCTCTGTTGTCCCCTTCTCCTCCAGCCTTCAATCTTTCCCAGCATCAGGGTCTTTTCCAATGAGTTAGTTCTTCACATCAGGTGGCCCAAGTATTGCAGTATCAGCTTCAGCATCAGTCCTTCCAATGAATATGCAGGACTGATTTCCTTTAGGATGGACTGGTTGGATCTCCTTGCAGTCCAAGGGACTCTCAAGAGTCTTCTCCAACACCACGGTTCAAAACCATCAATTCTTCAGCACTCAGCTTTCTTCATTGTCCAACTCTCACATCCATACATGACTACTGGAAAAACCATAGCTTTGACTAGACGGACCTTTGTTGGCAAAGTAATGTCTCTGCTTTTTAATATGCTGTCTAGGTTGGTCATAACTTTTCTTCCAAGGAGCAAGCATCTTTTAATTTCATGGTGGAGTCACCATCTGCAATGATTTTGGAGCCCTTAAAAAATAAAGCCTGTCATTATTTTCATTGTTTCCCCATCTATTTGCCATGAAGTGATGGGACTGGATGCCATGATCTTAGTTTTCTGAATGTTGAGCCTCAAGCCAACTTTTTCACTCTCCTCTTTGACTTTCATCAAGAGGCTTTTTAGTTCCTCTTCACTTTCTGCCATAAAAGTGATGTTGTCTGCATATCTGAGGTTATTGATATTTCTCCTGGAAATCTTGATTCCAGCTTGTGCTTCACCCAGTCCAGCAATTCTCATGATGTACTCTGCATATAAGTTAAATAAACAGGGTGGCAATATACAGCTTTGATATACTCCTTTCCTGATTTGGAACCAGTCTGCTGTTCCATGTCCAGTACTAACTGTTGCTTCCTGACCTGCATACAGGTTTCTCAGGAGGCAGGTCAGGTGGTCTGGTATTCCCATCACTTTAAGAATTTTTCATAGTTTGTTTTTCACAGTTTGTGATCCACACAATCAAAGGCTTTGGCACAGTCAATAAAGCAGAAGTAGAATTTTTTTAGAACTCTCTCACCTTTTCGATGATCCAACAGATGTTGGCCATTTGATCTCTGGTTCCTCTGCCTTTTCTAAATCCAGTATGAACATGTGAAAGTTCACGGTTCATATACTGTTGAAGCCTGGCTTGGGGAATTTTGAGCATTACTTTGCTAACGTGTGAGATAAATGCAATTGTGTGGTAGTTAGAGCATTCTTTGGCATTGCCTTTCTTTGGGATTGGAATGAAAACTGATCTTTTCAGTCCTGAGGCCACTGCTGAGTTTTCCAAATTTGCTGGCATACTGACTGCAGCACTTTCATAGCATCATCTTTTAGAATTTGAAATAGCTCAATGGGAATTCCATCACCTCCACTAGTTTTGTTCATACTGATGCTTTCTAAGGCCCACTTGACTTCACATTCCACAATTTCTGGCTCTAGGTCATGAAGATCTTTTTTGTATAGTTCTTCTGTTTATTCTAACCACCTTTTTCTTAACATCTTCTGCTTCTGTTAGGTCCATATCATTTCTGTCCTTTATTATGCCCATCTTTACATGAAATGTTCCCTTGGTATCTCTAATTTTCTTGAAGAGATCTCTAGTCTTTTCCATTCTATTGTTTTCTGCTATTTCTTTGCATTGATCACTGAGGAAGGCTTTCTTCTCTCTCCTTGCTATTCTTTGGAACTCTGCATTCAAATGCGTATATCTTTCCTTTTCTCCTTTGCCTTTCACTTCTCTTCTTTTCTTAGCTATTTGTAAGGCCTCCTCAGACAACCATTTTGCCTTTTGGCATTTCTTTTTCTTGGGAATGGTCTTAATCACTGCCTCCTGTACAATGTCACGAACCTCCGTTCATAGTTCTTCAGGCACTCTATCAGATCTAGAGAATCTATTTGTAACTTCCACTGTATAATCCATAGAATCTATTTGTAACTTCCACTGTATAATCGTAAGGGATTTGTTTTAGGTCCTACCTGAAAGTAGTGGTTTCCCCTACTTTCTTCAATTTAAGTATGAATTTGGCAATAAGGAGTTCAAGATCTGAGCCATAGTCAGCTCCTGGTCTTATTTTTGCTGACTGTATACTGCCTCAGACCACTGCAAAAAAGTGATTACAATAAAGTGAATCACATGCATGTCTTGGTTTCTCAGTATATATAAAGTTATGTTTACTCTATATTGTAGTCTGTTAAGTGTGCAATAGCATTATGTCTAAAAAATGTATATACCTTAAATTTGAAAGTACCTTATTGCTAAAAAATGCTATCATCTGAGCCTTCAGGAGGTCAATCTTTTGGCAACAGTAACATCAAAGATCACTGAGCACAGATTATCATAATAAACATAATGAAAAAGTTGGAAATACTGCAAGAATTACCAAAATCAAAGACATGAAGTAAGCAAATGTTGGAAAAATGGCACCAACAGACTTACTGAATGCAGGGTTGCTACAAATCCTTAATTTGTAAAAAATGCAATAAAGTATGCCTGTACTTACAAACAGATTTATTTTTACTATATTTTATTAATACTATTATAGAGAAATTTTATCATCACTAGAAATACATATAACTGTTCCCTTTGGGCTTCCCTGGTGGCTCAGACAATAAAGAATCTGCCTGCAATTCAGGAGACCTGGGTTTGATCCCTGGGTTGGCAAGATCCCCTGGAGAAGGGAACAGCTACCCACTCCAGTATTCTGGCCTGGAGAATTCCATGGACAGAGGAGTGTGGTAGGCTACAGTCCATGGTGTTGTAAAGTGTTGGACATGACTGAGTGACTTTCACTTTCACTTTTTATCTGCAAGTTGCTGGCACAAGAAAATCACTAAGAAAATCAATTACTAGAATATACCCATGAAAATAATTCTTGGTATCTTTGATCTACAATTTTTTTTTAAATCTTTCTGAAACTTTTCTTCCTGACAATCATTTCACTGCCTAATTTCCTTCATTTCCTTCCCATTTTCTCATCAGTTAGGAATATGATTCTGATTATATTTTTTCTATACTGTTCTTAAGTTGGGTTATGCTTTGTTTTTCCTAATTTCTTTTGTGTTTGTCCCACCTCTCCTATTACAGTATGAAGCTGTGAGAACTGGGACTTTTCCATTTCTCTTGTGACAGCAGGAGTGTACAATGAAACAAGCAGAAGATGTAAAATATGCTAGAGATGCTAGAGTGAAGCTCCAACTCTCTCATTTCCTCCTTCTTTATTTGGATAAGTCACTAAACCTGTCACCAACCTGAGAGGTGGACTATACAGAAAGCTGAGCACTAAAGAATTGATGCTTTTGAATTGTGATGTTGGAGAAGACTCTTGAGAACCCCTTGGACTGCAAGGAGATTCAACCAGTCCATCCTAAAGGAAATCAGTCCTGAATATTCACTAGAAGGACTGATGCTGAAGCTGAAACTGCAATACTTGGGCCACCTGATGTGAAGAACTGACTCACTGGAAAAGACCATGATGCTGGGAAAGACTGAAAGCGGGAGAAGGGGATGACAGAGGATGAGATGGTTGGATGGCATCACCGACTCAATGGACATGAGTTTGAGTAAACTCGCGGAGTTGGTGATGGATAGGGAGGCCTGGCATGCTGCAGTCCATGGGGTTGCAAGGAGTTGGACACGACTGAGTGACTGAAGTGAACTGAAACCTGTCTCAGACTCCATGGCATTTTCTATAAAAAAGGAAATGATGTCTATCTGATTTCAAGGTCCATCTGATCTATCATTTTGCTTCTCTTGACTCTGATAGATGGCATTTATGAAGAGTTATATAGTTCATCCTTAGGCACATGCAGTACAGCTCACACTGAAACCTAAAATTACTACATGGAGAATAATAAAATAACAATTGTTAATGTCAAATGGTGAAGGCCACCTGATCCGGGCATTTACCTTCTTACAGTTTATCTACAGTGTCTAGAATTAGCTTTCAAGTAACTATTTCATCCTGCTCCCCAGCAAAGCAAGTTCATTAATCTAACATTAACTTGTCACCACTTGTTGGCACACTCTGAACTTTCACCTGGCCACTGAAGAATGTGACTTCATATTTATAGCTCTGACATGAACATTATTTAAAGTACAAATCTCATTTGACTGCACTTTTGACTTTAGCTTAAACTCTTTCTCCTTCTCTCCCCCGCGCAAAAATTTATGACAAAACAAACAACATAAATAAAGCAAAACCCATTGATGGTCACATTATTATTCTCTTTCACAGAATCATATAAAAATAATGATTTGTTTGCCAGGAATTATCCAAGTAAAATATCTAGGATTTTAACTAATACATTTGAACAAGAGAGAGTATTAAAAGTATCACAAAACTAAATTATCTTACTTGGCATTTCTGACGCAATTGTCGTAGTTCTTTTATAATTGGAGCTAGAGCTGACTTCTTTTCAGATACCAGGGAATTTAGTTTTTTTACCTGCCATTTAAACAAAATATATGACATCTAAGAAAAGAATTCAAAAGAACAAAAATACTATATGTATAAAGGTATTTACTGAAGTATTTATATAAGTGAATAAAACTATAAATTATTTCAATGCCAACCAAAGGGAAGTCATTTAATAAATATTGACTTCTCAGTAAGACAGAATATCATCTAACTATTCAAAATGTCAATTATTAAGACTGCAAACCATTATGGGAAAATAATTATAATCTAGCTGAAGGACTAAAACAAATTACAAAGCTGCTGACATATAACTCTGTACTAAGTTTTAAAAGTATATAAATTATGTAGGTTATATAAAATGCACATAAACATGGATGAAGTGATAGTCAAACTACTTAATAATCCAAAAGGTACAGCAATGACCAATCACAATGGACACCAGCCATAGAGATGAATCAGGTCTTGGAGGCATCTGCTGTGCAAAACGTTAATCTTTTTAGGAGTTAGAATGTTGTGAAATCCAGAGGGCTCTAGGAACAATGTGGACAAGACAGGTTAAGGTGGGTACTCTGAGAATTTGGGGCAGCAGCTATTTACCAATAAATAATGAAAGATTTCAACATTTTAAAGTCTGATGAAGCTCTATCTGTGCATTCTGGTTGAAGAGCAGTCCTAAACATGGAAAGAAACTAAAGATATACACAAAAGTGAAATAACTGTATTAAGTAGCATAATTTGGGAAAACTTATTTTTTATCTTAAATATTTCTTTAATGCTATGTAACTTTTACACACTTCAAAAACCACAAAATATGTAAAGTACTACAAATTGAACAACCTCATAAGAATGGAAAAACTTAAGAGAGTGATAAAGACAGATGAAAGAATATAACAAAAAGAATACACAGAAATGAAAATCTGAATGTTGCACTGAAAACAGAACAAACACAAAAATATCTGCCTTAGGGCCTATGTGTAAAACAAAGGCCGTGTAATCACCATTTCAGACATGTCATCCAGCGTTCGTCCTTTCATTTCATCAACTTCACTCTTCAGCGCAGACACTCGTTCGAGTTCTTCTTGGGTGTAACTATATCCAGATATACCCCTTTTCTCCTCAATAGTTTGCTGAAAGTAATGAATAAAAATAGGTATAAAAAACGAGAGTCTACAAAATTGATGTCAAACCTTGATGATTCCATAAGAAGTATATAGATTTAATATATAACAATAAAGTTGTAAGTAAAATAAAGGAATTTAGTCAATAATCATTATTGACTTCAACAATCATTATATTCCTTCATATTTTATAAACTTATACTAAATTTTACTATAGCATCTTCAGGGGCATAGGAAGTAATTATAATTTTAGACTTCAGCATAATGCTATGTACTTGGCATAGAAGCTAAAACACAGGATGCACTCATTAAATATTTGGTGAATGAATGATCTCAAGTGAAAAACTGTACATACTTGCTCACATATTTATTAATTTGCCAAGTACAGTTCTAGGCTCTTTAGATGAGGGCAAAAGAGGAGAGTGGAAAAAGCTGGCTTAAAACTCAGTATTCAGAAAACACAGATCATGGCATCTGGTCCCATCACTTCACGGCAAATAGAAGGGGAAAAAGTGGAAGCGTAAGATTTACACTCTTGAATCACTGTGGATGGTGACTGCAGCCATAAAATTAACAGGCTCTTGCCTCTTGGAAGGAAACCTATGACACATCTAGGCAGCGAATGAAAAAACAGAGACATCACTTTGCCAACAAAGGTCCACAGAGTCAAAGCTATGGTTTTTCCAGTAGTCATGTATGAATATGAGAGTTGGACCATAAAGAAGGCTGAGTGCCCAAGAATTGATGCTTTTGAACTGTGGTGCTGGAGAAGATGCTTGAGAGTCCCTTGGCCTGCAAGGAGATCAAACCAGTCAATCCTAAGGAAATCAACCCTGAATATTCACTGGAAGGACTGATGCTGAAGCTGAAGCTCTAATACTTTAGCTATCTGATGCAAAGAGCTGACTGACTGGAAAAGAATGATGCTGGGAAAGACTGAAAACAAAAGGAGATGGGGGTGGCAGAGAATGGATGGTTAGATAGCATCACCGATTCAATGGAGACGAATCTGAGAAAGCTTTGGGAGAAAGTGAAGGACAGGGAAGCCTAGTGTTCTGCAGTCAATGAGTAAGACACAACTTAGAAACTGAACAAGAACACAGTTCTAGGCACCAGATATACTGCAGTGAAAAAAAGAAAAAACCAGAGGAAAAAATCCCTTCCCTCATAGAGCTAACTTCCAGTGAGAGCAAATGGGCAATAGGTAAACAACTAAAATACATACAGTGTGAGGGAAGGGTAGGGTTGGAATCTTAAGTAACAAGATGGTTAGATAAGGTCTCCCTGAGAAGATGACACCGAAGTGAAGTTCTGAAGGAAGTGAGGGAGCAAGTCATAGAGATACCCAGGGGATCAACAAGTGCAAAAGACATGAGGCAGGTACATACTTGGGGACTTCCCAGGTGGCAGAGCAGTAAAAGGTCCTCCTGCCAATGAAGGAGATATAGGTTCAATCCCTGGGTTGGGAAGATCCCCTGGAGTAGGAAATGGCAATCTACTCCAGTATCCTTGCCTTGGAAATCCCACAGACAGAGGAGCCTGGCAAATTACAGTCCTTGGGGTCACAGTCCTGGGGACTGGGGGACTATAATCCTTGGACACGACTGAGAACAGCCCAGCACAGGAGCATGCTTGGCCCTTTCAATAAACAACAACTAGATGGGGGTAGCTTAAAACAGAGATGGAGATAAGGGAGGGATCATATAGGACTTAGCTAGATAGCTGAGACAGTATCAGTTTACATCTATTGTCCTTTGCATTCTGAAAAGTGTCCTAGTTTTGATGACAAATTATATTGTTGTGTTTTAGGCCAGTGAAAGAGCTTGGACTTACTTTAAATGGAATGGGAGACTTGTTTGAAGGTTCAGAGTAAAGGGGTTTTTAAGTGAAAACTTTAACATCTATGCTGAGATCAAACTATAGAGGGACAACAGGAGGGGCAGAGAAATCAATCAGAAGACAATTCCAATAATTCAAGTTAGAGATGATGGTAGTATGAAGCAGATGCGGGCAACAGAGGTGATGAGAAGTGCTTCTGTATATATTTTAAAGACAGGTCCAACAAGATATGTGTGTGTATACATATATATATTACACATATATATATACACATAAGATACATATATAAATATATATTTATTATATATATATATATAATTTCTGGCTGCACTGGGTCTTCGTTGCTATGCTTGGGCTTTCTGTAAGTTGCAGCAAGCCAGGGCTACTCTCTAATTGTGGTGCGTGAGCTTCTCTTATTGTGAAGCACAGGCTCTACGGCATGTGGGCTTCAGTAGCTGCAGCACAAAGGCTCAGTAGTCGCGGCTCACAGGCTCTAGAGCTTGAACTCAGTAGTTGTGGCACACAGGCTTAGCTGCTCTGTGGTACATGGGATCTTAGTTCCCGGACCAGGGATTGAATCCAAGTTCCCTGCACTGGCAGGCGAATTCTCAACCACTGGACTGCCAGGGAAGTCCCTCCAAGAAGATATCATGACAGGTTAGGATGTGAAGGAAAGTGAGGGGTAAAGATGACTCCAGGGGGTTTTGGCCTCAAGAATTGAGAGAATGGAGTTGCTATTTGTTGAGATGAGGAAGAGTCAGGAGGACAGGTGAGGGAATAGTGAAGATCAGAAGTTTAAGTTTGGATGTGTTAAAAAAATATCTATACTCTCTAGTAGAAATCCAATAGACAGTTCAAGATATTACATGCACAAGATTGGAATTTGAGAAGTGATCTAGGCTGGAGATACAAATTTGTGAGTTGTCTGCATAGACAATGTCTTTAAAGCTGTAAGAGAATAAGATCACCAAGGGACTGAGGGCAGAGAAGAGATCCAAAGCCTAAGCCTGGGAGACTCTGACATTTAGGCTTTGAAGAAGTGGGAAGAAATCAGCCATGGAGTAGGAACAGTAGTGTTAGTAAAGAAAAACAAGGAGAGTGTAGTGTGCTAGAAGACAAGTAAAGAACAATTTTATAGGAAGAGGGAGTTACCTATCATGTCAAACAAACACTGCCAATAGGAAGGTAACTATAATAAATTCATATGGACTAATCTCAGGATATCTGCAGTGGATACTGTGGGTGCTCTGCCCTGATCTACTTACTGCGTCAGTGTACCCAGCCCCTAGATGTTGTGAAAATTGGTATTTTGATGGTTTACAGTTGTCCCTTCCTCAAAGAGTTCCCTTGGCTGAACAGGAACTGTGTCACACCACCTCTTCAGTGGTAAGAGCATCCATAGCAAATGACTGACTGACACAGCGGCCCAAAGGCGGCAGCCCTCTTGCCTAAAGATGAGACCAGCTTTGTGATGCAATTTATGCTCCAGAGCTCCTTATGCAATCAGAATGAAACTGGACTCCAACTGAATCCACTTTTTCCTCTTTGCTTCATCCTGTTTCCTTCACTTCCTGTCTCCTAAGAGCACTCACTGAATTAATCATGTGAGGAGCAACAAGAATTCTTGTTTCAGGTTCTGCTTCTAGAGAACCTGATCAAACCTGGTTTCCAGGGTTGGATCACTCACTGGATGAATGGAGCAGAGGGCCCTCTGACTGGGGGCAAGCAGAGTAATATTAGTCTCAGGCATGTTATAGAAGTACAATTGTTAAGACTTGTCAACTAGAGCAGAAAATAGGTGGAAGGGATTACGGTGGTCATGACAATGGATTGTCTGAATCTCCTTCAAGAGAGTTTGCTGAGAGGAACAAAGCTGAATGACAGCCATCACTGCTGGCCCTCTGTCTCCACCATCATGTTCATACCAAGGCCATGCTTCCCCCAGGTTGTTACCAGCGGCTGACCCATTCCCCCCTGACAGGGAGCTCCTCTTACTGGGGACTGGCTCAGGAACTCCCCATCTTCCTAACCAAATTGTCCTTAAAATATCCTACAGCCTGAGGTTCTTCCTCCCCAGTCCTCCTTCCTCCTTGTTCCTTCATAGATATCAGACTTGCATTAGAGCATAACATCTTTCCCTGCCTCCTCTTGCCCAATTCCCTCTATCCTTCACAAATACTTCCTTCATAAATCTCTTGTACCTTTAAACCAATCTGGATGATGTTTCTTGGAGGACCTGAACTATCACAGGAAGGTACTAGCTGGTGCAATGTTGCTGGTATTTGAGAAGCATAAATAAATAGTAACTGTAAGACTATGAAATCAAGGTGGGTGTTGCTAAGCTCAAATGACAGGCTTAAATCCATTAATCAGTGATTTAATGCAAAGCAATAAGGTCAGAGAACTTCCTTAGAAGGTTTAAAGAAACCCTCATTTCCTATGGCTATAGAGCAGAGAAAGCTGAAAACAAGGGACAGGACTTAATCCTGGCAAAACTTCATAGAAGGCTAAATATATCCCATGTCAGAGTCAGGGCTCTGATAGGGAAGAGAATGTGTGCTGAGTCTGAAAGGGGAATAACTGGATAGATTCACTTGAGAATCTTAAAACCCCAGATTATCTTGTATCCTCGGGTCAGTGACAAATGGCTTAGCTTGTTGATCAGGGGCCTGGAGGAAGCAAGAGAGCAAGACTGAATGACTAGGGCCAAGGAGGTCTGAGGAGGAGGCATGTGGACCCAGCTATAAGAATTAACAATAAGTGTGAAGATCTCTTCATCACATGTATATAGCCACTGGAGCATATCCACAACAGAAGAGGCATAACTTTAGGCTCTGTGGGTATAAATGTTCTAATTTTCAGAATGGGCATGCTTTTACCAGAAGGCACACTGACAGGCCCTCTAAACTTAATCCTCTGGCCACCATCCTGTCTCATGGGTTCCTCATGCCCAAAGACTAGCGGGGAAAAAAAGGAGTGATTTATTGGAAGGATACTCAAAGGCTATACTGATGTTGCTATATAATAGGGGACAGATAGGAATATGTTTGGCATTCATGTGATCCATTATGGCATATCTTGGTACTCTCCTGCCCAGTTTTACCAGTAAATGGGTAGATTTAGCAACCACAGCCTGAGAAGGGCATTGTTACTAGAATCTCATAGCTCTGAGGAATGAGGGACTGAGTCAACCCACCAAGTAAGTCATCTAGACCACTGGAGGTACTAGCTAAAGGTGTGGGGAATCTAGGATGGATGGTAGAGGAAGGAGATATTGAGTATTAGTTATGTCTTTGGGACCAAATGCAGCAGAGAGAGTGTTAATTTGTACTACTAACTCTCCTAAATTTTCCTAGAAAATTTTGACTAACTGTAATCCTATAGAAGAAATACCAGGATTGAATGACTTTAACATGAGAAACAAGCAGATCTCAGTGCAAGGAATAGGTTATAGAGGATACTGTTGGTGCCCGACTCAGACCTCATTTGCAAGCTGCTATGAGTGCTGACTGCTAATGCCCCACAGTTGCCCCTTCTCCAGAACATGCCCTTGGCCCAATGGGAGGTGCTTCATCCAGGCCTCATCACCCTGCCACAGCTGATGACTGACTGATACGGAAGTATAAAAGGTCAGACCCCTTGCCTCAAGGTGGAATCAACTCCATGGTACAATCTGTGCCCAAATGTTTCTCACAGGATCAAAATGAAGCTGTTTTTATAGTCAAGAATACTCCCTTCATATGTATACCTATGGTTGATTCACATTGATGTATGGCAGGAACCAACACAGCATTATAAAATAATTATTATCTAATTGAAATAAACTTAAAAAAATTCACCCTTGTTTGGCTTTTTTCTACTGCTCCACTTGTTTCCCTCATTCCCTTTCTTCTGAAGGTACTCCCTCCCTCAGTAAATCACTTCTACCAAGTATTCCCTTCTAGGCTCTGCTTCTAAGAAGCTTAAGAAAAGATGTACAGCAAATACTGATGGAAATAAAAAGAGAAAGATCATAGATGTTGTAAAACATCTTTCTCAATAATTGATGGGCAGTTCAGTTCAGTTCAGTCGCTCAGTCGTGTCTGACTCTTTGAGACCCCATGAATCACAGCCTCCCTGTCCATCACCATTTCCCAGAGTCCACCCAAACCCATGTCCATCAAGTTGGTGATGCCATCCAACCATCTCATCCTCTGTCATCCCCTTCTCCTCCTGCCCCCAATCCTTCCCAGCATTAGGGTCTTTTCCAATGAGTCAACTCTTCACATGAGGTGGTCAAAGTATTGGAGTTTCAGCTTCAACACCAGTCCTTCCAATGAACACCCAGGACTGATCTCCTTTAGGATGGACTGGTTGGATCTTCTTGCAGTCCAAGGGACTCTCAAGAGTCTTCTCCAACACCACAGTTCAAAAGCATCAATTCTTCTGCACTCAGCTTTCTTCACCATCCAATTTTCACATCCATACATGACTACTGGAAAAACCATAGCCTTGACTAGATGGACCTTTGTTGGCAAAGTAATGTCTCTGCTTTTTAATTCGCTATCTAGGTCGGTCATAACTTTCCTTCCAAGGAGTAAGCGTCTTTTAATTTCATGGCTGCAGTCACCATCTGCAGTGATTTTGGAGCCCACAAAAATAAAATCAGCCACTGTTTCCACTGTTTCCCCATCTATTTGCCATGAAGTGATGGGACCGGATGCCATGATCTTAGCTTTCTGAATGTTGAGTTTAAGCCAGCTTTTTCACTCTCCTCTTTCACTTTCATCAAGAGGCCCTTTAGTTCTTCTTCACTTTCTGCCATAAGGGTGGTGTCATCTGCATATCTGAAGTTACTGATATTTCTCCTGGCAATCTTGATTCCAGCTTGCTCTTCTTCCAGCCCAGTGTTTCTCATGATGTACTCTGCATATAAGTTAAATAAGCAGGGTGACAATATACAGTCTTGACATACTCCTTTTCCTATTTGGAACCAGTCTGTTTCTCCATGTCCAGTTCTAACTGTTGCTTCCTGACCTGCATATAGGTTTCTCAAGAAACAGGTCAGATGGTCTGGTATGCCCAACTCCTTCAGAATTTTCAACAGTTTATTGTGATCCACACAGTCAAAAGCTTTGGCACAGTCAATAAAGCAAAATAGATATTTTTCTGGAACTCTCTTGCTTTTTCAATGCTCCAGTGGATGTTGGCAATTTGATCTCTGGTTCCTTTGCCTTTTCTAAAACCAGCTTGGACATCTGGAAGTTCACAGTTCACGTATTGCTGAAACCTGGCTTGGAGAATTTTGAGCATTAATTTACTAGCATGTGAGATGAGTGCAATTGTGTGGTAGTTTGAGCATTCTTCGGCATTGCCTTTCTTTGGGATTGGAATGAAAACTGACCTATTCCAGTCCTGTGGCCACTGCTGACATTTCCAAATTTGCTGGCATATTGAGTGCAGCACTTTCACAGCATCATCTTTCAGGATTTGAAATAGCTCAATGGGAATTCCATCACCTCCACTAGCTTTGTTCTTAGTGATGCTTTAAGGCCCACTTGACTTCAGATTCCAGGATATCTGGATCTAGGTGAGTGGTCACATCATCATGATTATCTGGGTCGTGAAGATCTTTTTTGTACAATTCTTCTGTGTATTCTTGCCACCTCTTCTTAATATCTTCTGCTTCTGTTAGGTCCCTACTATTTCTGTCCTTTATCGAGCCCATCTTTCCATGAAATGTTCCCTTGGTATCTCTAATTTTCTTGAAGAGATCTCTAGTCTTTCCCATTCTGTTGTTTTCCTCTATTTCTTCGCATTGATCGCTGAGGAAGGCTTTCTTATCTCTCCTTGCTATTCTTTGGAACTCTGCATTCAGATGGGAATATCTTCCCTTTTCTCCAGCAGATAAAAATATCAATAGAAACATGGAAGATGTGAGTATCATGGTTAACATACTGGACTGAATTGACATATATGGAACACCATCCTCAACATAATATATATTCTTCTCAGCTGTGCATGGAATAATGATCAAGATATACCACATGCTAGACCATAATGCAACATTCAAAATTTTCAAAGAAATGAAATCACAGAGTATGTTCTTTGGTCATAGCAGAAATAAACTAGAAATCAATAACAGAAAGGTAACTAGAAAATCTCCAAATGTTTGCTTTTAAGCAGTAACCATAGATCAAAGAAATCACACTGAAAATTAGAAAATATTTTGAAGTGAGCAATTATGCAGTTGCTACATATTAAATTTAGAAGTTACTGCTGTTCGAACCTATGTTTGATGTACTGTAAATGTTCAATCTTTAGTTCCCTAGAAGCAAACAATATTCAACAGCATGAGACAGAAAAGTTCATATTGCCAGCTAACCACAACTGGTTGAAATTTCATTAACCTCTAACAGATTATTGCTAGCTGATAAGCCAACATCCAACCCACTTCAGTATGCTTGCCTAGAGAATCCCATGGACTGCAAGCCTGGTGGGCTACAGTCCATGGGGTCACAAAGAGTCAGATATGATTGAAGCAATTTAGCATGCGTGCATGCAGGCCAACATCACATGATGACATAATTTCCACATGGGTGAAAAAAAAAAAAAAGCCAAATCAAGAAAACTCAGAGAAACTGGCACCCACAACAAGAACAGCTTTGTTGCTAGAGGGATTTCTCTGGGTTGAACTTTTTCTGACAACCAAGGCACAAATATATAGGGAACCAAGTCTGCAGGCAAACTTCCATATAGAATCCTCCCTGAATATACCTTTCCATAGCTCCACGGAAGTGGCTGCTTAGATTTCTGCCTAATAGGCCATGATAAATAAATAAATTACAGTCAATCCCCTGGTTTGACCATTTTTGTTATATTAGCTAGCTAACCAAAAGAAAAAGCTACTTGAAATTCAACTTCCATTAATTATCCTAAAGTCCAGCAGAAGCATAAAAAAGCACTCATTGCTACAGTAAAGTACATCAATCAGCTTACATGTCATCTCTATAATTAATCAGAAAAAATGAATAATTTTATGGTTTTTCTAATAAAAACAATGACTTCAGTATGAAGCTACCACTTACAAACCTCTAGGCATTTGTACTTTTAGAACCTCAATATAATTCTGTATTACCAGTTGATGTTGAATATTTTCATGACGTTGCTTAAGAAGTTCTTCTGTCCTCTGCAAGAGACCAAATTCAGCTTTAAATTCAGCTATTATTTGATGCTTCTTTTTGAAAACTGTACTTTTGCTTCGAAGTTTACTGACATATCGTTTGAACTGCAAAAGAACACAATGTGTAATTTAACAAGTATAAAACTAGTTGCTAAATATTATATATAACCTCAATATATTACAAATATTTTCTTCCCTACTGTCCAACATGAATGTCACAAATACAGAACAATAACTTAGTTTTATTAAAAAGCTGGAAAGACTAACTGCTCAATTAAAATACTTTGTGTACATTTTGATTTTTTGGACCCGTTAAATACCATAAATCTTTTTATAAAAGTTATTCATTGTGAGCTTTACAATAAGGATTTGGAAAACAAACTTCACTGTGGTACATATACACAATGGAATATTACTCAGCCATTAAAAAGAATACATTTGAATCAGTTCTAATGAGGTGGATGAAACTGGAGCCTATTATCCAGAGTGAAGTAAGCCAGAAGGAAAAACAACAATACAGTATACTAACGCATATATATGGAATTTAGAAAGATGGTAACGAGAACCCTGTATGAGAGACAGCAAAAGAGACACAGATATATAGAACAGTCTTTAGGACTCTATGGGAGAGGGCAAGGGTGGGATGATATGGGAGAACAGCATTGAAACATGTAAATTATCATATGTGACATGAATTGCCAACTCACGTTCGATGCATGATACAGGGTGCTCAGGGCTGGTGCACCGAGATGACCCAGAGGGATGGAATCAGGAGGGTGGTGGGAGGGGTATTCTGGAAGGGGAACACATGTATACCCATGGCGGATTCATGTCAGTGTATGGCAAAACCAACACAATAATATAAAGAAAAAAGTCTTTCTTAAATTTGTTATGATAAAAAACAAAACAAAACAAAAAAAGTTAAAAAGGTTAAAAAGAAGAAGAAGAAAAAAGTGGAAGACCAATTCTGGCTATGGTCTTATCATTTTATCTCTTATGTACTGTACTATTTTGGTGGCCCTGGATCTACTGGGATTAATATAACCAAGCAGAATAGTCAACATTTGCAGTTACTATTTATCATTTAAGAAAGGTACTGTGACCATATACCCTAAGAAGCAACTGAGACTCATCCCAAATGTTCAAAGCTAAAAATACTCCAAATTAGTGGGAACTCATAGTTGCTTAATTCAGCTGTTGACCTACTAATAACTGTAACTACTCTAATGGAAAGACTCCATTATTAAACAATACCAACTAGAGTTTGGAAAAGCAAGTGAAATGAGTATTTAAAGGAATTTATTTATCAACTACTATTTATTAACTATTACATAGGCACTGGGCAGACACTGAGAATACAACTCTAAACAAGATATGCATCCTGCCCTTAACAAGCTTAAGAAAGAGTGGGGAAAATAAACACTGAACTGATGTTCACAACCACAATGAACATCGTGAAGCAGTGAAGGGGCCCTGAAAATAAATAACAGGAGTTTAACCTTGGTTGGGACCAAGGTAGAAAAGGTGTGTGTTGCTGGGGGGGGGTGGGGTTGAAATTTTAGAGAGGTAAGTTATGACAAATTTCTCAAAAATAATTTAAGCAAGACTGAAGTAGCAAGCAGAGAAGGTGATGGCACCCCACTCCAGTACTCTTGCCTGGAAAATCCCATCAACAGAGGAGCCTGGTAGGCTGCAGTCCATGGGTTGCGAAGAGTCGGACATGACTGAGGGACCTCAATTTCACTTTGCACTTTCATGCACTGGAGCAGGAAACGGCAACCCACTCCAGTGTTCTTGCCTGGAGAATCCCAGGGACAGGGGAGCCTGGTGGGCTGCCGTCTATGGGGTTTCACAGAGTCAGACATAACTGAAGCGATTTAGCAGCAGCAGCAGCAGAAGTAGCAAGAGTATGTTAAGAGGAAGGAGAAAGGAGCAGGGAAGAGCATTCCAAGTAGTAGAAACAGCAGGTGTAAAGGTCCTGAGGCACTGGCTCATTAAAAGTATTGCTTAGTATAAGAGACAAATGTGAAAATGTTCTGGTATTTCTAAAACAGAACAGAATACTTGAAAAAATTACTTTCTCTTATGCACCATTAGTACTAAGAAATTTCAGATTTTTTTACTACATAAAAAAATTTTTCTGCTCCAATCTTTTAACTACATTCTTTTAAAAATGTCCACAGTAAGAATCTGGCCTATTATACTTAAATGCATCACTTCAAAACAAAAGTAAACCTCCATATTACCTACAATGTGAAAATTCTTTAATAATCTTAACCTTTTTAATGCTCAGTTCTTTAAAGGATAACTAGGGGGATAATAAATACTTTTATAAGTAATAAAAGTAAATGAATGCATTACTGAAGCTTTAGAAAACAGAAAAAAGGAAAATTCATTCAAAGCCACTATTTAATGCAAGCTCTGTTACCATGTGGTATTTTACCTCCTAAAAATAGGCTAAATCTAAGGTCAGTAATTCTCTTGGGGTGGTCAAAAAGTTAGTTTGGGTTTCTCTGTAGGATGTTATGGAAAAATCCAAACAAACTTTTTGGCCAACTTAATAAACTATAAGGTAACAAAATAGCAAGGAGAATACTTCTAAAATTTAGGTGTTTTTTTTTTTTTCTTAAAGACTTGATTGATTCCTGAATATACAAAGAAAGTCCTTAAAAACAGTAAGATTAAAAATTCTTCACATAAAAATAACCCACTAATTCATTGTTGAGACATCTTTTTAAATGACTTAAACTTTGAAAGAAATGATGAACACATTGTGTTTTAGAAGAAGGAAGTTAAAAATATTTCTCTATCCATGATTGAGTTAGTTTTAATATTAAGGAATCTAGTTCATACACAGCAAAAATTATCAATGGCTGGATTACAGAAACAGTTTAAAAAATTTAAGTCAGACCAATGTACCTAGAATCTAATAACTTGCGATTTTTCCTTTAAAAGAATAAATGTGTAAGCCTGACATCACTACAGATTCAGAATCCTCAGAGTAACTATATGTTCTATTAAAAGTGTCCTGGGCAAAGTGCCCAAAATGAAATCAATCCTGTTCATCTGCTATCCTCTGTATTATCTAGGCCAATCTTCCCCTTCTCTATCTTGCTGTGCTCTGGAACTATTTTTAAAAGCTAAAAGCTATAAATGTTTTTGTGAAAGAACAAACCTACTGATTACTCAATGTGCTCTATGCTGATTGGTTATTTGACATTCACTGGACAAACTACCTAGGGGAAAGGTAGTCAGGGTCAGATAAGTAACAAGGATTTACTATAGCACAGGGATATATTGAATATATCTTGTAATAACCTATAATAGAAAAGAATCTGAAAATATGTATGTAACTGAATCATTCGGCTGTACAACAAACTAACACTGAAACTAGCAACTATGCTTCAATTTAAGAAAAGAATAAGATGCTCAATTAATGGAGCCCTTACTTCATAATGTATAAAAATCAATTCCAATTGGATTATATAGGCTTAAATGTGAAAACAAGAACTAAAAATCTAGAATATAGGAAAATATCACTATGATTATTGAGATAGGAAAAGATTTCTGAAACAAAACATGCACACATTGAAAATGGATGTTGATAAACTTGACTTTGCTAAAATTGAGAACTTCTATTCATCAAAATATATATTAAGAGATTAAGAATATAAGTCACAAGTTGGGAAGAATATGTTTATAACACGTTAATGCAATAAAGAATTTATATCCAAAAATACATAAATTAAACTTATAAATCAATGAGAGAAAGGCAAATAACCCAATAGAATAATGGATGAAATACTTTAATAGTCACTTCATAGAAAGGAAAATCCAAAGTGGCCAATAAGCATATTAAAAGATGTCTGACCTCATTTATAATCAGTGATGCACATTAAAACCATAGTAAGATACCATTATAATACCCATCTGATTAGCAGAAATAAAAAGTCCTTCAATACTAAGTGTTGTTGAAGATGTGGAGGAAGTAGAACACCTATACACCACTGAGAGTGAGGGATATAAATTTGGAACAATAATTTGTAAGACAACTGGGCATAGCTATTAAGATTGACCATGTTTCTCCCATCCCCCACCAACTCCCACAAACAGCAGGGTTTCTCACACTTATCTGGTGATTGACCAGTTTTTCAAACTTTCTAATTCTTTGTGAACCGGATACTTTTATAAAATAATAAAAATGTTCATACAGTATCAAATCTATAAATGTTCCTAAATGCTTCCTCCTAATGTACATGGTTGTGGATTAGTAACTAACCGTTTGTGGACTAGAACAGGTCTTCAGACCACACTTTGAGAAGTACTGCTCCAGAGCAGGTCTCCTAAATGGGGTGTGCTCCAGGACACTCATGTGGCACAAACAGTACAGGGGTGCCCACACATTAATCCATTTAGACTCTGCAGCAGCTGGGCAAGATATTATAAAGAACTCCCAGGCCAGTCACCCTCAGCTATAAGCAGCCTTGTCCTTTTATCTCAGTATGCTAAACAGTAACTATTTACTCTAAGTGCCATGTTGTGAAAAAAGTTAGGAAACACTACCCTCCAAAAATCCTTGCTCACAGTCATAGGGAGACATACATAATAATATTGATAAAAACACTGCAATAGGAAAAAAAATTGGAAAACATGCAATAAGTAATTGTTGTATATTCATACAATATAGTATATACAATCAAAATAAACAATTGTAGGTTCAAGAAATAATGTAGAGCCAAAAAAGCAAGTTACAGAAAAAAACAGAGAATGCTCCCATTAGTAGTATTGCTTAGGGAAACTAAATAATATACTGTTTAGGGATACAAATGGGTGGTCAAACAGTAAATAAAAATCAGAGAAGGATAAAAACCTAACTCATGATGGGTGTGACCTCTGAGAGGGGTGTTAACTGGGATGGGTTAAGGTAGAGGCACAGAAGGAATCTCAAAAGTGTTGTTTTTTTAAGCTGAGTAATAAAAGTATGTGCTTAGTCACTCAGTCGTGTTCAATTATTTGCAACCCTATGGACTGTAGCCCACCAGGCTCCTCTGTCCTTGTCCTTTTCATACTGTTTGTGGGGTTCTCAAGCCAAGAATACTGAAGTGGTTTGCCTCTTCTCCAGTGGATCACATTTTGTCAGAACTCTCCACCATGACCCATCCATCTTGGGTGTCCCTACATGGCTTGGCTCATAGTTTCATTGAGATAGACAAGGCTGTGAACCATTTGATCAGTTTGGTTGGTTTTCTGTGATTGTGGTTTTCATTCTGTCTGCCCTCTGATGGATAAGGATGAGGCTGGTGGAAGCTTCCTGATGGGAGGGACTCACTGTGGGGGAATCTGGGCCTTGCTCTGATGGATGGGGCCATGCTCAGTAAATTTTTAATCCAATTTTCTGATGGGTAGGACTCTTTTCCTCCCCGTAGTTTGGCCTGAGGTCAAACTACGGTAGGTGTAATGGCAGTAATGGCAGTCCTCCTTCAAAAGGACTTAGGCCAGCATGCCCCAAGGCTCCCAGAACTGTTGTATTCAGTGCCACTGACCCCACAGCAGGCTACTGTCGACCCACGCCTCTGCCGGAGACTCCTGGACACTCAGAGGCTCAGTCTCTTGTGGGGTCACTGCTCCTTTCTCCTGGGTCCTGGTGTGCACAAAGTTTAGCTGGTGATGGACAGGGAAGCCTGGAGTGCTACAGTCCATGGGGTTGCAAAGAGTCAGACACAACTGAGCCACTGAACTGAACTGAGGCTCCTCTGTCCATGGGGATTCTCCAGGCAAGAATACTCGAGTGGGTTGCCATGCCCTCTTCCAGGGGATCTTCTCAACACAGGGATCGAACCTGAGTCTCTTAGTCTCTTGCATTGGCAGGCAAATTCTTTATCACTGAACCACCAAGGAAGCCCAATGAATACCAGAAGACAATAGAGTAATGCTTTCAAATTTCTCAGGGAAAAAGATTTTCAACCAGAATTCATTATTTAGTCAAATTATTCATCACGTATGAGGGCAGAATACAGACAGTTTGAAACAAGCAAGATTCACAAAAACTTATTATCCAAGTCCCTATTTTCAGGAACATTCTCTGTTATAACAAGGAAATAAACCAAGAAAGAGAAGACTTGAGGTTTGGAAAACAGGAGATCCAAAACAAAAGAGTGGTAAGAGGAATTTTCAGGATAATGACTGTGAAGCCTGAGATTACCATCGTATAGCAAGCCTAGAAATTAATTTTCCTACATTGGAACAGAATAGTGAGAGGGGCTCCAGAAAGAATTAGTCCCAAGGTTTAAGAAATATAATTACTATATTACTGTGGATAACCATAATGCCATATTAAGAGAAATTGTGCAGTTCTACCAGAAGGTTTAGAGTTAAGTGAGTGATAGGTACATAAAAAACTAACCAAACAAAAACAAAAAAATGAGGTCAGTATTAAGAAAAAAAAAAAACAGAAGTGTACAAGAAAGGATACGTAATCATAATATGCTGTGTAGCTTGGCTGTAAATAACATGTTTACACAATCATCATAATGTATATAGTAAATAGTGACGTAACCAGAAATTATATTGGGAGGCTATAAAGAAAGTAATGATGGATATGGAGGGTAGACAGGGAATGGAGAATGTAGAGCTAAATCTTCATTTTCTGTGGTTCAGTTCAGTTCAGTTGCTCAGTAGTGTCCAACTCTTTGCAACCCCATGGACTGCAGCATGACAGGCTTCTCTGTCCATCACCAACTCCCAGAGCTTGCTCAAACTCATGTCCATTGAGTTAGTGATGCCATCCAACCATCTCATCCTCTGTCATCCCCTTCTCCTTCTGCCTTCTATCCTTCCCCAAATCAGGGTCTTTTCCAGTGAGTCAAGTTCTTCCCATCAGGTGGCCAAAGTATTGGAGTTTCAGCTTCAGCATTAGTCCTTCCAGTGAATATTCAGTACTGATTTCCTTTAGAATTGACTGGTTGAATCTCGTATTCCAAGGGACTCTCAAGCATCTTCTTCAACACCACATTCAAAAGCATCAATTCTTCAGCTCTCAGCTTTCTTTTATAGTCCAACTCTCACATCCATACAAGACTACTGGAAAAACTACAGCTTTGACTAGATGGACCTTTGCCGGCAAAGTAAAGTCTCTGCTGTCTAGGTTGGTCCTAGCCTGTCCAAAATTTTTTTAAAAATTAAGAAATTTTGTTGTTTAGAAATACAAAGGTAAATATTAGAATAAACAACTAAAAGCATTAAAAGTGGTTGCCTCAAGGAAGCATGACTTGGGAGCATGGAAGGGTATCATTATTTTCATTATGAGCTTTGTAGTACTGTTTTACTTTTATTTGGCTGCACTGGGTCTTTATTGCAGCACACAGGCTCTCGCTGGTTGTGGTGAGTGGGGGCTACTCTCTAGCTGCAGTGTGTGGGCTTATCATCGCCGAGCACTGGCTCTACAATGCACAGGCTCAGTAGTCGTGGTGCATGGGCTTAGCTGCCCTGCAGCATGTGGGATCTTAGTTCCCGGACCAGAGATTGAACATGTGTACCCTGCACTGGCAGGCAGAGTCTTAACCACTGGACCACCAGGGAAGTCCCCTGTTTTAGTTTTTAAACTACATATTTGTGTTACTCTAAAAAATTATAATGAAAAGAACACTCTACCTCAAAAAAGCCCATCACCAACAAAAACCTTACAGCTGACAGACTTTAATTTGAATAGGCTTTGAGTATTAAAAATTAAATTTACTCATAATTCTGTGTTATAATGACTTATCTGGGTAAAAATTTATAAACTTATAAATTAATTATTAAAAGTCCTAGGAGAAGTATAACAGGGTCACAGAAGCAGTTTAGAGAATTGTAGAATTGTTGAGATCACGGGCTCTGCAATCAGAGAAACAATTTCAAATCTTTGCTCCACCACTTAAAGTGACCTTGGGGAGGTATTTAAATAAGATCCATAAAATGTACTAATGTTCTATAAAATTGAATGACTGATAATGATTAACAACATGTCATTTTGTTTGAACTGCTGCCGAGGCTGTAATTCTAATATTTTGGCCACCTGATGTGATGAGCTGATTCATTGGAACAAACTCTGATGCTGGGAAACATTGAACACAAAAGGAGAAAGAGGAAGCAGAGGATGCCATGGTTAGAAAGCATCACCAACTCAATGGACGTGAGCAAACTCTGGGAAATAGTGGAGGGCAGAGGAGCCTGGCATGCTGCAGCCCATGGGGTAACAAAGAATTGGACACGACTTAGTGACTGAACAATAACAACAAAGATTACATGGAAGATGAGATAATTTACTATTCCTTTTAAACACTAAGAAACAAAGAAATGTTAATTAATTAGAATGAGCAGAATAGTAAAGATCTAGGTGTGAGACAGTGCTCTTCAGAAGCAAAACAGAATAATCACTACTGAAAGAAACTATGAATCTACATACTCTGAGTACAACTAAAATTTTTGTATGTATGTTTATAAACTGAGATTGGGAAAGAATGAAGAAATAAAGATAAATGTTGTGTTGGGTAGGTAAGGTCATACGTGAATTCTTGGAGGTTTATTTCTTAGATATTTAAAAATTAAAAATATTTTGAAGCAATTCTGGCATGAGATAAACAATAAATCCTTGGAACATTAAGGAAAATACTTTCAACAGTGCACTACATAGAGCAGGCTAATCAAGCCAATTTGTCATGAAAGTAAACTATAAAGATTGCCACTGTGCAGGAAGGCCCATTATAGCAGCTATTACATTTGGTCCAATACACAACTGTAATCTAAATTTGTCATCTATGAAAGAGCAGCCATCATTTCAGATGCTGAGATTAGTAAGATTAATGTTTTAATAGTGCTAGATTCTGGCATCAGGACCAATTTTACAGACTTAATTCCTTTGTGATCAGAAAGGAATTTGACAGATCTTCTTTCTCCTTTTGCCCATTTAATATGTTTTGGAAACTTTAATAGTAATGGTCAAAATCTGGGCAAGCTTTTTAAAAGGACAAGGCGGTTTATTTCCCTGTCTATGTAATCATTTACAAATATTTTTCAAGCTTATCTGGAACTCAAAAGTATTACTGGATTCCAGATATTTATGTGGAAACAAGAATCTCTGCTCCTGTTGCAAATTTCCAACTCAATTTCGGGCATGAAGGTATTTTCACAGTACTTAAGCTGTGAAGACTTTATAAGACAACCGTATAATAAGCACTTTATATGGTCAAAAATCACAAAGAGCTATTTTTTTTAACACTATTCCTCCTTTTACAGAGAAGAAAACCTATAGAGAAATTAAAACAGCTCACCAAAGTTCAGAAAGTTAGAAAAAAATTGGATTAGAATGAATACTTGTGTCCTCAAATCCTGTTAGTGCACTATCCATGCTATTTTCCACTTTTTAATCAAATCACATCTTTGCCAGTTATTTTATCAAATGATGTTTAACCATAGAAAACTACAGAAATAGGCCCAGGAGAGTTATATGTGAGATGCATAACACCAATTGTTCAAGAGTAGAATGAATATGCCCAAATGGCCATAATTTTTTGCCCACTTATCAATGTTCCTATTCTGTCTGAATTCAGACTTGCAGAAAACCTGAAAAGGCCATCTTTTCAAGTCATGCTTCATGTCATAAATCATTTGGATTCCCTGAAGTCTGGTATGAGAGTGGTTATTTGTTTCAAGTCAAGAAAAAAAATGTTTTTAAGCAACCTTTGTTTTCTGCTAAAATGTTAGTCTTTTCAAATCACTCATCATAACTAGCGTAATATATAAGTATAGACATACAAACACTATTCTAACCTTTTCCAACCTGTTAGTTTTATGTTTTCAACTTTAAATTAGAAAATCTCACTAAGCCAAGCATAAACAACATAATTACCTACATATGGTAGTGGATAGTTAAGTGCTGATTCTCTTGGGAGGGTCTAAAATAAGCAATGTGATATATGCTAGTAGAAATCTGTCTTAATAGAAACTTGTGGCATAGGAATATCCATCTGGGAAACACAGTTAATCATACCATCCAAGGTCTCTGTGCTTCTATTATAAATCAAATCACCACCACACAGCTGTTACTATATCTCTAATGGGGTTTTCAACTGCTGTCCAAGCAGTTAACTCTCAAAAATTTTTTCTATGAAAAGTTTTCACATTTGGAGTTAAAGTTGTGAGATTACATGGACTGCATATATAATAGCCTACCTTCTACTGCAGTGAAATGAGGCAAATTTATTTAATTCTGTTTTGTTCCATCTCCTGGGAAATTTTAGGGGCCTCAGGTCCTGCTATGAACTCTAAAGAGGGTAATGTGATTTGAAAGGTTCTAAAAATATCACAGGTTTGCCTGGACTCACTTAGAAGGGTGGATGATTCAATTACAAGTGTCAAAATTTGAATCCTAATTTTTCAGGATCTGACAGCTGCAGCTAATCTTGCCAGGATTCCCTTATCTTCATTGTGCTTCTCTTTGAAGTATTTAAAGAAGATTTCATAATCTTTGCAATTTAGCTCTAGGATTTCCTTCAGTAGCTGTAGAATGAGTCGGTTGGCTCTTTCTAAAGCTACTTATACATTATTATTTGATCAAGCACATTTTTAAAGTAGCCATTAACTGCAAAACAGCTGAGCTTCTTTTAATGGTTAGGGAAGAAAGTACAATGAACTCTAAACCCGTACACCATAAACCAGCAGTGACCTTTCAATGCATGAAATGCCAATGGAACCTTAACCAAAGTTTCAGTTGTTGCTATAAAAAAGTTCAGACTCAAAAGGCATGCATTCATTTGAATGACAGATCTGAGACAGGTACCAGCACTGATTCACTGTGGCTAATTTTTTGTTTTGCTTTTCAAATAATTAAAGCAGAGATTCAGAGATACCAAGGTGGCAAAGACGGTAAAGATTGGAAGCTTGTGGCACTACTACATTAGGTACAGCCTCTATTCTCTGCTCTTCCATTAGTGAGACAAAGTCACCAAGCTCAAATCATTGTCCTTGAAAGGGTAAAGATCATATTTAACAAAAGAACTGATTGAGGACTACTGTATTAAATGGCAAATTTAGGTTTTTAGTCAGGTATTTAAAAATAACTTCATATAATAAACAACTGTGGTTAGGATGGAGACTTTATAAAAATAATTTTTCTTATCAACTGAAGTGCTGTGACATTTTAAAATATTATCAATTTTCTAATGAAAAATTCTGTATCTAGATTAGATTATACACTTCTATTCAGGTTTTTTTACACATTTACCAAGTGTTTATTAGATGCCAGCTATTAAGTAAATGGTGGCAAAAAAGAGATATGGCCCTGCCATAATGGAGCTTACTGGTTTCTTAGAGGAGGCAGAAATTTAACAAGTGATCTTAAGTGAGCTGTATCTTAGAATACGGGCTTTGCAGGTGGCTCAGTGGTAAACAGTTGGTGTGTCGATGCAGGAGACATGAGTTCAATCCCTGGGTTGGGAAGACCATGTGGAGGAGGACATTGCAAACCACTCGAGTATTCTGGCCTGGAGAATCCCATGTACAGAGGGGCCTGGAGGGCTATAGTCCTTGAGGTTGCAAAGAGCTGGACATAACTTGAGTGACTGAGCATGTACATCTTAGAACACATGTGAACAGAGTGGTATGGGAATGTTTCAGGGTTGGGGGGTGTGAGCAGGGGAAATAATAACATGGTAAGATTCCTGGGAGAGATGCTACTCCAGCTTTGTTATCTTAAAATTGTACTGATCACATCAACCTTTTACTGACAACTTGGATTCATAGTTATGAACATTTACTATTATACTCTGCTCTACCACTTTTTAAATCTCCTCTGACACTGAATTTTGCATAAAGCAAAAAATTCTATGTAAACATTTTTATAGCACCTCAAATTATGGAAAACCAAGGTCATTTATTACTAAAATTCTGTTCCAATACATGAAGTTATCATAGCATGGAACTACAGCAGCAATTTGTACTTTATCATAAATTATATCTCAATAAAACTGTTCAGAAAAAAAGGGGAGGAAACCCTCAGTGTGACAAGACAGCATATACAAAGTTCAGAGATAAATGACAGACTAGAACAATTATCCAGATTAACAACGAAAATCCAGATAAAAATATGATAAAGAGATGACATTCACTCCATTAGAAAAAAATGAAGAAATATAAATGACCAAACATGTATGTGGATAGCTGTTCAATCTTAAGAGAAATGAAAATTAAAATGTAATACTGTCAGAATGACAAAAAATCAAAAGACAGGATCAAGTGCTGTTTTAAATAACAGGGGAAATGGATCCTCTTGTACACTCTTGGTTGGAATAAAAAAACTGTACATTCTATAGAACACAATATAGCAATTAAATTTTTTATATGACAATAATTATTATAACTATAGTTTGTATTTATGAAGTACTTCCTATAAGCCAGCCACTGTTGCATACTGCTTAGTTGTATTAAATCATTTAGCCCTCACAACCACCATACGAGGTGAGTACTATTATTGTCCCCACTTTAGAGATAAAGAAACTGAGGCACAGAGCAGTTAGGTAACTACTGACATTAGCTGTTAGGTTGAACAGCTGAGAAGTGGCAAAGCTGAGATCTGCACACAGGTGTTCTGCCTCCAGAGCTGATTTTCTAAACCTCTTGAGAAAAGCCTCTTCACTTACTGACATGGAAAAATTTCTGACACATGTTATTAAAAGTAAGTTGCACAACACACACAGTACAATACCATTCACATTTTTAAAAACCCACAAAGCAGTATTATCCAATCTGTGTCTATCTCCAGAGAAAGGACTAAAAGGGTTTACAAAACTCGTAGCAGTGGTTCTCTCTAACAAAGAGTCTGAGGACTGGAGGTAGAAGGTAATCAATGGGAACTTCTGCTTTATCTGTACTGTTTGCTTTTCATTCCATGAAAATGTACTCAGACATTACTTGCACAATCTGATTTTCAAAATATTATTTTATTATTATTATTTTATATACCCTGGAATAAATCATACTTGATCATGGTGTATGATGTACACTATGTTGTTGAATTCAATTTGATTTGAAGATGGAAAAATGTATTCCATGCAAATAGAAACAAAAGGAAAGCTGAGGTAGCAACATTAACATCAGACAAAATAGACTTTAAAACAAAGAAAAAGGACATTACATAATGATAAAGGGATCAATCCAACAAGGAGATACAACAATCATAGATGCATCCAAGACAGGAGAACCTAAATACACAAAGCTAATATTAACAAACCTGAAAGGAGAAACTGACAGTAACATAATAGTAGGAGACTTTACCACCCACCTACATCAATGGACAGATCATCTAGACAGAAATTTAATAAGGAAACACTGGCCTTAAATGACCCATTAGACCAGATGGATTTAATAGATCTAGCAAGAACATTCCATCCCAAAACAAGAGTAATACTAATCCATCTGAATCAGGGGTCCCCAAGACAACTCCCAGGTTCAATGATTTGCCAGGAGAATTCACAGGACTCTGCATAAAATCATGCTCTTGGCCATGCTTTATTACAGTGAAACGGTACAAAGCAAAACCAGCAAGAGGAAAAGGCACATGGGGTGTGTGTCAGGAGGAAACCAGGGGTAAGCTTCCAAGAGTCTTCTCCCTTAATTCCTCCAACAAGGTATAACAACATGTGTGAAATGCTGCCAACCAGAGAAGCTCATTAGAGACTCAGAGCCCAGAGTTTTTACTGGGGGCTGATCACGTAGGCAAACTCTACCTAGCCCATACTAAAATTCCAGACTCCAAGAAGGAAAGCAGGTGTTTGACATAAACCACACTCTTTGTACATATAGTTTAGGCAAGTGAGCCACTCTTATCAAGGAATGGTGGGAATTCTTCTAAAATCCAAGTTCCCGGATGCCAGCCAAGGGCCAATCGTGCAAGCAAGTTTTTCTAAAAATAGCAGTTTCAGGTCCACTGTTTTAACTCTTTTCTGCACAGATTCTTCCATAATCCTAGATTTTGTTCTCAGCTAATTCATAATGAGTTTCTTCCCATGAATGTTTCCAGACTTTCCATTTGTTTTGGTCACCTTCATCTGGACTCTGGCTTGATTATGTCTTTCTTAAAACATGAAGCCAAAAATGTAAATGAATATTCTAAGCATAATTTCACATAAATGGGATATTACATTTTTTATTAGGAGTATAATTAAAAAAATTTTTTTTCTTGGCTAAGCTAGGTAGCTTATGGGATTTTAGTTTCCCTACCAGTGATTGAATCTGGGGCCCTGGCAGTGACAGTACTGAGTCTTAACAACTGGACTGGCAGGGAATTTCCAACATTTTGTTTTTTAAAGCTGCATTACTACTGGATGATTTTTTTTAACTTTTTATTTTATATTGGAGTATAGCTAATTAACAGCTATTGTCCATAGGGTCACAAAGTGTTGGACACAACTGAAGTGACTGAGCATACACGTATAGCCTAGCCGATTAACAGTATTGTGAGAGTTTCAGGAGGACAGCAAAGAGACTCAGTAATACATGTATTCATTCTCCCCTAAACTCCCTTCCCATACAGGCTGCCACATAACAACTAATGGATAATTGTTGAGCTGCAGATAAAACTCAGCTGCTAAATTATTATTATTTATAATCCCATTAATGACATTTTGTTTGCTTAAGCACAAGGCTCCTAACTACCAAGATGATTTTGAATTACAATGGTATCACCTGTCTCAGACTGACTATTCCATCTAGCTTTCTGTCATGTGAAAATTATTCAGGTTTCTGGAGTTAGACCGCTGCTGCTGCTGCTGCTGCTAAGTCACTTCAGTCATGTCCAACTCTGTGCAATCTCATAGACAGCAGCCCACCAGACTCCTTTGTCCCTGGGATTCTCCAGGCAAGAACACTAGAGCGGATTGCCATTTCCTTCTCCAACGCATGCATGCATGCTAAGCCGCTTCAGTCATGTCCAACTCTGTGCGAGCTACCTCAATTCAAATCATGGTGCCACAACTTGCTAACAATGTGACCTTGGATAAGTTAGCCTAAGTTCTCTGTGTGTTGGTTTCCTTATCTGCAAAAACTAGGAATAATAATCATCCCAACCTAGTGCACCTAGTGCATCCAGATGTTGTTCAGTGAAATAAGTGATATAATGTATATAATAAACCTAACATAGTGTCTGGCACATTCAATTACATAATAAATATTATTATTAATCTAAATTATTGATGAGAATAAGAAGCAGGTTAGGATCAAGGGAAAAATTCCATGGCATTTTGGGGGTGACTTCTCTCAGAGATGAAAGCAATCAAAATTTTTTGAGAATATCATTCAGTGAGACTTCTACTTTACTATGCACTTAAATCCAGTACAGAAAACTTCAAGATATAAAGGAGAGTTAGAGATTCATTATTATCAATTTTCAGTTATGTCAGAAACTGTAGTCTCTAAATTTAACCTCTTTATCACCTACCAAACACTTGTTTGAAGAGAAAGAAATCAAGATGCACTAGACTGGCAAGAAAATCTCTATCACTAAGAAGATACTTCCAACTGTGCAAGAAATTCCTACCTATGTCAGAAGTCTGGCAGAATAAGATTTTGCTGTGCTTATCCCTACACATGGCCTACAAGGCAATCAATGAAAATAAACTGTTAACCAAAGTATAAGGGAAAAAACAAGTGTTTTCAGGCTCTTCACCTGTTTTTTTTTAAAAAACACTTTTTTATTTATTTGGCTGTTCCAGGTTTTAGTTGCGGCACGCAGGATCAAGTTCCTTGACCAGGGATTGAACCTAGGCCCCCTGCACTGGAAGCACAGAATCTTATCCATTGGACGGCCAGGGAAGTCCCCATCTTTGTTAATAAGAAAAATCAAAGGGACACAACTGAAAAATCATCTGTAATTAGAAGACCTAAAATTCTCAGACAAAATGTAACATCTGGAATATTGACTTTAATGGCAGTAGGAAGCATCAAAACTTCGACACTGAACTTTAAAAATAAACTGATCTCTAAAGAGAAAATGACAAAGGAATATAAATTACTATATGTATAATATTTGTTACATTCATCGTAACACAGTCACATTCCTCAATTTTTTCAAGAAAACATTAGTCAAACTACATATGGATAATCAAGGAATGAAGGTTTATTTCCAAATAAATGGCTGTCATACAGTTTCTAGCAAACTATTGTTTCCAGCTAATGACTGTGTACAATGTGGTCCGATTCAGAGTCAAATATGCGTTTTAAAATCAACTCATTCTAATAGGGCCTTGATAGTTCAGTATGCATTTTGGAGCACAGCTGCAGAGGCATTCAGATTTGGATTCAAATCCTTGGTCTACAACTCATTGTGTGACTTCAGGCAAGTTATTTACCATCTCTAAGCATTAAGGAAGCTGGCCAAGGTCACCCAGCTAGTAAGTAGACTGAGAAAGCCAGGATGTGCACTCAGACCAAGTTATAGAGACCATGACTTAACTAGTCTGCTACCCTGCCTCTCCCATGGGTCCCAGAGGAATGATCACTTTTGGATGCCAGATGTTACATGTTGACTTAGCCTTTGAGTTTCTTAGACGCTTGGACATCCATTATTTTATAAATGGAGAAGTGATTTGCTTAAGGTCAGCAGGAACCTGAGTGGCCACTTATTAGTTGTGTAAATCTATAATTTTCCTGAGTTTTAACTAGTTGTAAAATGGAAATAATAGTAATCTCTCTTTCAAGAAGGTAAATATATGTTTGCAAATCATCTAGCACAGAGCCTTGCATAAAAGTTGCTCAATAAATGTTAGCCCTCCCTTTCTTCATTCTTCTATTTGTGACTCTGGGCACAATATTCTTTTCGAACACCATGCTACTATTTCTTGATACCCTCTCACCAACTGTGTTAACAGATGGGTGGCAAAGAACATGATTTTTTGGCAATTACCATGTGATACCAAATGAAACCTCAGTGAAGTCCAGCTATATTATATAATTTTAAGTAGAACAAACTTCCTCCCTTTTGTCCATATGGTCTACCACTTTATCAGAGTAGAAAACAAAATTGGTCTACCAAGATTTGTTCTTTATAAAATTATGCTTAATGTTCCCCAATACCTTCTGTTCTTTTAGATAACTGCCAAATGATTTACTTGATTTGTTCTAGTTTCTGACCAAACATTGTTTAAAAATTAAGTTGACCTTATCCATATCCAAAATTATCTTTTTCCCCCTTAAAAAATGTGCTCTTTTCTGTCATCAGATACTTTTCCTATTCACTATAATTTGTCAAAGATAAAAGCTAATAGCTTGGCACAAGGTTCTTTTCCGTCACATTTGCATAGAGGGAATATCTAATACTGAGTTAAAAGCACTATTTAGTGCCAAATATGGCCATAGCAACTGATATTTGTCAAACAGGCAGTATTTTCCTAAGAAAAGATAAAAATGCTAGGAGAGAGCCTATTCTCCTATAAAGCAGAATTGCTGCCTAATTAATCTTTATTTCCTGGATAGCAAGGATATCATGAAGCACACTGTTGGCTTCCAAGTATCATTTAAAAATACTCCCATTTCTTTTTTTTCTTGGTTTGGACTTTTTTTTTTTTTAATTGAAGGATGACTGCCTTACAGAATTTTGTTGTTTTCTGTCAAACCTCAACATGAATCAGCCATGGGTATACATATATCCCCTCCCTTTTGAACCACCCTCCCATCTCCCTCCCCATCCCACCCCTCTAGGTTGATACAGAGCCTCTGAGTTCCCGGAGACATTCAGCAAATTCCCATTGGCTATCTATTTTACATATGGCAATGTAAGTTTCCATGTTACTCTCTCCTTACATCTCACCCTCTCCTCCCCTCTCTCCATGTCCATAAGTCTGTTTTCTATGTCTGTTTCTCCATTGCTGCAATGCAAATAAACTCTCTGGTACCATCTTTCTAGATTCCATATATATGCATTGGTATACAATATTTATCTTTCTCTTTCTGACTTACTTCACTCTGTATAATAGGTCTAGATTTATCCACCTCATTAGAACTGACTCAAATGGGTTCCTTTTTATGGTTGAGTAATATTCCATTGCGTATATGTACCACAATTTCTTTATCCATTCATCTGTTGATAGACATCTAGGTTTATTCCATGTTCTAGCTATTGTAAAAAATAGTGCTGCAATGAACACTGGGGTGCATACATCTTCTTCAGTTTTGGTTTCCTCAGGGTATATGTCTAGGAGTGAGATTGCTGGGTCATATGGTGGTTTGTTCCTACTTTTTAAAGGAACCTCCATACTGTCTTGATACAGCCACTAAATTGATATAGTGGCTGTATCGATTTACATTCCCACCAACAGTGCAAGAGTGTTCCCTTTTCTCCACACCCTCTTCAGCATTTATTGTTTGTAGACTTTTTGATGATGGACATTCTGACTGGTGTGAGCTGATATCTCACTGTAGTTTTGATTTGTATTTTTCTAATAATAAGCAGTGCTGAGCATCTTTTCATGCGTTTGTTAGCCATCTATATGTCTTCTTCGGAGAAATGTTTGTTTAGGTCTTTAGCCCACTTTTTGATTGGGTTGTTTGTTTTTCTGGTATTGAGTTGTATCAGCTGCTTGCATATTTTGGAAATTAATCTTTTGTCAGTTGTTTCATTTGCTATTATTTTCTCCCTTCTGAGGGTTGTCTTTTCACTTTGCTTATAGTTTGCTTTGCTGTGCAAAACCTTTTAAGTTTAATCAGGTCCCACTTGTTTACTTTTGTTTTTATTTTCATTACTGTAGGAGGTGGGTCATAGAGGACCTTGCTTTGATTTATGTCATCAAATGTTCTGCCTATGTTTCCCTCTAAGAGTTTTATAGTTTCTGGTCTTACATTTAGGTCTGTAATCCATTTGAGTTTATCTTTGTGTATGGTGTTAGAAAGTGTTCTAATTTCATTCTTTTACATGCAGCTGTCCAGTTTTCCCAGCACCACTTATTGATAAGGCTGTCTTTGACCCACTGTATATTCTTGCCTCCTTTGTCAAAAATAAGGTACCCATAGGTACCCATGTGAAGAAAGCAATGACAACCCACTCCAGTACTCCTGCCTGGAAAATCCCATGAATGAAGGAGCCTGGTAGGCTGCAGTCCATGTGGTTGCGAAGAGTCAGATACAACTGAGCGACTACACTTTCACTTTTCACTTTTATGCAGTGGAGAAGGAAATGGCCAGTGTTCTGGCCTGGAGAATCCCAGGACAGCGGAGCCTGGTGGGCTGCCGTCTATGGGGTCACAGAGAGTCGGACACAACTGAAGCAACACAGCAGCAGCAGCAGCAGCATAGGTGCATGGCTTCATTTCTGGCTTTCTATCTTGTTTCTTTAGTCTATATTTCTGTTTTTGTGCCAGTACCATACTGTCTTGATGACTGTAGCTTTGCAGCATAATCTGAAGTCAGGAAGGTTGATTCCTCCAGCTCCATTCTTCTTTCTCAAGACTGCTTTGGCTATTTAAGACTGCTTTAGCTGTTAGGGGTCTTTTGTGCTTCCATGTGAATTGTGAAATTTTTTGTTCTAGCTCTGTGAAAAATGCCATTGGTAATTTGATAAGGATCACACTGAATCTGTAGATTGCATTTGGTAGTGTAGTCATTTTCACAATATTGATTCTTTCTACTCAGGAACATGGAATATCTCTCCATGTGTTTATATCGTCTTTGATTTCTTTCATCAGTGTCTAATAATTTTCTGTATACAGTTCTTTTGCCTCCTTAGGTAGGCTTATTCCTAGATATTTTATTTTTTTTGTTGCAATGGTGAATGAGACTAATTCCTTAATTTCTCTTTCTGATTTTTCATTATTAGTATATAGGAATGCAAGTGACTTCTGTGTATTGATTTTGTGTCCTGTGAATTTGCTAAATTCATTGATTAGCTCTAGTAATTTTCTGATAGTATCTTTAGGGTTTTCTATGTATAGTATCATGTCATCTGTAAACAGTGAGAGCTTTACTTCTTTTTTTCTGATCTGGATTCCTTTTATTTTATTTTTTCTTCTCTGCTGTAACTAGGACTTCCAAAACTATGTTGAATAACAGTGGTGAGAGTAAACACCCTTGTCTTGTTCCTGATTTTATGAGGAATGCTTTCAGTTTTTCACAATTGAGAATAATGTTTGCTGTGGACTTATCATATATTGCCTTTTCTATGTTGAGTAAATGGAACTTCTATGCCCATGTTTTGAAGAGTTTTCATCATAAATGGGTGCTGAATTTTGTCAAAGGATTTTTCTGCATCCATCAAGATTATCATATGGTTTTTATCCTTTGATTTGTCAATATGGTATATATCACATTGATTGATTTGCATATATTGAAGAATTCCTGCATCTCTGGAATAAACTCAACTTGATCACGGTGTATGAACTTTTTAATATGTTGTTGAATTATGTTTGCTAGAATTTTGTTGAGGACTTTTGCATATATATTCGTCAGTGATATTGGCCTGTAGTTTTCTTTTTTAGTGTTGTCTTTGGTTTTGGTATCGGTGATGGTGGCTGTGTAGAATGAGTTTGGAAGTGTTCCTTCCTCTGCAATTTTTTGAAAGAGTTTTAGAAGGATAGGCATTAGCACGACTCAAAATGCTTGATAGAATTCACCTTTGAAGCCATCTGGGCCCGGGCTTTCGCTTTTGGGGAGATTTCTGATTACAGTTTTTATTTCAGTGCTTGTAATTGGATTCTTCATAATTTCTATTTCTTCCTGGTTCAGTCTTGGAAAATTGAACTTTTCTAAGAATCTGTACATTTCTTCCAGGTTATCCATTTTATTAGCATACAGTTGTTCATAATAGTCTCTTATCATCCTTTGTATTTCTGCATTGTCTGTTGTAACCTCTCCTTTTTCATTTCTAATTTTGTTGATTGGATTTTTCTCTTTTTTCCTTGATGAATCTGGCTAAAGGTTTGTCAATTTTGTTTATCTTCTCAAAGAGCCAGATTTTAGTTTTATTAATCTTTACTATTATTTAATTTCTTTTTCATTTATTTCTGCTCTGATCTTTATGGTTTATTTCCTTCTGCTAATTTTGGGGTTTTTCCAGCTGTTTTAAGTGTAAAATACTCCCATTTCTCAAAGTGATCTGTAAGTTAATGTGTTTTTTTTTGCTTCACCACTCAGCATGCAGTCTTCAGTTACCCAACCAGAGATTGAACCTGTGCCCTGTGCAATGAAAGCCTTCACTCTTAAACACTGAACTGCCAGGGAATTCCCCTGGAAGTGGATGTTAAAAGCCAAAGAAATTTTTCAATCAAGTGTTGATTTATGAATTCTACCTCCCCAATAAACTAGAAGGCATATAGAAAGGCTACAATCAAAAGCACCAGGGGAAAGTGGTGCTATGCACACAATTCATTTGTGTTTGGCATAGTGAAGATTCACTGTCAATTTGTAACAGTATGAATTCAATAACTTTTCAAAGCTAAAAATGACGTTTGGACCTGAGCAGCTTTTCAAAGTAGCTTTTGCTGAGGACTAGTAGCTAATACAACATAAAAAAGCTGTTAGAGGTGGTAAAGAGATGCACTGTTTAGGAATTAAAATATGACCTATCACTTGTTTGGCTAAAATATGACCTATCACTTGAGCTGAAGGCAAGATATTTTGCTTCATTTATTTACTCTTTCTTGAGATTACTTCATAAAAAGGAGACGGGGTTTACATTTTTGATGCTTAACTTCGACCATCTATAAATGACAATATTACTTGTCCTACTCATCTCATGAGTCTGACAGAGGATAAGTTAAATAAGACCTGCTAAATCATTGTTCAAAATGTAAAGAGACAGCAATGTAAGACATAATTAATTATATTTTTAAAAATTTTAAGCATTTTTTGATGAAGTCATTTTAAGGATGCCAGTCCCACTGGCCAAGTACACATTATTGATAAAGTAACTTAGTGGTACTTTCTCAGCCCTTTATGGAATTATATTTATCAAAAAATATGAATATTTGCCTACCTGACAGTTTCTACTAATTCAGTTTCACTTTTATAGCCTAATACTCATAATAAATCCAATATAAATCCACTTAAAAAGTGAAAATTTGGAACATTATTTCATAAAAGCACTAAAATCTCTGTCATTATATATCAAGCATATCTCAGTATTACTGAAAAGAGTTTTCAGTTTTATTTTTGTTTTAAAAAATATTTTTATTTATTTGTTTGGCTACACCAGGTCTTGGCTGGAGCATGCAGAATCTTCAATCTTCATTGCAACATGCAAGATCTTTAGTTGCACATGAGGGATCCCTGACCAGGGACTGAACCTGAGCTCCCTGCATTGCAAGCATGGAGTCTTAGGCATTGGATCACCAGGGAAGTCACAGAGTTTTCAGTTTTAAATAAGTAAGTTTCATAAAATAAATGAACTTCCTATTATTTTTTTATTCTTATTTTTAAAAATTATTTTTTAGTTTAAGAATAAATGCTTTACAGAATTGTGTTGGTTTCTGCCAAACATCAACATTATGAATGTCCTATTACTGACAGACAAACTAAAAAGTAAAAAACATTAATGGTTTCAAACAAAAACAATAACCATATTCTCATCCCATTAGACATCTCAACTTACCTCATCTCCCTTCAAAACTTCAGTGCCGTCAAATTCACGGGTCTGATTTGTCTTCACTGACACTTCTCTCTCTAGGTTGGCTAACTTTTCCTTTGCTTCCTGAAGTTCCTCAGCTTTGGCTTCTTTTTTACGAGAAATGATAGATGCCTAATTGAGCATTAAATAAGAATGTAAAATGAGACAATCAACTTTCTATTATTTTCTGAAATTATGTATTTTTTAGATTTTACTGACTGAGCTAAATTTTCAATATCAGGTTGACTTCTCCTGACAATACCCTTTGCCCTACCACCTGCTATCATGAGTTTTATATTTAGTATGAGTATGCTATACACACACATGCACACACACACGCACACACAAACACACACACACACACACATATCCTCTTCATAGATCACTGCCTTGTCATGGCAGAGAGGCTTGCATAACTCTGAATCTATGAGCCATGCCGTGCTGGGCCACCCAAGATGGGCAGATCTTAGCAGAGAGTTCTGACAAAACGTGATCCACTGGAGAAGAGAATGGCAAACCATCTCAGTATACTTGTCGTGAGAACCTCATGAACTGTAAAAAAGGCCAAAAAGATATGACACCAAAAGGTGAGTTCCTTGGGTCTGAAGGTGTCCTATATGCTACTGGGGAAGAATGGAGAAAAATTACCAATAGGCCCAGAATGAATGAAGAGGCTGGGCCAAGGCAGATACAACACTCAGTTGTGGATGCATCTGTTGATGAAAGTAAAATCTGATGCTGCAAAGAACAGTAGTGTATAGGAACCTGGAACATTAGGTCCATGAATCAAGGAAAATTGGATGTGGTCAAGCAGGAGATGGTAAGAATAAACATTGACATCCTAGGAATAAGTGAACTAAAATTGACGGGAATGGGCAAATTTAATTCAGATGACCATTATATCTACCACTGTGGGCAAGAATCTCATAGAAGAAATGGAGTAGCCCATATAATTGAAAAAAGAGTCAAAAATATGGTACTTGGGTGCAACATCAAAAATGACAGAATGATCTCTGCTTATTTCCAAGGCAAGCCATTCAATATCACAGTAATCCAAGTCTATGCCCCTACCAGCAATGCTGAAGAAACTAAAGTTGATCAGTTCTATGAAGGCCTGGAAGACCTCCTAGAACTAACACCTAAAAAAGATATTCTATTCATCATCAGGGATTGGAATGTAAAAGTAGGAAGTCAAGGTAAACCTGGAGTAACAGGCAAGTTTGCCCTTGGAGAACAAAATGAAGCAGGGCAAAGGTTAACTGAATTCTGCCAAGAGAATGCACAAGTCATAGCAAATACCCTTTCTCAACAACACAAAAGACAACTTTACACATGGACACCACCAAATGGTAAATACTGAAATCAAACTGATTACATTCTTTGTAGACAAAGATGTAGGAGAAGCTGTATATAGTCAGCAAAAACAAGATCTGGAGCTGACTGTGGCTCAGAGCATCAGCTTCTCACAGCAAATTCAGGCTTAAACTAAAGAAAGCTGGGAAAAACACTAGGCCAGCCAAGTATGACTTAAATCCACATGAATTAACAGTAGAGGTAACCAATAGATTCAAGGGACTAGATCTAGCTAATGATGTGCCTCAAGAACAATGGACAGAGGTCTGTAACATTGTACAGGAGGTAGCAAACAAAACCATCCCAAAGAAAAAGAAAAGCAAGAAAGCAAAGTGGTTATCTGAGGAGGCTTTACAAATAGCAGAAGAATGAAGAGAGGTGAAAAAGCAAGGGAGAGAGGGAAAGGTACATTCAATTAAACGCAGAGTTTCAAAAAATAGCTAGAAGAGACAAGAAGGCCTTCTTTGATGAACAATGCTTAATAATAGAAGGAAACAACAGAAGGGAAAAGACTAGAGATCTCGTCAGGAAAATTGAAAACATCAAGGAAGAATTCCACCCAAAGATGGGCACAATAAAGGGTAAAAATGGTAGAGACCAAGTAGATGCTGAAGAGATCAAGAACAGATGAAAAGAATTCATCGAATAACTATATAAAAAAGATCTTAATGAACTGGATTACCATGATGATGTGGTTAGTTACCCAGAGCCAGACATTCTGGAGTGCAAAGTCAAGTGGACCTTAAGAAGCACTGCTGCTAATAAAGCTAGTGGATGCAATGCAATTCCAGAAGAACCATTCAAATCCCTAAAGGATGATGCCATCAAGGTTTTACATTCATTGCAGAACAATGCCTGCAATATAGCTACTGCCATTCCCAAAGGACAAAGGGATGGGAAAATGTAGGATGCTGGCCGGCCCCAGCTAGCTGTGTTAGTTGCTCAGTTGTGTCCGACTCTTGGCGACCCTATGGACTGTAGCCTACCAGGTTCCTCTGTCCATGGAATTCTTCAGGCAAGAATACTTAAGTGGGTTGCCATTCCCTTCTCCAGGGGATCTTCCTGACCCAAGGATCAAATCTGGGTCTCCTGCATTGCAGGCAGATTCTTTACCAGCTGAACCACCAGAGAAGCCCTTGGCATTCATTATGTCAGCAAATCTGTAATACCCAGCAGGAGCCAGAGGACTGAAAAGGGTCAATCCTTCCCCCCGCCCCCGCCCCCAGTTCTCAAGAAGGGTAGTACCAAAGAATATGCTAACCATTGGACAATTGCACTCATATCCCATGCTAGTAAGGTCATGCTTAAAATCTTGCATGCTAGGCTTCAGCATTATGTGAACCAAGAACTTCCAGATGTCCAAGCTGGGTTTAGAATAGGAAGAGGAACTAAAGATCAAATTCACTGGATTATAGAAAAAGCAAGGGAATTTCAGAAAAACATCTCTGTTTCACTAACTTCACTAAAGCCTTTGACTATGTAGATCATGACAATCTGTGGAAAGTTTTTAGAGAGATGGGAATACCAGACCATCTCACCTGTCTCCTGAGAAATCTGTATGTGGATCAAGAAGCAACAGTTAGAACCCTGTATGAAATAACTGATAGTTCAAGATTGAGAAAGGAATACAACAGGGCTGTCTGCTGTCACCTTGTTTGTTTAATCTATATGTTGAGCACATCACGAGAAATGCTGGGCTGGATGAGTTACAAGCTGGAATCAAGATAGGCAGGAGAAACATCAATAACCTCAGATATGCAGATGATACCACTTTAATGGCAGAAAGCAAAGAGGAACTAAAGAGCTTCTGGATGAGGGTGAAGGAGGAAAATGAATGAGCCAGCTTAAGACTAAATATAAGAAAAAACCTAAGATCATGGTATCTAACCCCATTACTACATGGCAAATAGAAGAAGAAAAGGTGGAAGTAGTGACAGATTTCCTCTTTTTGGGCTCCAAAATAACTGCGGATGGTGACTGCAGCCATGAAATCAGAAGACAAGTGCTTCTTGGCAGAAAAGCAATGATAAACCTAGAGAGTGTTGAAAAGCAGAGACATTACTCTGCCAACAAAGGTCTGTATAGTCAAGGCTATGGTCTTTCCAGTGGTCATATTCAGTTGTGAGAGCTGGACTGTAAAGAAGACAGGATACCAAAGAACTATGACGCCTTCGAACTATGGTGCTAGGGAAGACCCCTGAAAATCCCTTGGATAGCAAGATCAAACCAGTGAATCTTAAGGGAGATCATCTCTGAATATTCACTGGAAGGACTGATGCTGAAGCTTCAGTATTTTGGTCATCTGTTGCGCACAGACAACTCAGTGGAAGTCTCTGATGCTGGGAAAGATTGAGGGCAGAACAGGGCATCAGAGGATGAGATGGCTGGACAGCATCACGGATGCAATGAACATGAACTTGGGCAAACTCTGGGAGATGCTGAGGGACAGGGAGGCCTGGCGTGCTACAGTCCATGGGGTCGCAAAGAGTCAGACATAACTGGGTGACTAAACAACAACAATAATATGCACATATATGTATATTTATATATGTCTCTGGCTGCACCACATGGCTCATGGGATCTTATCTTCCCTACCAGGGGTTGAACCTGGGCCCCGGCAGTGAAAGCATCAAGTCCTAACCACCGCCCCCACCAGGGAATCCCCTGCAATGTGCATTAAATAGCAACCTTAAAACATTTTGGAGGGCAAAATATAGGATATATCAGCAGAGAAACAGAAACGCAATAGTAATAAAAAATATTAAAATCTTGTCAACTAACACTGAAATGCTAATGAAAATATCTTCTAGGTAAACCCAGAAGCTAACACTAAGTCTGCTGTTTTTCTGTATGGTTGGTTTCCTTTCACAGGAATAAAACAAGAATGCTTTATTCCCGAAACTACAATACAGATCATCCTATCTAAATTCAATATCCATACTTTTAAAATAAAATGTTAAAACATTTATTATATTTGGGGTATTCTAATAAATAAAATGCAGATTGAAAATTAAACATCTGATTCACCAGAATTATGCAAATGTTTACACAACCCAGATGGCTGCTCTTAGCCACAAACACAGCATTTATGGATAATGTAGCATTAGCAACTTGTGGGGGATTTCCTCAAATGAACCATGACTGTACTAGTTTAAGAAAGACATTAGCCAAACTATCTTCTCCAGTGAAATAGTACAAATATCTTTATCAAACAAATTTTATAAGAGAGGGACATCTTTAGTGCAAACCCTTTAAACAATTCTCCCTGTTTAAAAAATGAAAATACACGTGATATGAAAATACAGATGCTCAACCTTGCTTATAGTAAGATTAGGTGAAAAGATGATCAACCTTGTTTATAGTAAGATAAATAAACATTAAAACTATCATAAAATACCATTTCTTATCTACAAGGATAGCAAAAATCTAAAAGTTTGACAACACACTCTACTGGTGAGGCTGTAAGGAAATAGGTGCTCTCATATACTGCCATAGGAATGTAAAATGCTAAAACCCCTATGAAAAGAAATTTGGCAATATCTAGCAAACTTATATACGTATTTACTGTTTGATGTAGCAATCTCACTTCTGAGACTATATCCCAAAGACACACTGAGAAAAAATGCAAAGACATAAACAAAAAGCTATTTATTGATGTATGTAGTACAAGCATAGCAACAACCCAAATGTTCATCAACTGGGGATTGGTTGAATAAACTGTGATATAACCACTCAATGGAGTATGTCTGTGAACAGAAATAAGCATGTCCACTACAGTAGACACAAAAAAGACAGATAATAACAAGTGTTGGTACAACTGTGGAGAAATCAGAACCTTCATACAGGGTTGATGGCAATGTAAAGTGGTACAGCTTCTTTGGAAAGTAGTCTGGCATTTCCTCAAAATGTTACACACAGCATTATCATTGAACCAACAATTGCACTCCTATGAGTATACTCATGAGAAGTGAAAATTTATTTTCAAACAATAACTTGTATAAGAATATGTCTACCAGCATTATTTATAATAGCCAAATATTAGGGACAACCCAAATGCTTATTAACTGGCGAACAGAAAAACAAAAATGTGATATATCTGTATAATGGAATATTATTCAATAATAAAAAGGTTTAAGCATGTAGAAATACATGCTAACAACATGAAGTGAAAGTGTCAGTCACTCACTCATGTCCGACTCTTTGTGACCCCCATGGACTGTAGCCCTCCAGGCTCCTCTGTCCATGGAATTCTCCAGTCAAGAGTACTGGAGTGGGTTGCCATGCCCTTCCCCAGGGGATCCTCCTGACCCAGAGATCGAACCCTGGTCTCCTACATAGAAGGAAATTCTTTACTGTCTGAGTCACCATACATGAAGGAACTTCAAAAACAGTATGCTGAGTATAAGAAGCCAGTCACAAAGGAGGACATATCATATGATTCCATTTATATGAAATGTCCACGACAGGGAAATTTACAGAGCTAGTTTGGTCTTTTGTAGTTGACTGGGGCTGAGGGTCTGGGGGGAAACGGGAAGTGACTGCTAATAGGTTCAGGGTTTCTTTTTTGGCGTGATAAAAATGTTCTAAAATTGACTGAGTAATGGTTGTACAGCTCTGATACTAAATATCATTGAATTTACACCTCAAATGGGTGAATTGTATGGTATGCAAATTGTATCTCAATAAAGTTATAAAGGAATAAAGATTATTCTACTATACTATTCAACAGCATATATCGAGAAAAAAAGCACTGCAAATAAAAGTGTGTATAATATGCTCTTCTTTCTCTAAGGATGGAAACATATGAATATATGTATATATAATATTATTTTAGTGTAATAATAAACTTGTATGTAACATATGGATTAAAGCAAATGATGAATTATGTTGATGCCATTAGGGGATTTGGTTCCCAGGAGAACAGACAACCCTGTACTTTTAAGACACAGATTCCAGTGTCTAGTCATGGGTCAATTTAAAAAGATGAAGAATATCCACTGTTGGTCACACTACAGGAGGCCAGGAACCATCACATTAAAGTGGGTGGGGCTTTTCCATCCAGAGCAAACAAGTGGGGAGTGGGGTTTACTGTGGGATGTCATAAACCACAGAGAGATTAACCTAATCATCCTGGCTCTTTTCCAACTCTATCCTTCAGCACAAACATCCTCTAAGAAGTCAGCAAAAGAGTGCTTGGAAATGAGTCATAATAATTACCCAATATTTTCTGGAGAGCGCTTTATATGCTCTTCTACATATTTCTTTCACTCTAAAGTTCTCTGAGGAGCCGATGTCTTATTCCAATCATGAGCTGTGCTTCTCTGCTCTGATATGAGGCCATTTACGCAGCAGGAATGAATATTGTGGAATTTAGTCTTATTCAGAGAAGCTATATCAAACAGACTGCTCACCATAAATAATTGAGCAAGACTGTTTTTCTATAAACAAATATTGGTCAGAATGGCCCTGTCTGACAAAAAAGTAAAGATAAAAAAGAAGCTGGCCTAACTTCAACTCCTCCATACTCCAGGGAATGGCAAAAGACTAACTAGAAAGTATTCTTGAAAAAAAAAAAAAAAAAAAACACAACCTGTTTAAGTTTCTAGTTCTGATATATAGGAAATACAGGACACAGAGGAACATTTTAAAAGGACATCATTCAGTTGCAATCAACAAAACATCAACTATGGGAAATGCTACCAGAAAAATAAATTTCTTCAATAAAAAATTACCAAAAAATTATTAAATAAATGGATAAATAAGTAAGGAAGAGAGTCTATAGACTAAGAGAGATTTAAACATCAAACAAATGTAATGTGTAAATCCTGTATGGATCCTAATTAAAACAAAGCCAACTAAAAAAAAAAAAAGAGACAAGGAAATTTGAACATTGATTGGATATTTGCCAGTATTAAGGAATTATTAAAATTTTTAAATATGGTATGCTGTTAAGCGTTTTAAAAGCTTTTATATTTAGAGATACATTCTGAAATATTTACATGTGAAATAATATGAAATCTTAAATTTACTTCAAATAATCCAGATGTGGCTGGGGGCTACAGATGAAATAAGAATGGCCATGATAGCCAAAGGACACACAAGGATTTATTTGGACTATTTTCTCTAACTTTGTATATGGTCAAATTTTTCCATTATAAAAAGGTTTTCAGAAAATTCTAGCATCCTTGAATAGTGCTTTGTTATGTAGCTCAGTATTTCAAATTGGCTGCCATTTGAATCTTCTGTCTAGCAATACATAACAACATATATACCCTCATGATTTAATACTTCTGTATAAAATGATAAATGCCTTAGCCCTAAAATTTAATTTATTCTGTATTTTTTCAAGCTAACTTTAAACCTGAAAAAGTATATTGCCTTTAGTTCATTAGGACTTTCTTGTGGCTCAAGCAATAAAGAATCTGCCTACATTGTAGGAGACACCTAGGTTCGATCCCTGGATCGGGAAGATCCCTGGAGAAGGGCATGGCTACTCACTCCAGTATTCTTGCCTGGAGGATTCCATGGACAGAGGAGCCTGGTGGGCTACAGTCCATGCATCGCAGAGTTGGACACGACTGAGCGACTAACACTTTGACTTTAGGTCATTAAAGACTATAAATATTTATTTCTATAACTTGAGGTAAGCATTCACATAAATTATCAAATTTCACACTCACAGATAAAAACACAAAGAGCTCTATCACCACAGTTGGCAGATACTGAGGAAACTGAGCATTATCAGATATATCAGATTTCAGACTTGAACATGCATCTTTGTGGCTTTTCCAGAAATTCTCTGATTTAATCTGGAGATTAACAATGACAGAAGAACATTTATTCTTTACTTCCCTCTCACTTTAAGACTATCGATAACATAGACCATGGTTGTTTATGAAGATATTCACCAACAAGATTACAGATCAAAGTATGCACGCCAAAAAGAGCGGTCTTAAGTGCGTTGTTGGGCTTCCCTGGTAGCTCAGACAATAAAGAATCTGCCTGCAATGCAGGAGACGTGGGTTTGGGAGCCAAAAAGAGAGGTCTTACCTGTTGCCTATATAGTGACAGTTTGCCTTCAATTGGTTCATTTCTCATCATTTTCTTTTCAATCAGCTGATTGATCTGTGTGTTTATTTCATTTATCTAAAACAGTATGAAAATAAAAAAGGTTAAAACTCTGGCTATGGTTACCTAATTTAAGGGTCATCTGGTCAAACAAGGCTTTGAATTGACAGTTATTATTATCAGTGATTTTGATAGGAGGATCAGTCCTATTAATACCATGGATGGGTTGTTACAATTACTTTGAGACAATCTGCATTTCTTTTTCTTTTTTTTTTTAAAGTTAAAAATTCCTTAATTTTTTATTCCTGGTACCACTACCACAATTTACAGGGCAATATACCTGATGTAATGAAAAGAAAAAGAAAAAGCTACAACAGATAAAAGACCTCAGGAATGTACATCTAATTGACACTACATTGCATTAATCAATAGCTGCACTTTTTGCAAACTGTGGCTATGACAGTCCTGAACAAGGAGGGTTTCCTGTTTAAGCTGCAGTAACTTTTCTGACTATGGATCATCGTTCCTTCTGTGGCAGATTTTTACAGTTCCTCTAATGCATTTGGGATGACTGTCTCAAAGTAACCTGCAGCTTTCCTGACAACTCCTCACTCTCTCTCCTGCTAAGAACTGTAGCCCTTTTCTTCTGAGTTTTTAGAACCTTCTGCTACCATATCCATCACTTCCACCACCAGATCCATAACCACCACCATAGGGACTGCCCGAGCTTCTTCCACCAAAACTACCCCCTTTCATGGGTCCATAATTTGATTGCTGTTGTCCACTATAATTTCCAAAATCATTATAGTTTCCACCACCACCATAGTTACCTCCAAAATTTCCTCCTTCATTGTAACCATCATATCCTCCACCACCACCATATCCACCACCTTGGTTTCCATATCCTGGTCCTCCACCACCACCGTAACCTCCTCTACTACTATAACCAGGACCACCGCCATAGTTGCCACCATCACCTCCTCCGTAACTCCCTCTGCTGCCACCACCTCCACCACCATAGCCTCCTCCTCCACCAAAGTTTCCACCACGGCCAAAGTTACCTCCACCACCTCCAAAGTTTCCTCCACGACCCATAAAGTTGCCAGATCCACCTCCACGACCTCTTTGTGATCCAGCAGATTGCATCTCTTGTTTAGAAAGGGCTTTTTTCACTTCACAATTATGCCCATTAATAGTGTGGTATTTCTGAACAACAATTTTATCAACTGTATCATGATCATCAAAAGTTACAAAAGCAAATCCTCTTTTTTTCCCACTCTGCCTGTCTTCCATAACTTCTATGGTTTCAATCTTGCCGTACTTTTCAAAGTAGTCTCTCAAATTATATTCTTCTGTATCTTCTTTAATACCACCAACAAAAATTTTCTTCACTGTTAGGTGGGCACCAGGCTTTACAGAATCCTCTCTAGAAACAGCTCTCTTTGGTTCCACTACACACCCATCAACTTTGTGTGGTCGAGCACACATTGCTGTATCCACTTCTTCAATACAAGAGTAAGTCACAAAACCAAAGCCCCTGGGACGTTTTGTTTGGGGGTCTCTCATCACCACACAATCTGTAAGTGTGCCCCATTTCTCAAAATGTTCTCTTAAGTTATCATCTGTAGTTTCAACGCTCAGAGACAATCTGCATTTCATGGTTCATGCTACATATTTCAGAGAAGGCAGTGGCACCCCACTCCAGTATTCTTGCCTAGAAAATCCCATGGATGGAGGAGCCTGGTAGGCTGCAGTCCATGGGGGTCACAAAGAGTGGGACACGACTGAGCAACTTCACTTTCACTTTTCACTTTCATGCATTGGAGAAGGAAATGGCAACCCACTCCAGTGTTCTTGCCTGGAGAATCCCAGGGACGGGGGAGCCTGGTGGGCTATGGTCTATGGGGTCACAGAGAGTCGGATACGATTGAAGTGACTTAGCAGCAGCAGCAACAGCTACATATTTACAGAATTGGATTAGTTACATGGCTTTAACCATCCATGTCTAAATTATCCTTTTTTCTACATGAAGTATTTAAATTATTTTTAAAGACAATTTCTAAAAATCTGGAGTTATCCCTTAACCTAGGCTGTGACTTTTCAAGTAATTAAGTGATAAAGCAGATCTGGACTAACATTACCCAGGAATTTAGTACAAGGAATTTACAAACCCAGCTGAGAGTTGACATGAATGACATCTAAAAACCCTTTCTGTTCGAATGAATGACCTGTGATTCTATGACAGCTGTCATTTACCCCATTCATTAATCTAAACTTTTCTCAAATGTAATAAAACTGAATAAAGGCAACAGAAGCATATAGTCCTATATGTTTTTTTTAATTATATGACTTTCAGTATAACTATCCTTTGAAAAGACTAGAATTTTCCTGCTAATCCTATGACATTAAATTTAAGCCAAAACTGAGTTGGACAACTAATTTCTATACATAAATTAAAAGAATTATGTATTTAATTGTAGTGGCTATTAAGCCTATTAATGTCAAAATCCTTCAAAAAATTTCCATATTTAATTATTATTTAAAGAAACACTTGATTAGTATTTTATTTTTAAGAAACAAAAATGCTATGATATTAGTCTTCAATGAACATTACAAGAAAGTTTAATAATTCCAAAGCAGGCATAAAAACCTAATAGAAAACATTAACTTTAAGTACAAAATTGCTTATTATTTTTGGAAATAAAAGTAATCATTTAACATATTTTTTAAAATTTGTCATCTAAATGATTATATTATAAACATATAAACCTATGAGTCAACCATATACATTAATTTATTTCTCCAAGTTACTCAGTTTCCTAATCAGTTGTGGATTAAGTAATGTTATGTGTTATAATTTCTCATAAATAACAATTCCTTATAAGAGCTGTCAACTCTTAGCACAGGTTAATTTCAGAGTCAAGAACAGAACACTATAGAAGCAGTTCACATAATTTTCACAGGACTGGAGATGAGATAAAATTGGGAGCTTCTGAAAAGAAGTGATTGTTACTTACTTTAGATTCAAGTTCAAGAAGATCAGAATGGCCCATAGCAGGCTCTGAAACCACTTTTTGTAAAAAATGCAATTCTTTTTTCTTGTTCTCTAATTCTTTAGGAAATTTTTCAGTTACCATATACGAATTAAACTTTATCTCCTCCTCTAGCCTCTTCATTAAACCTATAAAAATTAAATAAGTGATTATTCAGCCCAACAGAGTAGGTACAGTGATGCTTTCTACATTTTAAAACATACAACCATAGGTCTGACTCTGTGACCCCACAGACTGTAGCCCACAGGCTCCTCTGTCCATGGAATTTTCCAGGCATGAATACTGCAGTGGGCTGCCATTACAGAACAATAAAGGATTGGCCACTGAAACCTTTTGATGTTAATCAGAATGATAATAAAGGACAATTTACATAGAAGAATATTTAAATTACAGAAAAAGTAATATTATTATATTCCCAAATTAAGATCTAATTCTTTTATACTCCATATTATGCAAAAATAACATTTACAGAGCCAAATATATTGCTGGATCATATTTTGTCTTCTATGTATTTACGGAACCAATGACCCAAATGACACCACAAATGAAATCTAATTCAGGTTACTTTCTCTGTAAGTAATCATTTATTCTTTTTCTTTTGTAGTACTTATGCAATTTATATTTCTATTCTAATACTTCACAAATCATAATAATACATTGTAATTTTTAGGTTTAAACCAATGAAGACATTACTAAAGGTACAAGTTAAATTCTGAAAAAGAGAAATTATCTACATTCATAAACATTTTCAGTTTTCCACATTTGGTAGTTTTGATTTCATAAAGTATTAAGTTTACAGTTAAGTGACAACTTAAATTATATTTTTAAGATTTAATAGTTTTCTTATTCTGGCAGAGAGCACAATTGTACATATACACAGATTTTCAGTGAATAATGATTTTGTTATAAATTCCCAGCCTCGAGAGCTTTAAAAAGTTTATTTCAGATCTTTCCATTACACATCTACAAATTTTGGCTTGACTTTTTAAAACACCGGATTTCCGGTTTAAGTAATCTACGTTCGTAGATTGCATAATAAATTTGGACCAAAGTCTTAAAATTATTTTTAGTTCCTCTGAGCTAACCATGTATTAATGGGTAAAAATTTATTAATGGCAAATTTACGAGTTTTCCATTCATCCCTACAATTTCCCATCTCTTTTTTTAGGGACTGGGGAATGGAAGGGAAGAGAGTGTTTAATGAATCACTATAATTAGGCAAGCATTCCTATATGGTTTCCAATTAACTCTACACCCTGGCTTCTTTGGCTGTTAGATGACCAGTTTTTCCATCTTCAAGTTCTTAAACATACCGCATCTAATCCAGAGATACAAGAAATAAAGTCTAAAATGTTTTTAAAATATTTTAAATTCTTAAATATTATTTTGCATATTTAAAAAAGTTCCTAATTCTAGGAAATACAAACTAATCTATAGTAACAAAAAGCAGGTCAACGGTTGTCTAAGGAGGATAAGAGGGACAGGAATGAGATATTACAAAGGAAATATTTTGTGGTGATGGATAGAGCAATATTTATATTTTGATTAAGGTGACAGTTTCATCAGGGTATACATATGTCAATACTTAACATGTTTATACTTTAAACATTTGCAGTTATATGTCCATTTAACCTCAATAAAGCTGATTTTAAGTCAACATAAAAACAGAGTTCCTGCCACATTTTAAATCCTCCTCTTAAAAATTTTAACTTATACTTTGAAAAGTGGACATATTTCTGTGCAGTTTTTTAAAAAATTATCTTTCAAAATCCTGGTGAACATGTATATGTATGGCTGAGTCCCTTCACTGTTCACCTGAAACTACCACAACACTGCTAATTGACTATACCCCAATACAAAAAGTTTGATAAAAACATGCTGATGAGATAAATATAAGGTCACTAAGATCTCAGCAAACATTGTGATTGAAAACCCTCTGAAAACATCTTGCTGATCCTCCTACAACTGAATAAGAAGCTTCTTTTATATAACAAATCTCAGGAATATGTAGAATATAAAGATAAATTAACTTCAGTGAATGTTTTATAATATGGCTGTTACTTGGAAAAAATACAAATTACACTGTGACACTAAAAATACTTTCATGTTATTTAAGCAAATAGAAATTTTTTGTAAGCCATTTTTTGTTACTAAAATATTTAGATGGACCTTATTAAACTAAATACCTGAAGCAATTGAACATCTGTTTAATTTACTCTTTTCCTAGTCTGCTGAATATAATCCTTAAGACTCTGCTTCCCAGAACAATGTCAACAAAGCAGGGACTGAACTTCCTGCTCCCCATTCCCTGTCATCCCACAAAAAACACGTATTGCACAAATACTACCTTATTTTAATATTTTTAGCCGTTTTTTCTTCCTTGATTCTCCTCCTACCTGTGGAAAAGATAATTTTCTTCCTATGCAGGGTTAGGGTCTCTATTTCCTCCTCCCAACTATTTAACAGATTATTTACTAAATGCTTACTGTGCGAATCTGTGTGCTAAGGCCTGAAAATAGAATAATTATGACTTCATGACTAGCCCAGAGTTTAGCTGAGTCAGTCAGGTATCCCAACAATTAACATGTTATGGTAACTGCTGCAGAACATTCAGTGAAACACCTGGGATTCAATGGGAGCACACAGGAAAGGTTGCTACCAGTTCTCACCTTTTCCTCATCAATCTTCACATCTTCCTTGGTCTGACTCTTCAATAATGTGAACACCACTACACCACTACCGTCCCTCAATCTATGCATAGATTTCTCAATCATTCCCACACTTCCTCCCTTGCCTTCTTTTCAAAGACAAGCAGTCAGAAGAAGCCTGACCTTTTCTCTCTACTTCCTCCATCATTTGCTCAGCCCACTGCACTGCTGTTTCAGGTCACTGTGCTTTAGCATGGAATGTCTTCCACTCCTCCACCTCTGCAGCAGTAAGTTACTCAATCACCACACCTCCAGGAAGCTGTTTGACCCTCTGTTAGAGTAGCTCAGTCGGTAAAGAATCTGCCCGGAATGTGGGAGACGGGGGTTCAATCCCTGGATTGGGAAGATCCCATGGAGAAGGAAACGGCAACCCATTTCAGTATTCTTGCCCAGAGAATTCCATGAACAGAAGAGCCTGGTGGGCTACAGTCCATGGGGTTGCAAAGAGTCAGACATGACTGAGTGACTAACGCACGTGCTGGAGTTTGGTGCTCTTGCCTCTTTGTTTTCATCGAAGCTGGGCTCCATCAGTTTATTTGTCATGCTGCATTATCATTGACCACTGCTTGTCATTTCTCAATTAGCCTGTGAGCACTTTAATAGAAAGAGCTTTGCTTTCTATTCCCAGTACTTAGCACAGTACCTGACATGGAGCAGATGTTCAATAAACACTGAATTAATGGACTGGTTCTGAGCCAATTATTTCTATTACTACTTAGCAATACAATTGATTTTATTATTTAGCACAATCTACTAAACCATCTCAAGAGATGCCCCAAAGAGAACAAATTTTATTTGTCCATTTTATTACTAAATATGTATTTCCTGAGCTCGAAATTCTATTTAGTCTATAAAGCCAAAGCAAAATAAAGTCTATCTGCTCAAATAAAAAATGAAATACAACTAACACTATAAATACCTTTGGATATTCTTAGTTACCAGAATTAAACCATAATAGCAAGAAATATTTAACCTAATAAAATTGAGGATAACAGACACTGAAGAAACACATGTTCAGGCTAACATTTTAAATTGCAGTAAACTGTGCTGATCAATAAGTTATTTTTCTGCTTATTAAATCTTTCAATTCTTCTATACATTACTTTCATTTTCAAAAATTCACTATTAATGGTAAGTTCTAAAAATTTCTTAGCAAAGATAGACCTATGCAAACAAATTTCTTGATATTAATTTTTAAATATGTATAATTTAATGAATTTCTTTTGAAGATTTATCTTAATTTTTTACACTAAAGATGTGAAGGAACCTACATCAAATCCAGAGAACATATACTAAAAAGTTATACTGCATATTATATTAAGGAGTAAAAAAGTACTAAAAATTATTTTTTTTGTCCTAAACATTCTCCTAAAAAGTGAAAACCTAGTGAATAAAGAATCAAATGATGCCAACAACTACATGCACAGCAGCTTCCAGGTATAGCTTGGATCTGAATTTATGACTGAGAGGAGTGAAAGATTTCATATGGTTAAACAACTCAGTCGTGTCTGACTCTTTGCAACCCCATGGACTGTAGCCTGCCAGGCTCCTCTGTCCATGGATTTCTCCAGACAAGAATACTGGAGTGGGTAGCCACTGTCTTCTCCAAGTGATCTTCCCGATCCAGGGATCCAGGGACCAAAACTCCTGCATTACAGGCAGATTCGTGTTGTTTTTTTGTTTTTTTTTTTGATTAGAGGCAGATTCTTTACCGTCTGAGCTACCAGGGAAGCCCAAGAGATTCTATGGAAAGTCATTAATTAACATGTATTAACCATACATTTTATGAGTTATACTATAGTGGTTTCTTAAATATCAATTAAATGTGCCATATTTCTTTTATTTTAAGATGATATCAATTATAAGACGTCATCAACTAAATTAACAAATACCATGTGAAATGTATACGTAAAGTGCAAGATACACCCCAACTGCAAAAACAATTAAAATGTTAAAGATCATGTGTCTAAAATCAAGGAAATACTGTATTATCTCTTTAACAGATTTACTGAGATATAATTTACCATACAGCCATAAAATTCATCTACTTAAAGCAACAGTTCAATGGCTTTTAGTATATTCACAGAATTATATAATGACTATCACAATCAATTTTACACCATTTTAATCAGGTTTGAAAAGAAGCTTCTATACCCACTAGCAGTCTCCTATATCCCATCACCCACCCACCAACCAACATAGTTGTCCTCGCCTATAATTCCCCAACCCTAGGCACTCATCATTGACTTCTATTTCTATGTATTTGCTTATTCTGGAAATTTCATACAAATGGAATCACATAGTAAGTTGTCTTTGTTTCTCTCAGCATGTTTTGGGAGTTCATCCATATTGTAGCATGTATCAATACTTCATTCCTTTTATTGTTGAATAAAACTCCTTTGTATGGTTGTGCTATAATTTGTTTATTCATTCATTAGTTTAGGGACATTGGTGTTGTTTTTATATTTTGGCTACTATGAAAGATTGAAGGCAAGAGGAGACGCAAGAGCAGCAGAGGATAAGATGGTTAGATAGCATCACCAATTCAATGGAAATGAATTTGAGCAAACTCCGGGAGAAAGTGAAGGACGGGGAAGCCTGGCGTGCTGCAGTCCATAGAGTTGCAAAGAGTCGGGCATGACTTAGCAACTGAACAACAACATTATGAACAATGCTGCTATGAACATGTGTGTACAAGTTTTTGTGTGGACATATGTTTTCAACTCTCCTGGGTAGATATCTAGGAATAAAATTGCTGAATCATATGGTAACTCTAGGTTTAACATTTCGAGGAACTGCTAAACTGTTTTCCAAAGTAGATGAAACATTTTACATTTCCACCAGCATGTATGCAGGTTCCATTTTCTTCACAACCTCGTCAACACTTGTTATTGACTGTCTTTTTTATTATAGTTATTCTATGTATTATATATTAGAGTCTAATGTTTCCTAGAACACTTGAAAAATATCCTCCAAGACCTGGATATTTATATTGAAATATTTCTCCAGTACAAATGAGAATTTTTTACTGCTCTTTCAGTTTACATCATCTCCCTTCTGATGAGCAAAAACACCTTAAAAATGCCTAGGGTGGGTTTGGTGGTATAATCTGGGATTGCTGTTCAGTCACTCAGTCATGTCTGACTCTTTGCAACCCCATGGACTGCAGCACATCAGGCTTCCCTGTCCTTCACTATTTCCCAGAGTTTGCTCAAACTCATGTTCATTAAGCCGATGACGCCGTCCACCCATTTCATCCTCTGTTGCCCCTTTCTCCTGCCATCCATCCTCTATGTAAAGCTAATGTAACAACAGAGCCAGAGATATCCATTTCATTAGCACAATCCAAAATATGAAAAACACTCAGTTTTAAGGATCTAGCATTTTATTCTTTTTCTTTATAGCCCTGACACTAAAATGATATTTACATTTTTTTCTATCCAACCTTTTCATAGCATCCACTCTAAGTATTTTATACATTCACACACCAGAGAGCCTCCCTCCACCATGGTTTCCACTACCTTTACTCTCTGACAAAACACTGAAAGGGAATTAAAAGACCCTAGGTGAACACTTAAGGATGTCTTCACCAGGCTGTCACTTACTAGCTAGGAAATGATGCCCCAAAATGCTGACCTATCGCTTGACAATAATCAGTTCCCATTAGTAAGGAAGACTACTGATTTAAACTAATATTCTCACTAATAAGATCACCTATATCATACAGTAATTTCCACTTACTTTCAGGTGTTGCATCTGCTGCTGCATGTCGCATACTTTTCAGCTGGTTTTGTACTCTTTGCTGTCTCTGCACTGCATGAAATAGCTTTAAAATACAGTTACATCTATTACTTGCTTAGTCTGCTGAAACTTACCATTTATATAGACAAGCAATGAAAAATACAAGTTCTACATAACTCTTATAAAGGGAATAAATAATAAGAACTAAGAAATTACTAAGCTAAGCCAAAAATGTAACTGGTTTGCTCAATACATTTTCAAGTAAAATTTTAAAAAAAAAGCTTTTGGAAATGTTTTCTTTAGTTATTTGTTGAATTTGATGATCAAGGAAAAATGCATGTTAAAGAAACATTTGTACTAGGCTTTTCTGTTAAAATATTGCTTTCTTAATTCCAAGGAATGCTAATATTCTCAGAAATGATGTTTGAGAATCAGAAAGTGAAGCTAAGTAACCATTCAGGGCATGGGCAAATGCAGCTTACTGCACTAATATTATGACGCCAAGCCAAGTTCCAAAATAGCCAAAAACCTAAACTGCCCATTTAGTAGGAAATGAAGCTGATTTGAAATATAATTCTAATACACAAGTCCACTCAGTTTTAAGATAGATTTTTTAATAAAATAAAAGAAATACTTTCTGGCCAAATTATTTTTTTCTTTAAGGCAAAATCTAAAAATGTGGAGTACATGTGATTTTGAGTCTTTTCATGATTTGCTTATTTGCCACTGGAGTAAAACATAAAAAATACCATGATTCATGGAATAATATAGATGTTCTCATACAGTCTGAATCTCAAGACACCCTTTAGAGATTCTAGAAGTTCTATTAACAGTTACTTTTACTGCTTAACATTACAATGGATATTCTGTAATGCTGGAACAACATGAGTTAAGCACGGCCCAAGAGATAGTGCATAGATATGCATGAAGAACAGAAACCCAAAAGATGGTTTTGTTTTTGCTGTTGCTACCATGCAATACTCTTAAAAAGAGTATTTCATCATGTTAACAAAGGGAAACATAAACATCCTCGATTCTAAAAATCTTCCTCTTAATACCTGAATGATCAGAAGGAACTATTTCTTTCATCATGACAACATAAACTTTTATGTGGGTACCTGATTTTTTTGTTCCTGTTTCTGTTGTGCAAGAAATTCTTCTCTCTCTTTCTCAACTCGAAGTTGCCTTGCTATTTTCAGCATCCTCTGATGATTCTGAACTGTCTCCACCTACAGTAAGGGAATAAGTAGTATATGTTACTGTCAGGTTTAAGAGAGACATTAGCATGTCATGTGACTCAGACATTCACTTATCATTTCCTTTTGGTAAACAGCATTCCCTAGAGATGACATTAAAGTTTCAGACTCCAGGTCCTTGAAAGCTTTGGGCCACTGCCTAGGGAGATTCCCCTTCTGTTCATGTTATTTGACTCCATCTTCAGACGTACACTTATGCCTTGCTTAATCTTCACTTGCAATTCCTAACTCTTCACAAGTCCTTGGGACTGAGGGTCAAAGTTTTACAGTACTAATTCATGCCTTACCCTTTTCTTCAAACGTTCAACTCTCTTAATAAGCTGATCCTTTTCTTCCTCCATTGCACTGATATCCTAAAAAGCAGTCAAGAAGACATTATAAGAAAAAATATTCTTTGTCTGTAGAATTCAGATAAGGTTTTTATATGATTACACATTTACCACTTCCATCACTTTATAACCAGAGCATTAAGAAACAAAGATCCTCTTTTGGAAGAAGTGTATTTCTATCTACTACCTGCCCTTCCTCTCCAGAGTTCTTTATGCAGAGTAATTTATTTGGTAGCTTGGTATTCATTTAGAAAAGCAACAGGTTATAAAATAGTAAGGGGAAGCTGCCAACCAGCCCATTTGTGTTCTAATTCCAATATAGACACACGAATTTTCAAAAATCTTTTATAATGGATAGTGTGCAGGTCTAAAAACATGAACAACAGCTGCTGACATCCCATCTGCTCTGTTAAAATACTAAACGTTATATTCAGTCAGTTTTCCAGTAAAATTATTTTTAAGGCTATAGTGTTTTCAATATATAAATTTGTATCTGGTTTTGTCAATTAACCAATTCCCTTTCTTTTTTTTTTAATTTATTTTTTTATTAGTTTTGCCATACAATGACATGTTATCGCCATGGGTTTACATATGCTCCCCGTCCAGAACCCCCCTCCCTCCTCCCTCCCTCCTCCCTCCCCCTGGGAAATCTCGATGCACCAGCCCCGAGCATCAATCCTGGGCTGGTGACTGATTACACATAGGATAATTAACATGTTTCAATGCCATTCTCCCATATCATCCCACCCTTGCCCTCATCCACAGAGTCCACGAGTCTGTTCTATACATCTGCGTTCCTTTTGCTGTCTCGCATGCTGGGTTCTCGTTACTGTCTTTCTAAATTCCATATATATGCGTTAATATACTGTATTGTTGTTTTTCCTTCTGGCTTACTTCACTCTGGATAATGGGCTCCAGTTCCGTCCACCTGAGCAGAACTGATTCATATGAATTTTTTTTAATGCTGAGATATTCCATTGTGTATATGTACCACAGCTTTCTTATCCATTCGTCAGTTGATGGGCATCTAGGTTGCTTCCATGTCTTGGCTATTGTAAACAATGCGGCCATGAACATTGGGGTACACGTAGCTCTTTCAACTCTGGTTTCCTCGGTGTATATGCCCAGCAGTGGGATTGCTGGGTCATATGGCAGGTCTATTTGCAGTTTTTTAAGGAACCTCCACACTGTTTTCCATAGTGGCTGTACTAGTTTGCAATCCCACCAACAGTGTAAGAGAGTTCCCTTTTCTCCACATCCTCTCCAGCATTTATTACTTGTAGATTTATTTATTTATTTATTTATTTTTTTTAACTTGTTTTTGCCATACAATGTCATGATATCACCATGGGTTTACATATGCTTCCCCTCCGGAACCCCCCTCCCTCCTCCCTCCCCCCCGGGAAATCTCGCTGCACCAGTCCCGAGCATCAATCCTGGGCTGGCGATTGATTAGACACATGACAATTAACATGCTTCAATGCCCTTCTCCCATAACATCCCACCCTTACCCTCATCCACAAAGTCCACGAGTCTATTCTATACATCTGCATTCCTTTTGTTGTCTCCCATGTTGGGTCCTCGTTACTGTCTTTCTAAATTCCATATATATGCGTTAATATACTGTATTGTTGTTTTTGCTTCTGGCTTACTTCACTCTGGATAATGGGCTCCAGTTTCGTCCATCTGAGTAGAATTGCTTCAAATGAATTTTTTTTTAATGCTGAGTAATATTCCATTGTGTATATGTACCACAGCTTTCTTATCCATTCATCAGTTGATGGGCATCTAGGTTGTTTCCATGTCTTAGCTATTGTAAACAATGCAGCGATGAACATTGGGGTACACGTGGCTCTTTCAATTCTGGTTTCCTCGGTGTATATGCCCAGCAGTGGGATTGCCGGGTCATATGGCAGGTCTATTTGCAGCTTTTTAAGGAACCTCCACACTGTTTTCCATAGTGGCTGTACTAGTTTGCATTCCCACCAACAGTGTAAGAGAGTTCCCTTTTCTCCACATCCTCTCCAGCATTTATTACTTGTAGATTTTTGGATTGCAGCCATTCTGACTGGTGTAAAGTGATACCTCATTGTGGTTTTGATTTGCATTTCTCTGATAATGAGTGATGTTGAGCATCTTTTCATGTGTTTGTTAGCCATTTTTATGTCTTCTTTGGAGAAATGTCTGTTAAGTTCTTTGGCCCACTTTTTGATCGGGTCATTTATTTTTCTAGAATGGAGCTGCAGGAGTTGCTTGTATATTTTTGAGATTAAACAGAAAGAGAAATTAAGGAAACAATTCCATTCACCATCGAAACAAAAAGAATAAAATACTTAGGAGTATTTCTACCTAAAGAAACAAAAGACTTGTATATAGAAAACTATAAAACACTGATGAAAGAAATCAAAGAGGACACAAACAGATGGAGAAATGTGCCGTGCTCGTGGATTGGAAGAATCAATATAGTGAAAATGAGTATACTACCCAAAGCAATTTATAGATTCAATGCAATTCCTATCAAGCTACCAGAGATCTTTTTCAGAGAATTAGAACAAATAATTTCACAATTTGTATGGAAATACAAAAAACCTCATATAGCCAAAGCAATCTTGAGAAAGAAGAATGGAACTGGAGGAATCAACCTAACTGACTTTAGGCTATACTACAAATCCACAGTCATTAAGACAGTATGGTACTGGCACAAAGAGAGAAATACAGATCAATGGAACAAAATAGAAAGCCCAGAGATAAATCCACGCATCTATGGACACCTTATCTTTGACAAAGGAGGCAAGAATATACAATAGAGAAAAGACAACCTCTTTAACAAGTGGTGCTGGGAAAACTGGACAGCCACTTGTAAAAGAATGAAACTAGAACACTTTCTAACACCATACACAAAGATAAACTCAAAATGGATCAAAGATCTAAGCATAAGACCAGAAACTATAAAACTCCTAGAGGATAACACAGGCAAAACCCTCTCTGACATAAACCAAAGCGGGATCCTACATGACCCACCTCCCAGAATATTGGAAATAAAAGCACGAATAAACAAATGGGACCTAATTAAAATTAAAAGCTTCTGCACAACAAAGGAAACTATAAGCAAGGTGAAAAGACAGCCTTCAGAGTGGGAGAAAATAATAGCCAATGAAGCAACGGAGAAACAATCTCCCTTTCTAAAAATAAAATATTTCAAAAAAAATATTTCCACCAGCTCCACAATATTTTCTAGTGAAAACAAAACAAGCAAAAAAATCCTTGCTAAACCCCAAAAACTAACAGGCTAACTCTCACAGTAATAATGAAGGCAAAAATACACACAGTGGTCAGTACTGCCAGGATCTGGGGAAACAGGGACTGTTACTATTGGTGGTATTATACTGAAGAATAATTTCAAAAATCTTAAAATAAATGTGCATACCTTCTGGCTCAGTAATTTTACTCATGGGAATCTATACGGATTCTCATAGATGCTAATTATATCTAAAATTTGGAAAGGACCCAAATGTCTAAGGATTATTAAGTGAATTATGGCACAGCACAATGAAAGTTATCAAAAATTATGCAGAAGAATATTGGATAACTTGAGAAGAAGTCATGATATGGCATTACTTGAAAGCAGACTATGACATTTATATATAATACAATACCAAGAAAAAAGTTTACATATATTCACTAAAATAGCAGTAAAAGTTACCACAAGAGCATGGGATTTTAAGTGAATTAGTTTCTACTTTTTGCTTAATTGTATTTCCTTATAAAGAATATGTTCAAAAACACTCTGGTAATAATTAATAAAATTAAAATCACAGACTCTAGGTTATTTTATCATTTTTGTTTACTCACATGGCATAATGGAGGAACACTAGATGGGAATCTATCACCTTATTCCATACTTTGTGATAAGTATCTACTTATGGGTCTTTCTTTTCTATTAGATGTGACTTCATCTTTCATTTCTAATACATTCAGCAAACTCTTATTGGAGACCTGCTACATGCAGGGGACTGGGGATAGACACTGGGGATATTATGGTAAATGAGATATATAGACATGGTCCTCGCCCTCACAGAGTTTAAAATGTCTGGGAAGACAGACATTAAAATAATCGTAAGTACAATGAGTGTTATAAAACAAAAAGAATTGGGGTGAACTAATCTATCTAGAGAATCGGGGAAGGGCCTCCCTGAGTAAGCAACTTCTAATGATTCTTGTTTGAAAAGATAAAGATGTTATTTCTAAAAATATAAAATTCAAGAAAGCAAGAATTAGCAGTTTTTTAGAGAAAGAACTTATATGTCTGGTGAGAGTACAAAAATATTTTTTGGAGAACACTAAATAACATGCATCAAGAAAGACATAAAAATCCTCATATGCTTTCTACTTCTAGAAATTTATTCTAAGGAAATAATCCCAGATAGCCCAAAATAAATTTATGTAGAAGATAATCATAGCATTATCTATAATAGCAAAGTATGAAAACAAAACACCAAAAACTGTAAAACTATCCATACCATAGAATACTATTTACTCATTGAAAACCACATTGTACAAATATAACAATGGGAATATATTAACAATGCAACGATTAAAAAAACAAGATCAGCAAAAGGAATGCAGATGTATAGAATAGACTCGTGGACTTTGTGGATGAGGGTAAGGGTGGGATGATATGGGAGAAGGGCATTGAA